>VWZY01005156.1:313492-324571 GCA_013399075.1 Chloroceryle aenea | reverse complement strand
CGTCCCGTCCCATCCCGTCCCATCCCCGCGTTTCGCGTGCGGCAGCGCCCTCTGCTGGCCGCGGGGCCGCAGCGCAGCCGGGAGACCCCGGGAGGCCGGGCGCAGAAGGTGGGGGGCAGAGGATCCCTGGTCTGAAGCAACTTTCCCCTCCTGGTCCTTCTCTTGGCCAGGCGGAGGGTGCTCAGGCGCGAACAATGGGCCAAGGCAGCTGCCCCGCTCCCGATACGGGGTTTCTAGCCCAAAGCCAACGTCATCATTGCTCTAGAAGCACCAACCCCTCTTATTCCACTTCATGTTCTCTGCTTTCCTCTGGTCGCCGGTGGCGACACAGTCCTGACATTTATTAGAATCACGTCTGTGATTTCCAGGTTTTCCATCCATCAAGAGATTTTTGAGGAAAACTACAAAAGTGATTCATAGTTTCATCTCAGGGGTCATTACGGAACAATCCAATGTACGTAAGGACACTTAAGGAACGAAGAGACTCGTCCTGGTTTTGTCAATGGGATTATCAAATTGCAGAGTAAACATTCAGTTCGCAGGCAATTCATAACGATGGTTCATGAACTGCACTAGTTAGTCATGTTTGCTGTGGACTGACATTTTATTACCATCTTGAACATGTCCAGCTTCAAAATCCAGACTGCACTGCTTTCTAAAAGAGCCTCCTGTGATCCAAGGGTCCGTTCCCCCACAGGCTCCTACACACTCCATCGCAGATGAAACAAGCAGATGGATATTTGAAACAGCTTTCTAACCTGTAAATGTCTTTACAATTATGCAGATCCTGGGGCAAAGACCATTTGGTTTGGGTTATTTTCTCATTGCAGAGCATTCTGGGAAGCTTGTCCAAGAGGTGTCAGCCAACTGTAGCACTGGATAGTTAGATACTGCTAGACATATGGTATTAGTTTTATTTGTAATGACAGATGGATAAGAAACTGTCTTTGCTTGAGCAAGTGCTGTTTAATTTCAATTAATAGAAGAAAGCTGGAGCTTTTAATCCATGTGATCGTCCCCAAACTGACTTCAGAATTAAAATATTTAAAATAAATCCCTACAGACTGGAATTTTACTATTCTCCTTCCAGGTCTGACCTTCTCTTCCTCAGTTTTTCACTGTCTTCCAAATTGTTTGCTGCTAACACATTGACCTTTGAGAGATTAGCAGGGCACAATACTGTTATTTCTTTCTGGTGTTCAACTGTTGTACAATTAAGTGGTTTGCAAGCATGCACCTACAGTTATTCTGAGTTTATGCTTTATGGACAGCAAAACTTTCCTGTGTGTGCTTCTTAACTCTGTGGAGGATTGTTCAGCTTTCACAGAATCACAGAATAGAAGCACAGAATGGTCTGGGTTGGAAGGAACCTTGAAGATCATCCAGTTCCAGGCCCCCTGCCATGGGCAGGGACACCTCCCACTAGAGCAGGTTGCTCAAAGCCCCATCCAACTTGGTCCTGGACACTTGCAGGGATGGGGAATCCACAGCCTCTCTGTTCCAGTGTCTCACCACTCCCACAGGGAAGATTTTCTTCCTTATATCTAACCTCAATCTATCCTCTTTCACTTTAAAGCCATTTCGCCTTTCCCTACCTGATTCCTGTTCCTCAGCTCTTTCTATTCACCCTAAGCTCCCATTCCCTGTCGAAGAGCCAAAATAGCCCTTCAGAGAAGCAGGAAATCAGGAGGAGCTCCCTTAAAAAAACCCACCCCAACCTTATTTCCCAGTTTAAACCGTATGATTTAAATGGAATTACAGCAGACTTTAAATTCCAAACTAATAGCCCAAAAACCATAATGGACTCCCATTCTGACAGGGACAATGAAACTTGCATCATACCGTTGGCATCTGTTCTGGCTGCTTCCATTTCCACTGCGTAATTACCGGAATGCTGGGCCTGGCAACACTGCCTCTGTCTCAGAATGCAGCTCAGGAATTGCTCCCTGGACTATAAAGGAGGTCAGAAGGGACTGTGCTTCTCCAACTGTCTGAGCAAATAGTCTGCTTCTTTGTTTCCTTCCACACTGTTTGATTTATTTATTTTTTAGATCTATTTACTTGCTCTGCATCAGGAGCTTGCATGATGGATTGGTCTGCCAAGCTCGCGCGAGGCTGTTGGGAGCCATGGTCAGAGCTGCTGACAACTGCCCTGGCCTGGTTTTCTCTTTTTTAGGAGCATCCAGAATTTGCTGTCCTTCAAATCCTGGCCTGTCTCTGAAAGTTGTTTTTCAGAAAAAGCTTTTCAAGTCTGGAAAATCACAGGATCCTGTAAACTACTCAATTTCTACGGCAAGCAGGATCCAGAGAGTATTTCTAGCATCTTCCCTTAATGGCCAACATGGGGATGAGGATAGAAGACCTCTCTTGGTTTTCTTTTCTCCCCCAGTATGCAGCTTTCAGCCACAGTTTGGCTGTTGGAGACCCCTCCCAGCTTTGCACTAAACAAATGAGAGGTGTTCATTCAATTACCAGTTGATAAACTCTCTTTGCAGATTCCTTTTTGCTCTACTCGAGTAGATTCCCAGTTAGGGGAGTTGCACACTTCCATCAGGAGCCAATTCAGCGACTCTTCCTGAGTTAGGTTCCTTTGCAAGATGCAGAGGAGTGGTCCTTAACATCTTCCCAAGTGACCATGCCAACCTGTGTGGAGCTCAGTGACCAGGGTGTGCCTGTGGGAAGACTGATGATGACACAGTCTGCAGCCTCTCAGACCTGGCTGCACCTGTTCCCAAGGAGCATTTCCTCGAAATTTTCCCTAGCCAAAGGAAGAACACGAGTAAGGTTCTGTATCATAGCTGAACTATCTGCTGTCATCTTTAACTGAAAAGAATGTGCTCCCCTCCAGAAAATCAAAGGAGACAAACATATCTAACTGAAGCTGGACTTGCATGGTTGTGCAGGGCCCTTTCACACATTTTTGCCATAGCAACATCCAGTTCTTAGAACTGGAGCATTCCTTTGACTTGGGATGAAAGAAAGCACTGCCTGGAAAGGAAGCTTTGTCCTGGTTAATGTTGCTTCTGGACAAGAAGTGACTTACAAAAAGGAAATGTAGTTGTATCTGCTACCCACTAAGCAGTAGCTTTCTGGGTAGCTGACGTTGATAGGTCCATGAGCTATCTGTGATAAACTGTAATGAATGCCCGGGAAATGTTTTAATTTGCCTTCATTTCCCTGGAAGGATTAGAAGAGTAAGGAGATGCTCTGTTTCCCAGGAAACCTGGGCTAGAGAGTAATAACATTGTCTGTCAAACTGTGAAAAATACCAGAGGAAAACAGGTTATCAGAACTGTTGCTCGGGGTTTAATCAGAAGGAATTCTGCTGTTTATAAGGGCTAAGGTCATTCTGAACTAATCTAGCTGGTTGGGTCAGCATGGAAAATGAGGTATGGAACTAGTTCTGGGATGAGTCACAGGAGGTCCAGGGATAAACTTATCTGGCCTCGGGCTAAGAGTCTTTGCTGTGGATTACAGTGTGATTGACTACTGAAAACAAGTGCTGAGACCACAGGAGTGAGTGGCAGTTGCCCATGCACATGCCTACTTCATGTTCTTGAATGTACATGTGTTTTCTACCATGCCTTAAAACCAAACTCCTTATATAGCTTAAAAATAAAAAAAAGCCATCAATAACAGAGTGAGATTCTGTTCCCTCACATGCCCGTAGAAACTGACAGTTTCCAAGACATGCATCATATCACAATGCAAGCTCTAAACACAGACTAAAAAGTGTTTTGAAAAGGGCACTTGCAGAATGAGTCTTTAATGGGCCTTTATTTTAAAAGCTGAGATGCTTCCCCTGAAGTAAAACATATTCTGGCACTGCCTACATGCTCTTTTACTCCCTCTTTGGTATGTGATCCTTCGACTCCCTCTCCATCTTCTTTGGCAAGAGTTACTGTGTGCTCTTCCACATCATCACTGAAATTCTTCTGGAGCTGAGGCAGATTTCTTCATTATAATTATTCCAAGAGGAGCCACCTTCATCTTCACCACGCTGCTTTCCGATGGAGAACATGCTGGACTGAAGTAGTAAACACTTTTCCTTGACCTAAAAGGAGAGGATCCAAATGCACGTTCTGTTTTGCTTTGTGGTATGTTCACTTCCACATGTCATGTGAAGAAATAGTTGTGCCTTAGCATTCCTTCCAGCACTGACAGTGTGAACCCTGCCCCTTCAAAATCAAACAGCGTGCTGCTTTTCCCCTGGAAAATAAACATTGCACAAGGTAGCAACTGGAACCTTGCTGTATGCGCTGCTGGAAGATGCATAAAGACAGCTCCTTACCCCTGCATCTCATTATAAAGTAATATCTGACTACTCCACAACTGTAATATCCTGAAATGCATCCTCAGAGTGCCAAAATCAGGGAATACTCAGGCAATGTGAAGAGCATCGCCCAAGCAGCAAGCCTTAAACATTCCTTTTATTCTTCCACTGTGTTATCCTGGCCGTGGTGGAGAATGGGATAGAAGGAGAACGAGGAGCGTAGGTGGGGAGGACAGCACAGGATTCAGTACAGTCCTTTACAAACTGCAAATTCTTCTCAGACTGCATATACCAAGCAGTGGAGGTAAGCTTGCATCTGTACTTCTCTCCTGTATTTACAGACTCCTGGGTGTGAAGGACTGACAACATTATCCTCATTCTGAGAGACTGAATGCCTTGAGGTACTGCCAGTGCTTCCCGGTCTTAATGCCCAGTGACACATGAAAAGGCTGTTTTTCCAGAGCTTTTGGCTTCTGCCTGTTCATTTGTTCTGGACTCCGGATGCTTTCACGGGTCTGTGAGACATGTATCACAACCAGCATGAGGCCCAGCATGAAGTGGATATTTTCTGCTGGGACTGGGCTACTGGAGTGAGCCCTGAACTTTAAGTTCTTGAGTACTTGTCTAGCTCTGCTCTGTGGGTAAAACTGATCTCCTCTTTAGGGAATTAAAATCTAATACATGAAAAAGGGTCCAAGAGTGACCTATTTCAGAGTGGTCTGGGACTGTTTATTAAAGAAAGCCTCTAAAACACTCTGCTAATGTCTGTGTTGTGTGCCATGATCTAGGGGATGATGTGCAGCTCTGTTCTTTGCCTAGAAGGTTACAGGGTTCCTGTCCTGTGTCTCGACAGCAGAAACTCAGGGTACTTTGTGGTACTGTGAACATTGCCAGCCGGTCCAGGAATACCCCTGGGGCTGTTGCCTGGGGGCACGTGTCATTCCATCCAGTCAGCATGGAGGTTCCAAAGGCCCTGACTCACAATCTGCACCACAGGGTTGAACGTGCTGTTGCTGTCTTGGTTTGAAAACTATTTGAGCCAAGTAGGAAAAGGAAATTCTTCCAAAGGGCAACGGAAAAAAAGAAAGTTACTTAAATTCAAAGCGTATGCCTGAGGATCAAGGAAGTTTACTAGACAGGTTTTAAACTACACATTTCTGTGGTCCTTCAAAAATGTGTCAAGACTGGAATGTGAAATAAGAGAAGTGAGTGGTGAAACGTGCCACATATTTTCCGCATTTTACTTTACTGACATAAAGGACAGTGGTGATTTGTAACATGATGAAAACTTAACAGTTCCATCAGTGAGTTCTGTAAGGTGGGTTAGCTCCTGGGGAATGAAGGAGAGATGGATTTCCTGGTATGCTTCCACCAACAGATTCTGCCTTCAGTTCCGATCTCCCTCTTAGGGCCGTAATCATTCCAGCAACAGAAGCTGAGGACCATAAGCAGTGGGGATCGAGTTGCATTTGCTGGGCTCACATCTCATTATGACAGTGGATGGGGCAGCCCAGAAAACATCAAAAGCCCTTTGAGAGTGGCGTCTGCTGTTGCAGTACTAATTCAAGCTAGGCACTGACAGAGGTTTTGGACATAGGGTTCAGTTATCTAAGAGAAGGAATCCTCACTCCAGCAAGTTTACAGGATTTTTTTTATTAATTTTTGGGAAGATTTCTCTGCTATTTAATCCCTTCTACAGGCTACACAATGGTAAGGGCTGCACTTTCAGTGGCAAGACTCAGGTTAGCCATATGAAAGACTGGCAACAAGAGTGACTTTCTCCTCCTTCCTCACAGAGTTAATTTCTCTGCTGAGCTACGTGTTGACTTCAGTAGTTTTTACATACATAGGGCATCTTCAAAGCATGCCTACTTGGTAAGTTTTCTAGGGGTAGAGGCAGAGATAAGATGCCACTCCTCCTACCAGGCAGCTTCTTTACATGCACTGTCAATGTCCAGAGTCTAAGCACCAACTAAATGTAAGGATTCCTGAAGGACAAGGTGCTGGTGACGAACAGAATCTCAGCCACTGAGTCATCTAAATATGTTTTCTGAATTTTACCCCAGGTTACACTTTTGCAAGGACAGAGTAGAAGGGAAAGGTTCCATATGAGCTTTATGCTGTTGTGTAAATGCTTGCTTCTCAAACGGAATGGAATGGTGCTGAGTTTTGCATGCATCCTCCATGGAACTTTGCTGGGAAGCTGATGAACTGAGAAGAGTTCAGCAGCTTCCTAACGATGCTCTAAACCCATCCATACCAAGGAAAAGAACCCAACAACAGCATCACTTCATAAGCAGATATGGTCATGGAGAAATAAAGATGTATCCACAGTTGTTGTCCTATTCATACAAACAACTGTCACATGTTAGAGGTGTACAGAATGTCCTTCCAGAGCAAATGTGCACATACTGATACTCTATACTTGGCAACTTACAAAGGTGTTCAACTGTTGATGTATCTGGGCAGAGAAGTCAAGCACTTTTGATTTTAAGATTCAAGTGAGGTGCTGACAGTGACCGATGTTTTTCTCAAGAACCCTTCCTACTAACCCCTGTACGAAGCACTCACTGGGGACTGTGAAGTTTAAATATTTTTAGTGTGGAAAAGGAAAACCACAGCAGTACTAGGACATACTTTACTAGGTTGGTGGGCTAAAATGTGTGTCTAGAGCCACACAGTGATGCGAGGGGAAAGTATGACTGCAAGGTGATACTGCCACACAGACAGAAACCATGGAGTGTACGCAGGAGCTCCGGGGAAGGGAGGTATATAAGGCTAAGGATAAAAAGGCATGAAACAGAATTTGAAGGGAATATATGGATGCAATCATACTGTGATGCAGTATGTATGCAAACAAGAGAAAAATTCCATCGGAGCGAGCTGCTGATCCTTGTCCCAGCTGCTACTGCTGGCTGGAAGGTTGCCAGTGTTTTAAATAGATTGGTACATTTTCCCAGGTCTTAGAAGTAATAGAAAAGGCCATCAAGAGTGGAAGAGGATGAAGTGGTTAAGAAAAATGGGGAAAAAGGTATTGGAGTTTTAATACCATCTGTGAACCAGAGGAGAATTGGAGAGATCCAGTTCTAGTGTTTAAGTTTGTTTGTGTAAAGATGAGCCAAATGACAGGATTCTTCCTTTGAAATCATTCCACAGCTGGATAGTTTGGGCTGTCCTTTATTTCCATTATTCTCACTCTAAATTTTCTTTTCCTGTTCTTCTTAAAACAAACATTACTGAATTCCAGAAGACTAATACTAGGAAAGTACTCTTCCTCTTCTTACACTTACATTCCCAAGCTGTTTCCTTAAGCATTTACTGGCAGGTACTGATGAAGTAGAGGGACTGTCACTATGACCAGAACGTATGCTTGGCACTTCCTTCAAGTCAGTTCTGAGAATTCCACCACTCTGCAAGATTTGGAGGAAAAGCTGGATATAAGGTAACAGTGCACACTTGCAGCCAGAAGGGCAATCGCAACCTGGGCTGCATCAGAGAAGTGTGGCCAGCAGATTGAGAGAGGTGATTCTGCCACTCTGCTCTGCTCTGGTGGGACCTCATCTGGAGCACTATGTCCAGCTCTGGAGCCCTCAAGACAAGAAGGACATGGTCTTGATGGAGTGGGTCCAGAGGAGGGCTGACAGCACCTCTCCTATGAAGACAGGCTGGGGGAGTTGTGGTTGTTCAGCCTGAAGAAGGGAAGGCTCCTGAGAGATCTTCTTGCAGCCTTCCAGTACATGGAGGGGGCTAAAGAAAGCTGGTGAGGGAGTCTTGACAGGGGGCTTGTAGCAATAGGATGAGGGGCAGAGGTTTTAAACCAGAGAAGGGCAGATTGAACATTAGGAAGAAGTTATATTTTGGATAGAGCTAACCAGGACTAAAAAGCAGTTGTTTGCTCTGAGGCTGGTGGAACAGGTTGCCCAGGGAGGTGGTGGAGGCCCCATCTCTAGGGACATTCAAGATCAGGCTTGATAGGGCTTGATCTAGTTAAAGATGTCTCTGCTTACTGCAGTGTGGCTAGACTGGATGGCCTTTAGTGGTCCCTTTCAACCCAAACCATTCTATGATGCTATGTCTGAAGCAATTATATTAGTCCCTGGCCTGTACTCCGCCCATTTCTACCTCCAGTTTGGAAAAAACAAAGGTGCCTGAGTCCATTGGCACTCATGGTGCACATGCTACTGAAGCTCAAGAGCATATTAGCTTAAATGGGAAGCTTATTTCAAAGACCATGCACTACAGCCAGGAAAGCTTCCAGAAACATATGCTGGGAGATGATTGAAGCATGTTCATTATTCAGACTGTGAATAGCTTTAAAAGGGCCAAATTTCTTCGGGTTGAATCAGCTAGGAAAGCTATTCAAACAGAAAAGTAAGAATCACTTGAGCATTTCAGAAGATTTTTATTGTGGCCATAAAGCTATTAAAATTATAGTATAAAGAAAAAGAAACTTGGCTTTGATAAATATATATTAAAAGTTTGGAAATACAAGAAACTGAAGAAGTAAATTGAAGGACCATCTATTTTTGATTTTTTCTCCAGAATGGTGATCTCTAAACCCATCCATACCAAGGAAAAGAACCCAACAACAGCATCACTTCATAAGCAGATCTAATAGTCACGAAAAATTCAGACACGCTCAGTAAGGTTTTGCATTTGGGGGATAAACCAGGTGACATGCCTGTGAAACACCACCATCACCATAAATCTGTCAGTCAAAGTATTTTTCACAGTGGCTCACGTCATCAAATTCTATGGACTTACAAAAATGTTTCGTGCCAAATACAAACCCTCTCGTTTAGTCCCACAAAAGTGGGGGGAAAAAGCATGGACTAGATATTCTGAAACCACACTAGAGGGCACTTGAGCCGTTTCTGCCAGAGTAGGCAAAGGGCAGAACAGGAGGATGCTTACTGAGGAGCAGCTGCTGATAGAACTGAATTTGGGAATGAACTGGATTTACTGTTATCAGGCTGGCAGAACAATTAGTGATTTTCCCCTGCTGTGGGGCAGTGGGGGTAAATTTCCAGATGTAAAGTTTGCTTATGGGTTACGTAAGCATTGGGAGGAAGTAAGTTAAAGATTGCTGATAGGTTGCAAGGGTGTTTTGTCTTTGTACATGGATCAGACACAGAAATGGGGGATATTTTGGGAGTTGAAAAGAAAATCTGATCTCAAGCAGAGTGACTGTCCAAAGAGTTGAGCTGCTCGCTGAGTCTGCTTCCACTGCGTTGCTCTTGCTCCAGTTCTGTCCCCTCTCCAAGTACAGTGGGATGACCTAAAAATATTGCATTTGTGGAAATGGAAAAAACCAGCATTTGACAACTTTTCTATAAAGTATCTGTAAGAAAAATACACTGTGGTTCCCAATGCAAAAAATGCACGTAGAAGTTTAAAGAGCTGAGACTTTATTTGTATTGTGGTCCAAGTATTCACTGGTCTTCAGAAACATGCAACAAAGAAAAGGTCTTTGAGCTAAATAACTGGCCATCTAATTAAGAGACAACTCCAAACAACCCCAGGCCTAATTGTTGTGAATGAATGAGTCAGATCATCATGTATACACATGGCTCTGTTAAAAATATTCTTTGACTCTTAAGTGTTTATGCAGATCAAATTTTCTAGTTTTTTTCTTTTTTTTCTGTAAGCTGATGCTTCACTTGTCCACCAAATCAAAACAAAGATGCTATCATAAAATTCCATGAATTGGGCTTTAATAAAGAGCATACACTGTGATCCCGAGGTATAGACACACTGTACCACTGAATGGTGCTGTGGTCAATGGCTTCTAACTTGCCAGGGGCAGGTATAGGGGCTGACACAGTTGACACGTTCACTGTCTGCAGTTCTGTTTACTTACCAGCTGTGGAAGGTGACTCCAGATCTCCCTGAGCTCAAGGCCCCTCCAGCGTTAGCATCTGGGCCCCACCATTCCGAGGCTGTAGTCCTGGAGCTTGGCCCCAGAGCAGGGCGGCTCCCTGAGCATTGTGTCTCTGCTTGTTTGCAGAATCCATTGTGAGCAGGCGACTGACTCCAGATGTTGCTGCCACAACGGAAAGTTCATTTCCAGCAGATGATCACAATATATATGCAAAGCAAACTTTGCCTGAGAATTGGCAGCTATCTCCAAAGCAGGCCGTATTTGCCTGCCTGAGTTTCAAACAATTCTCCTTATGCCCTGACAGCAGACACAACCAAACTCCAGTTCACAGCATCTTCATGCAGAGTTGTCAAGAAATGAAGTTCCAAGCTGCAGTTGAGTTTCTGGACAACTTACAGGCTTTCTGGTGAGTCAGATTTCATATGACAGGCAAGGACTTCTTTTACTTGCTGTGGAACGTTTACTTTTTTGCTACTTGTACTGCCCCAGTCAAGGGGGAAACCTACTGGCCCACCTAGCAATCCTTCCATCTTTGCTGTCTCAAATGATCCGTTGTCTTCATCCTGCCCTGCTCCACCATCCCGCCCTCTTTCACACATCAAAACTTGTTCTGCTTCTGCCACCACCACTTTGGCACCGTCTGTAGCAGCCTTTGTGTCCTGTTAAGTCCGCTACCTCCTTTTTCCTTACACTTCTCCCTAGGTGATTTCATTCGTTCTTCACAACTGGAGCTGCTTCATCCTCCTCCTCCTCCAGAGGACAGTCCCCTGCCGTCACNTCTCTAATCTTTCTTGGTCTGCGCCTTCCCCATTGTGCCCCTACAAATCTTTCTCGTGTGGATTATTTTAATTCCTGATTCTTCTTCCCTTTAGTTACTGTATTTTTCTTTTATAATCTTTATTTTTTTTTTTTATTTTTACTTTTT
>VWZY01005156.1:235535-313454 GCA_013399075.1 Chloroceryle aenea | reverse complement strand
CGTGTCTCCAGCTGCGTTTGCCCTGGTTACTTTTTTGTCCCTTAAACTCTCCTGTATCCATTTGCACGCTCTCAGCTTAGTCCAGTCGACCAAAGGATACCCTCCTTAAGGAGAGAACCAACGGAATTTAGGTTTTGTTGGGTTTTTTTTTTCAGTTCCCAGCTGCATGAGCTTCCAGACAAGCCGAACATCACACAAACCAACGACAACGCAGCTTTCTGATCAAAGGGGTGCAAGAGCCACACTGGGAGCTGTAGAAATTGTTTTGCATTGATGTGTTTAGTTAGTTGGCTGCCATTTTGCACTTACCAAGTTAAATAATTTGAAGTTGGGAAAAGCTTCTTTAAAAATAAAAAAAAATGTGGGTTGCTGACCTTTCACTTTGGGCTTTCTCTACTTGTTTCCTCACGAAGATCAAGACACAGTGGGAGTTTTTCCTGCTCACAGTAGCTTGAGGTAAGACATGTTATTTGACAGTCTGACATGCATGCATGACGTTTCTTGTAGCAAGGAAAAACTGTGTGCAGAGGATAAAGCTTTGCTAATAGCTGGCTGTGGAAGCTGTTGAACAAGCCCTCACAGGATTTATGAGCCAGCTCGGATCCTTTTGCATTCCATTCAAATGCGAGGTGTGCTCTTCTGATCTGAGGCCAGCAGCTGGCTAGGCAGCGAGGGAAACAAGAGTACCTCCATCCATTTTCCCATGGATGAGGAAAGAGGGACAATGTCTTGTGGCAGATGTTGGTTTGCTCTTTAGAGTATCATTGGAAACTGTTACTTAGTGCAAAAACCTGAGTGGGACAGTGGGTGGGGACACATACCTGCTCTGCTACAGGCAAGTTGATCTAGTATGTTGCTTTCCATGTATATCCTGTGTACCCGTGTTGTAAGAGCACAACAGTAGAAACCCTGAGCACCTGAATCCTCCAATTTTTATTAGCTTTTATAAAGCTCCTCGTTGCAGATTTTTTGCAGTTTAGTTGTCATCAGAATTCAGAGCACATGGGTGATAAAAGGTGACAAATTGTACACAGCACCATAACCCTTCATGAGGTTGCTATGAGACATCTGTCTATGTGCTTAACCTTTTAGGTGCTAAGAGTTACCATAAGGCCGTGGGTAGACCCACACTGCTCTGGTCTGGTTGGTGTCTGGTGTAAGAATCCCTGTAATGTATTAAAATCAGTGATCAAAAAAAAAGAAAAAGCTGTAAATGGGGATGGTCCTAAGTCTTAATAACCAGAATTGGGTAGGCAAAGGGGAAAGACTTAGTCTTGTTGCCATCTTGTCTCTTTTTAAAACCAACAACTTGTCTTTACATGTTTCATGTAATCCTCTACATGCCATCAGACAGAACAGTAATTACCATACCTTCAAAAGACACTTTACTATCTATTTTCCCTTAACTGTTTTACTCTGTAACCGTATAAAACTTTAGCTATGAAATTCCTTGTTCCAGAAAGTTGTGATCAACACTCAGCACATTGGGATCCCACTTCACCCATTCATTTCCCAGTTTCACAAATGCCCATGAACAGGAGGCTCAGCGAGGAGGCAGCCGTCGGAGCTGCGTGGGCTGTAGCTTTGTGGGACTCCACTGCACAATGTGCAGCCACGGGTGTCAGGTGTTGAACTGTAGGATGGTTTGGGTTGGAAGGGATTGAAAGGTCTTTTAGTTCCAATCTCTCTGCCATAGGCAAGGATAAAAGTTATTCCCTAACTCATCCCAGCGTGTGAAGTGCTGGTTAATGGCCACTATGTTCTTGCTTTTCTGTGTTGTTTTATTGCCTTATTCTATTACTGCACAAGTTATTCCATGTACTTAGAAATCTTTTAAGATTGAATAGTAGTTGCCTCTCTAGGAGGAGCTTTCTGTGTATGCAATAAGAAAGAATTCCCTACCTTCTGCTGGGTGGAATTTTTGCAAGTCTATTTTACTGCTTGTTTGTTTGTTTGGGTTTTTTGTTTGTTTTGTTGTTGGTTTTTTGTTTGTTTTGAATTGTATTTAAGCAAATATTATGACTTTGTGGTGAATTTCATCCTTCCTTAGTATTTTTAGGTGGAATAGAGAACAGAAATGAAAGCATAGTAACATTCTGTCATGCTGACTTGGACTAATGAGTTTGGGTTTTTAGCTTAAATTAGATTGTTTCCAAGACAATCCTTTGGTTCATTGTGCTTCAGCTACTTAATAACACAGTTTCTTTAGGGCTTCCTGTGCTGCTTCATTTGTGGCCTGCTGTTGTCTGCAGTCAAGAGCATGAACTTTCTTAGAAAAACAGCTGAATTGGCATCAGAGAAGGTGTAGGATTTGGAAAGAAAAGGAGAAGTGAGGAAGAATAGCAGAACGATGGATATTATCCCGAACAAAAGGCCTGGGTTGCACATGCAGCTGGGAGATGATTGAGACAGAAATGAAGGAAATAGAGCAAAAACTTATCGGGAAGTAGAGAGATGTAAAAAATATTTTCCTGAGCTCTTAATAATAATACAGCAGTGCCTTCAGCTGCTGAGACCAAACGTGGAGGAGGCTAAATATGTACAACAGAAACCTTAGGATAATCTGGAACTGTCAACTTCCCAGTTAAATCAGTGAGTCTCTGAACATGGAAAAACGTGCAGAAGGAAAGCCTACTGACACTATATGATTTTATTTGATAAAGAGGTAATTAAAAAAAAATGTGCATGGGCAGAGTTGGTAGCAGATAGGCTTTTGAAATTTTAACTTGCTGTTGAAAAAATACCATTTGACATTTTACATGTGGTGGTGTTTCTCTGAGCTGTATTGCTGAAGAAAATAAGGCAAACGTGACCAAAGATCTGTGGCAAGTTACTGGAAAGTCTGTTTTTTTCCTTGGATGTTTTTGTTAAAATGACCAGCATCGGTTACTTGTGCTGCTGTGTGTCCAGGGATGTACCAGGTCAAGTTCCTGGGGTATGTGGCAATTAACCTTACTTTGGCCAACATTTTCCTTAACATAACCTGCATAATGTAATGGAAAATCTGAAAGCAAATTGTGAATGACAACAAGCTGCAAAAAGCTGCCAGCATGGAGGAGGACAGAACTGGAATGGTAAATGTCTGCCAGGTTAGAGGAAACCTCTGAAGGAGTAGCTCTAACTGAAGAACATAGAACTGCCAGGTTAGAGGAAACCTCTGAAGGAGTAGCTCTAACTGAAGAACATAAAAGAGCACACGTTTTTGCAGGACTAAGCATCATCACAAGTGTGGCATTGGAGGGAATGGCCGGATAAGGTCTGCAGTGAAGAATGCAGGAGATGATGCAGACTGAGCAGAAAGTGGTGTAGGGAAGTAGGCAAACATGCAGTCTGCCCATAGTAAGCAGTAGTTCTTGAGATGAACATGACAGCTGGGCACTCACACATCCTGTTCTGGGTCCTGCTTCCAGAGAGAGGTGGGGACCACTAGGTAACAATCCAGACCAGCTTTCAGCTTTCTTATCCCTCTCTTGGGTTGCAGGTGGGAGATAATTCCAGGACAGCTCCTGCACATGTCCTACATATGTCTCAGATCTTTACACTGTGAACTCTGCAAACAAATGCTGTGAAGAGCAGGATTAACTGGAGCCCAGAGAAGGTGGGATCAGCCTCGGAATGTAGACAGAAAACACAAAGTGACAAAAGCAGGATGCAGAAGCAGCTTGCTTCTTTGTAGCATTGCCATCAGAACACTGCTTTCTGTCTTTATTTAGCTGTCTTGTTTCAGTTGTTCAGGAATCTAGGAAGTCCAAATCCATTTCCTTGATTCTTACAGTTAGTTCCATGCCTTTTTTATGGGTCTCTTCTGCATCTCCAGGCGAGGTAGGGGTGGTTGTGGGAGGTGGTGATTGAGAATGCCTTTGAAAATTATATTCCGTGGTACCATTCAAAAGATGTTTGAAATAGTGAAATTTCTCTTCTGATGTTGGTTTATATTCAGTGTTCTTTCATGGTCCTTGAGAATTAAGCACTCCTGGCTGTTCTGCTGGAATTGAGTTGTTCTGGGAGAGTCACTGTTCCCAGATAACCCGCTTGTCTTTACACAAGCGTTTAGGTCGGGTGTTATGTGCCTGCCTGTTGAATCCTTCACAGGCATGCCCAGTTCAAACAGTTGGGTAGATCTAGATCAGACTGTTCTGACTCAGTGTACTGTTTCAATGCTTTCAGGGTAAAGATAATTTTATTTTTTATTTTAATTGGTGAAAATGGGACCATCCACCAGCCTTTCCTAACCTGACCGTGCTACTGAAGACTGCCAGCATCTCCTGCTGCTGCACAGGGAAGGACATGGATATTCCATCAAAACAATGCTTATTACCCAATATTTTTAATTTTTTATTTATTTATTTATTTTATTTTCTGAGCAGTACCATAGGCATTGGGGATTGGTGATTCTGTAAAGAATTCTGGACTGAGTTCAGATATCTGAGGTACTCTTGGTCCTTGATTATTGGTGAAACTGTTGACTGACATTTAAGTGAGTATTGTACCTTGTCTGACAAACCTGACAGCTTGCAGCTTCCCTATAATGACACTTGCACAGCAAATGTTTTTAAAGCAGTATCATCTGTTTGGTAGCTTTTGTTTCTTTCAGGATACCAAACCCCTTCTATGTTTCCAGAGATTAAGGCTTTTTGCTCTTTGCAAGAGTTGCAAACTATTTACTAAGGATACAGCTTCCAGTGTGGGCAGAAGGACAGTAAAAAGAACCATACGACTGAATTAAGCTCCTCCAAGGAGGAAAATGGCTGGAAGCAGCTCAGGTCTCTGCACTGAGCAGTTAAAGTTGAACTTCCAAGTTTCTAATCAAAAGCTGAAACCAGATGGAAGTAAAATGTGAGGAGTAATATGAAAAATATGTTGTAAAGAAGATCAAATAGAGTAAAGAAAATGAAAATGTTCTCAGTTGGCTGCAGAGTTCCTTCAGAAGCAGCTTTATAAGAGGGTAACCCCTCATTCTTCACCCTTCCTTTGTCTCTAGTTGCAGACAGGTGAAACAAAGTGTGGAGCTGAGGATGTGCATTGGAACACTGCTCATGCCAGCATCAAAGAGCTCAGGTTTTCCGTGTTACTGAATTAGATTTAGGAAACTAACAGGGTTTCTGTGATCTCTGAAGGCACTCTTTGCAGTATCCATCTGCACAGACAAAATTTGGAAACAAGTGTTTTACCTGCTGGTAAAATTTTGCTCTCATTTCTTTGACTTTGAGGCAGTAGAATGATTTCTGTGCCCTCACGTGGAAGAGGAAGAGTTAGAAGGATTTGAAGCCTCACGATCCAAAGATCCAACAATTCAAGAAGATGACAAAATAAATAATTAAATCCCTCTAACAAGCGAGATGTGCCCTTATTCAGAGAACAGAAATACCATTCTTTCCTTCTTTGGGGAATACATGAGCAGAAAAACGAACTGAGAGACAATAACATAAGATCGTTGTCAAAGTATTCCAAAAACCAGCTGAGACTTGTGTGGATGCCAAGTCTAACTTTGGCTGGTTCTCTTTTAGGAATTTTGCAGAGCAATTTTCTGAATTCTATTAATATAACAAGCCAATATCTTTGGATGCTCTGGGTCTACACTGAAGGAAGTAAAGGTGATTTCTTGGTGATTTTTCAGAGGCTAGAAGCACGGGTGCTTTTGAAATACAAACATATATATCAATTAAAAGATGGTGAAATGTTAAGGGAAGGGAAAAGGTAATGAACAGACAATAAGAGTGGAGCCAAATTTCAAATGTCACAGTGATATAATGATAATTGACATCTTTTTGCACTACATGCCACAGCAGTGGGCAGTAGGAAGTGTCATTGCTCCCTCCATACCCAGCACTTTGAGTTCTGTATGCTAGGATTCTGCTACTGTTTGTATCACAACAGAGCACAGCAGTGTGGTCTGTGCTGCCAACATTGTGAGGGGGGCTCACTGTTGTTTAAAATAGGAAAAGGTTGCCCCCTCAGTTGAAGAAACAGCCCAGTTTGTTGATAACATATGTTAGCATTGTTAACCTGCCAAGTGAGGCAGCTTAAGGTGGTTGACAGCAGAGGTACCAAAGGTACAATAGCATTTAAGGCCTGTGCTGTGTGCTGCTGATGGTGTAGGATGTATACAGCCCACGAGAGTGGGTGTTTATAATGGGACATTCTGTATGTGCCAGCCACGGCAAGAAAGATGGTGAGGGGTGGTGTGTACTTGTCTCTTAGTTGATTACTTTCTGTAGCATTTTACCTCCTGCTGCAGTAGGTTTGTGTCACACGACCGAATGTCCCTTCCATGTTAATTCAGGAGGGACTGGACTCCTTTAAGTGCATTTCTCTTTCCCAGGTACATGTTTCCCAGACTCCTGGTATCATTAGCATAGTGTCATGTTCCAGTTCAATTACAAAACCACAGCACTTTTTGGTCACAGTGCCATTTGTACTGTAGTGTATATAGATTGCTTTCACTCCAAGCCTGTTCAAGAAGACAAAGCTATGTGTGAACATCCACGATCTGTGAGCTCAGGAGGCTAATAAAATCTGTGACTCTGGGGTTTAGCCTACAACGTAATGAATACAACTTTGCAGTTGTCTCTTGGTGAAGCTATCTTAATGAGGATAATTTAATAAAGCAGCTGCTAGCTAGAATCTTTCTCTCCTGCTGCATTCTTCTTTTTCATAGATTCTGAGGTTTGATGATAAGTTTTTCTGCTAGTTTTCCTTTTCCTGTAAAAGTATAAGAAGCATTTCTTTATTGTGTGGTGAGCTATATGCTATTGATTAGGTTCTTCAGATCTCATAGATGTTGGAACCATAGGGTTTTAGTATGTTCTTTTGTTTGGGGCTTAAATTGTATCCAGATCCTTACAGCTATTAAGCAAGTATGCATACTGGCCCTTCTCCTGTAAGCATCCAGTTTGGCCATTGCTGGTAAGTGTGCTGAAACAGCAAACCTTTGGTCTGACTCGAATACATCAAATTGGATTTATTTTTTTTTAATGGTCACTTTTTAGATGTTTATTGGCAGCATTGGATTTTTAGGGAGGACTCCAGTTAAATCAGATTTTCTTCTGTAATTTTTCTTTCTGCTACATGTATTATTTGACTTCAAGCAGTTGTATTTATCTCAGAGAAAGATCTTGTGATTGAGTTGAAGAGGTGGTGCATTTGTCACGTGGTGTTCTGTTTATATGAAATAGGGCCTCAGCTGTACAGCTCTGCAATATATTTTTGTGAATGGGTAAGATCAACTCTTGGTACTGTTCTGAGCAGGTGCTAGCTCCCAAAGGTGTCAGTAATAGCCTTTCAGAGTGGTGAGTGCATGAAAACATGCCTTTCTCTGAAAATGGAGAAGAATGCTTTGATGCTCTGGAAATGGAGTTCCATTCATGTTTCTTTCACCTCCTGTGGAAGAAATGAGCTGCATCGCATGAGCCATAGCAGAACCAACAGCTCCACGGAATTCTTTTAAGCAGCCGTTGAGCTTTAACAGTTTTCACGTGTTGCTTTTTACTCCGGGGTATAAAAACAGCCCACAGTGATAGTGCTGAGTCATCCTAACGAGCCTCCAGACCTCTTTGCAAGAATCCTCCTACTTTCACTTCGGATGGCTCTGCATGGAAGAACATTGTCTGCTCCACAGAGATGCTGCCGGTGTTTTCAGAGCTGGCCTGGTGTGCTAAGGGTGGTGGGGTTTTTTTACTGTTTTTTTTGGATGGCATGGTCCAATAGAGGAGGCTGAAATGTTTATTTGATTCCTTGTTCATCCCCAGCTCCCTCGGTGCCTTACATGTATGCAAAAGGAAGAGGCTTCAATAGAGGTTTAGATGTGTTTATAGTAATACCAGGATCCTGTGTAGGGCCTAAAAGCTGTAGAAACTGTTTTTGACAAGCTTAAGAAGGTTTCTGGGTTTGCTGCTGTTGGCTCAGCAGTCCTCTATTTCTTTTTATTTTGTCCCAATTTCTTTCCCACCCTGATAAAAGAAATGAACCATTCTGTCCATGGACCTTGAAGTTCAGCCCTTCTTTCCTGGACCAGACACTCCACAAAGGCACCACAATTTTCAGCTTCCCTGGTTGAGAAAAGTGGTCTCAGCTTTATGCTGTTACTGCTTCAAAATAGACCTCAGGTAAAGTTTAAGCCATTGTTTGTAATTTAAATTAACATGTTTTGTCATAAAGTAACACCATGATGTTCTGCTTATTCCATCACACTGACAAAATAAATACAAGAAGTTTCACTTTGATCTCTGGCTTAGAAATGAAGGGATTTTGAACACTAAGAGCAAACATTACATGAAGGACATGCAGCTTAAGATCTAGTAAGTCATTCCTGTGTACTGTTTATCTTTTGCTGTGGATTAGTCTCAGTTTACAAAGGATCTTTTGCAAAGGTGTGAGTGAAAGTAACTACCACTATCTAATAATAATTGAACAAGAATATGCAATGTTAGATGTGATCAGTGGCAGACAAGAAGCTGTCTCCAGATGACTTCACATCTTCTGTGTTTTAAACATCTTCAGGCAACATTTCAGCAAACAGAGAGTGTAAGAAAAGCTGAATAGTGGTGTCACCTGAGTTAGAAAACACTTTCATAAGCGTGCAGTCACAAGATGTCTGTAGGAATGGAGTTTCAGTGGGCTTCCAGAGTCATTATTTCTCTGTTGTATGAATGTGAGTGTATAGGAACTGCAACAAAAATTGATAAAACTCACCTGAAGGGACTAAAAATGTAAGGCTGTGCAGCTTGCATAGTAGCCTTCAGGAAAACTGAAGACAAAGGCAAAAATGCCTTTGAGAATAGAAACATCATTAAAGGAGCAGTGCTGCAGAAATAACTTCATTGCCTTGAGTGGAATCTACACATGTAGAACAAGTCCAAACAAAGCTAGTACAAGAAGAAAGGGGAAACCAGTAGGAAGGAGAAAAAAAACCAAACCCAAGCAATTGTTTGGAAATGTTCTAAACTGCTTGGTGAGAAGAGATGAGTAGAGGCACAGGCTAGGTGTAGGTGTTGGGAATCGAGCACACAAAGGCTGTTGAGCTGAACTCCAGTCAAGGAGCTGGAGCTTCTGCATTTGCTGTTGCATTTGGTCGTGTTGCCAGAAATATTTTGGTAGAAGTGTTTTGTTATTTTGCTTTCTGTCTGTTGATAGTGGAAGAGCTTGTGGCCTAGGCTGTTGTTGGAGCTGTATCTCTAAAATACTTGAGGTGCTGAAGGAGCTGTTGGTATTACTACAGAACTACAAGTTGTGATGGACCTAACTCTCTGCCTCCAACCATTCTATGTTGTGTCTGTCATTACTGCACAAGAGGAGCCATGGCTGAGTTTTAATTGCTCCAGCATAACTCTGCAATGAATGGGAAATAAATCAGTCAGAAAATCAGTAAGTGAAATGTGTGTGCAAGGTGAAACTGCTTAGGTGGCCCAGGGGCTACGCCTGCCTGGCATCCAGAGCCAGCTGTTCCTTGGGATCTGCTTTTGCCTGGTGGTAGTGATCATGTACTCTTAGTACTTCCTGTGGTGGTTTTGATTGCAGTGCTCTTCCTCTCCTTGTTTGTTTTTTCTTTGCTGAAGCACCTACTGCATCTAGGGGAATAGCTGCTTCTCTGAACCTGCTGCTTGTGTAGCACTGGAGAGGTGCCAAGACTGTCTTCCCACTTCCAGTTTCACGCTGTATTTGCACTTTGTGCATCCCAGTCCCCACATGCTTACCTCTCCTGTTTGATCACTGAATGAGGAGAACAGTCCTTTTAGCTAAATATTTACTAAGGGCTCTTGAAAGTAAAATGTAGCAGGTCAGGAGGGAGAGTGTTTGGAGGAGAGGACTGAAGTGATAGCTTCCTTTTCTAGTGTCCCTATGCACCTCCTTTCTTTTCCTGGTTTCTGTTTCTGAACTGTCATGATGTTTGAGTCATACAGAGCTCAACTAAATGGATGGTGTTAAAGACCATGAGTTTATGCTCATCCACATTTTCTGGATGCTCAGTATTTTTGGCCTGAAACCTCTTTGGAGTATTACTCCCTGTGAGTAGATCATTCACCCTGAAACGTTCAATCACAGCATGACATTTTTTAATGTCTTTCTGTAACTTTACTTTCTGTTACAGGCAAACCACAGGCACATCTCTCAGTAGTGTTGTTGGTATGGTACTTTGTCTAAACATTTTCCCACTGGATCTAATCCAATCTGGGATTGCAACTGTCGTGAGAATGCAACAAATCATTCTGGGAAGTATCTAAATTTGCCCCTATTGGTCAAAGCAATGTTTATGTACTGCCAGAACCATGTGACAGAGGAGAGGGTACTCTTGAACCTTGTTAGTAATATGTGCTACAAAAATACCAGAGCTCCCATTTTTTTTGTACAAGTAAACCACAAAACTACTGTTTGCTAGTTTGAACAACCCCTGATTTGAACATCATTGGAAACAAGCCAGGAAAGCACTTCGATTTGGCCCAGAAACATTTCTTATCCTCACAGGGACTTTATTTATTCAAGAAAACAAAAAAAAAAAACAGCCCCCCAAAAAACCCCAAAGAACAAAACACCACCAAAAAAGCCTTTTCAAAAATGTTTCATTTTCTTCTATTTTAGGGATTCACAAAGGTTGTGTGAGATGTGGTACCTACATGAAGACTGCCAGGAGGAGACTTGTCCAAATAAATGCTGTAAGTGTACACATTTTTCCTCAGACCAGCATAAATAACTGTTAATTTCCCATACAGTAACTTCCTTACACCTGCAGTGTGTCTAGAAGTGATCAGCCTTGCAAGGAGGTATATTTAGCAGTTTTCCAGCAGTTGTATCAGTGCCACACTGATACAAACAGGGCAGATGACCAAGGAGCAGACCTATTTCCATGGGTTGCTCAGAGTGTTCTGTAGTGGTGGGTTTGCCTCCAACTGTAACTGGTGCTCCAGTTGCAAAATACAGCATTTAATACCTATCTGAGGGAAAGATCTAAGGCACTTGGATGACAGAGCTTCTGTCAGGCAAAGAGTGAAGCATGTTGCTGGGAGCACTGGCATTGTTGCAGCCTGTTCTGCATGAGCTTAGAGAGTAAAATGTGCATTCATTCCTCCTTCTGCTGCTTTATCATAAGCTGCTAAAACTGTGGCCTGGTTGCTCCTGCCTCCAACTACTGTTTCAGTTTTGGGTAGTGACAGAAAAAATCCTTCAGGTAAGGAATGGTACCTGTTCTGATTGACTGGGCCCTGCTCTGCATGGTCACCTGCCTGGGAGTGAGTTATGGTGTCATCTGTGCCTTATTAATCAGGGTGACTGAGAAACAAAGAGGCAGCAAAATAGAAAATTAAGTTTTATAGGATTAGGTGCAAATTAGGTAAGTATTGTGAAAAATGGGGAGAACCAGAATCAGAGCTGCTGCTGTTGAGTATTTCAAAAATTGTGTTAATAAGATAGATCCTGAGCACAAAAAAAAAGAGTACATGAAAATAAAAGAGAAGTAAGAATGAGGTGGAGAAAATTGGCTAAACCAGAATGGAAATGTGTAAGCTGCAAGACAGCCTGTTTGGTTTGAAGTTGTTGGCTTCAGCTGGGTGCTTACTACAGCTGTTTCCTAAATATGTCAACATTATTAAAAATAGTAAGTAAATACAGGGTGATGGAGAGAAAGTGACAGCATTAAATGTTTGTCCACCTCTTATGATCAAATATAAGATCCTCTTAAAATCAGTTAGCAGAAAACCAGAATTTGTTGACTTGTCTTGAAGTGTAAGACCCAAACTGTGGCAAGTGTACACTTCATCTGAAGGCTGACTAGTTGCTATGAACATAAGGAATAAACTCTTACAACAAACATAATTTTTCAGCCTAGCTGAAGAAGCTAGGAGCAGTTCCAATTTGCATTCTCACTGATTAATTTGATTATGCCTATTTGCCCTCTCATAGCTTTGATGTTCCGAAGTGTTTAAGCCTTGCTGCAGGTGACATCCACGTCAGAGGTTATTAATCACTGAGTGAGTCACCTCCACCTGCAGGGGACAATGTCTAAGCACTATGATAAAGCTGAGGATGTCCTGAGTTTAGGCAAGGGGGATAAATATTACTTGTTCCAATTTGTCCCAATTCGAGGGTAGGTTAGAGTCAGTTTGTTAAATTCTCCAAATAAATGTCTGGTTGTATTTAAACAAAACAGAAAATTAGGACCTGTAATGTCTTTAAAGCATTGGTGAAATAGAAAGCAGTTCAGTATTTCAAGTCCAAATTCAAAGGAAATTTCTAGATTGATTATAACTTAAGTTGCTGGGGACACCATCTTCTTATTTCACAAAGATAAATCTCCTGATGCTACTTAACTGGATGGGAAGTGGTGCATTTGGCAGTGGTGCTGAGTCTATACAGAAGTCTAGTACTCCTGGAATGTATGGCTTTAGTTTTCCTACTGCCACTCTCCTCCTTGTGCTGGTTGTGGAAATTGTAATCAGAGGAACTGATCCAACTTAGGGCAGAAAGCCCTTAACTTTTCAGAAACTATTGCTGCAGTTCTCCTGGCTCTGGGGACTCTCTTACAGCAGCAACAAGGGGGAAGAATGAAAACTCAACAGAAACTTGTCAAGTGCAAGTCCGTTTGTTTGTTTGTTGGGGTTCTTTTTTTGTCTCTTTGTTTTTTTTCCCTCTTTCATCTGTCAGCAACTAGTCATTGATTGTAACAGCACCTTCAATGCATTGTAAGCTGCTTTATGTGTAGGTCACTGTACTTACGTGGCATGGAGAGAAGTAAGAAATAGTTTGTTAGAGGGCTTTTCTGTATCAGCTAGTAGCTAGCAGTCTTGTGCCAAAAAGTAGCTGCATGTTTTCTGTTTTTTGCCTGATTTGTGCAGTTCAGTGGTGCAGTTGTGTTTAGTAATTCTAATACAGGAGTTGGCAAATAACTCTGCAAGAGATACACGTTTGATGGTGTTAGTGCCTAACTTCTCTGAATTGAGCTTGTCTAATAGCTTGCTTCAGTCCAACAACTGAAAAGTTGTTTGCTTCAGACTAACAATAGCCCTTGCAAAGTTTGTTGTGTTTGGCTTCAGTGATCTGCTTTGGGAGTGCACTTTGAAAGAGAACTTCAAGAACTCTTGTCTTAGAATGAGAGAACTGGATTTCCATCATTAGTCAGTAAACAGTCCCAGTTTAGAACAGCACTTTCCCCTTAGATACTGCCTTCCCTGTGGCACTAGATACTGCCTTCCCTGTGGCACTAGATACTGCCTTCCCTGTGGCACTAGTCACCTAAATTTATCTCTGTGACACTAAAATCTTTTTGCTTTCCTCGTCTATTGTGATTTTATAGCCTTAGGACGGTAATGGAAGACAAGAGACTTTTCATACACTTCTAGCATTCTGGTCACCTTCAGTTCTTCATCGTAGCTAGTTACATACAGCTGGTTTGATTCAGAATATTTTTAACCTAAGTCTCTAGTTTTACTGTTTGCTAAACAATGTTTATGGCTAAAATTTCTTACAATCGTTGTCTGTTGACGTAAAAGCTATTGAAAAATTTCTACAAAATCTGTCTGCTCAGATTTTTACTCCCTTAATAGGAAATTGTTTTTCATGACTTTCTGAGAAGTTTTCTTAGCTTTGCATGGGAAAACAGAATAAAAACTGGAATCTTACAGTTATAGATTTGACACAGTGGACATTGTCTGGTGAATTGTACGCACTCTGTCGTTATCGACCCGTTCAGTGGCTCTTTCCTGTGTTCAGAATGCTCTGCACCACTACAAATGTCATCCCATGGTCTCTAAAGACACTGTGAATGTGTTTTTAGGAATGTAAGTTCCAGTCTGTGTGAAGAACCTAGAACCAAAAGAGCCATGGCATGAACACTTGCCCCCTTGCCTTTTTTACTGTGCATCAAGTCAATACGAAATGAAAATGACTAGAGCTTCAGTGTTACTGCAGCATATCAAACAGAGTTTGGGATTCAGTATGCAGTTTAACTCCTAAATCAGACAAGTTCTGGTTTAATAAGAATTTGTAATAAAAGTTTTGTTATTTATTGCTTAATAAATCTCTCACAAGAGAATTTGGATTGTGCACGTTCCTTCCTTCCTGCCACAGCTTAACTTGTTCTCAGAGTTGGATTCTGTGCAGTAGAATTGGAATCTAACCAAATCAAATGATTCAAGAGGAAAAAGGAAAACATAACATCCCCAGAGGATGCATATGATCAGTAGCAACAGCAGATGTGCTGGTCACAGAGATGTGGAGAGCATCTGCACTGTGTTCATCAGAGCCTGAAGGTATTACCTAGGTTGAATGTTATTGCATAGTTTACGTCTGTATGAGTCATTTCTCAAATGATCATGCTTTGGATGACAAATTTAAGGGCAAGATCTTACGAAATGCTTGAAGATGGGCCACTGTGTATGCTGGATTATGTAAATAGAAGTGATACAAAAGAGACAATCCATGAGTCAGTGCTTTCAGTACAGGCTTGCCTTTTCCAGGCAGAACGAGCAGTCACACAGTAACTCAGTTTGAGTATTAAGTGAAGCACCAGTTGGCAGAGCAAGCGTGGTGGATTTTGTGCCTTAATGCTGGTTTGCTATATTCTGTTTAAGAGCTGTGTGTGCCAAAAGCAGTGCTTCAAAAGAAAAAAACATGTGTGTCTAAGGCAGTAATCCATTTCACTGATTTAGACATGGACACGTCTGAGGGGTTGTGGGTTTTTTTGTTTTCTTTTGGAATAAAGCAAGAAAAATTTGCCCTCCAGAACAATTTGGGAGAAGCACAACAGAAGAGCCTCCTACCCCACCCCAGTGACTTTAATTACAGTCAGATTGTAGTGTCCCTGTCACTTGTCAAACAGTTAGCACAATGTTGTCTTTCCTGAACAAAGATGCACAATAAAACTTTGCAGCTTCATTGTTCTTCTTATTTTGTTAGGAAAATCTTTCAAAAGCTATGAATTTCTGATTCCATCAGGAAAAACTTGGTGCTTTTTGGAGTCTGGAAGGACTCTAAGGAGAACTCAAGGAACACTGAGGAGGTGCTGATTGGACTGCTAAAATAAAAATAATCATTGAGGAAACACTTATTGCTGGGAGGATAAGGACAGAGTTATTATCTGATAATCATAGGCCAAGATTCTGCTTTAGAATTGAGCACATAGGAAAGAGGGGATACTCTGGTCAGAGAATTCTGTCCTGGATAAATGAGGAATTCACAAGCAAGGTCCCCTACCTGCTAAGTCCCTTCTTGTCTACTGTTGCCACACTTGGGATGTTGTCTTCTGTTCTGTGCTGCATGTTAACCTTGTTTTATTTGAATCGAGGAAGTGCCAAAAGCTGTCAGCTGAGTGCTGAGGAAAGCACATCTCTGACTGTTAGCACTAAGGTTGTGCAGCTAATGTCACCAGTTCTTTAAACCATTATGGAGCTGTTTTGCTCTTTAACACAAACCAAGACAATCAACATCCATTTTTCTAATGAGATGTTGGTCCTGTCATCATTTCCTTATGCTGTCTAAAGTCAGTGCCTCCTGGCCAGATTGGAAGTTGGATGATTGTCTTTTCTTTTCCCACTTTCAATCCTGCCCCTTGTGCCCAGGTGTTCTGCTGGGTTGTTTTTATTAAATAATAACCTGATGTGTAGTGATTATTCCCTATCTTGTTCTGATTTGGGCAGCAACATTCAGTATTCCCTAGTTGTAGCTAGTTTATTTTCACTTCATAAAGCAGCTTGGCTGAAGGATGCTACTGGAGTGTCCATGGACAGTCTTCAGTGGTTGTACAGAGCAAGTGGTGGAATCAGAGCCAAAGCCTGTCACATAATGCCAGAGGTACCCTATCAGAACAGCTTCTTTGTAGGCAGAAAGAAGGTGACTTTTCTAGAGCAAAAAATTCCTCTAGAAGACAGTCAAGAGAAGAGTGAAAATACAAAACACGGTGATTCCAAGCCCTACAAATAAGCTTCCTGACAGTGGCTTTAATTGCTGTAAAGAAAGGTTGTTGCTTACTAAAGAAAAGGTGGCAAGGGTGTGGGCTCTGCAGCATTTCTTTAATTGCATGTTTAAATAAGGGACTAGATAATGAAGCTGCAGTGTCATGTAGAGGATGAAAGGAAGCATATAGAGAAAGCATGACTGTTATGTAACCTGACTCTTTCTCCATCAGAATTTCCTGTCTGTACTGTAGATGAAGTAAAAATAATTAAGGCAAGGCTCAATGAAGCTAGGCATTAGATGGGCTTTCTGGCATTCCAGGCTTTTGGCATCAACTCAGCAGTAGGAACAATTGCGTAACAAGTAGGATTTCAGACATGTGGGGTTGTCTGCATCCCCCCCGGCACAAACCACCACCAAACCCAAACAGTAATAGCAGCAGTGAGGAAAGGATGAGTCCCCTGTTAGGTGATGGAAACTGATGATGGTCCACGGATCTGTTTTCCTCTGGACGAAATTTAACTTGCACTTCTTAGTCAGACCAAATGAGCAGTAGTGAAATCATTGGTCTGTGGCCTTTGGCTAAAGGTGAAACCAGGTCTGATCTGATTTGCTTTTTAAATACAAGGATCTTGGTTTGCTTTCCTCAGAATCTCAAGATTCTTGTATTAGTGTGACTATGCAATTCTTACAATAAACTTGTTTCATAGCAGTCCCTCTAGTTGTTCTTATTTTATATGAAATATCTCTCCCTTTTCTTAGCAATAATTGTTTTCCATACTTATAAGCAAGACTTTTAGAAGAAAGGAAGACACTTCATCTTTGGGAAAAGAGTTGGTTGTCAAGCTTGTATAAATAATGAAATCTTGATAGACTTCTTAAGTCATCAGTCAGAAGATGCTCCAGTAAACAGTATGTAGCAGTTGTTTCAAGAGCAGTGGAGAATCAGAGGATCACAGAATGGTGGGGGGTGGAAGTATTCCAAGCTCCCTGGCAGAGCAGGTTCACCTAGAGCAGGATGCATAGGAACATGTCCAGGGGGGTTCTGAATATCTTCGGAGAAGGAGGCTCTGAGCAGAAGCTGTGGGTACCAGAGGTATTCTTGAGAAATGAAGTGTGCTGCGAGCCAGCAGCAGAACAAAATTGATTTGTAGAGATCCTTCCTTACAGACTTCTTCAGTTACTGTGACTTTATACAAGTGACCAGGGTTATCAAGTCCATTCCACTGCAGACTGAATCAGCTTTATGTTCAAACTGCAGCTATTACAAATGAAGATCATTCATCCAAATATGTGTACTCTTGTCTGTCCTTGGATACAGTGGAAACAACAGCAAAATAAACCTTTGGATGCTTTTAAGCAGTGTAAGTTGATCTATGATGTTGCCTGCCTCTTTTGGTAGAGGTTTGATCACATGAGACCTCATTCGGAATCCAGGAAGTTCCTGCTGAGCAGTAATCCTTAAAATCATGTAGGAAAACAGATTCCCACCTTTGCTCTACTGTATAACCTCTTAGTCTGATTTCCTGTAAGTACCATCAGTCTGATTTCTCCAGCAAATGAGTCTCTAACATTCTGCCATCTCATCACCAGGCCACTGAGAGGGCACTGCTGAAAGCACCAGTTCTCAGTCAGTAGACAGAACTCTGACATTGCACAGGACTGTGTATCAAGAAGAAAAAAAAAGAAAAATTAAAGGCATATATGCAAAGCAGTCAATCCTGTTTGTACCTGACTTTGCAGGACTGCAGGATTCTGTACATTGATCACAGTGTGAGTTCCAGCCAGTGAAATAGCAGACTGGCACGTGATTGATTGGAGAGAAAAAAGAAAAAAAAAAATCAGAAAAAAAGCTAAACTTGATAAAGGGCAGTTCCTGAAAATATTTATGAGCTGCAGACTTAACACAGCAACTGTGCTGACAGTTGATAATGGCTGTCACAGCTTCCCAGAGAGCAGCACTGAATCAGTTCACATTGTTTGGCAAATTATTTACTTCAACACTGAAAGTAGGTATTTCAGATTAGAATATGTAAATTTGCATTGCTGTTTGTATTTAATCTGCATTATCTATCTCTACAAATTCTGTCACTCTTCATGTTGCTCTGATAATCCTCGTGGGTGTTCTTGCCAGAAGAACAAACTGAAGGTGGGTGGGTTTGTTCCCTTTGTTGTGCTTTGACTAGAAATTATCTACAGCATTCTACTGTAACCTAAAGATCAAGTCACGGCAACTGAGATGATTTCAGGCATCTCTAGCTGGATTTTATCTCTGGGGTAAAAATCCCCAACAAATTAACAAAGCTGGGCACTGAGTTAGTTTTCTAATTAAATCTTGATGTAGCCCTTTGCTTTTAAGACACCAGTTGTTGCCCGAGGAAGCAGCAGTCAGGATAATCAGTGACCAAAGCACACACTAATCCACCTCCTAGAGACATGGCATTCTGAGACAGAGTTGCTACTATGATGTGGGAAACTGTCAAGATACCCTCTCAGTGTGTTTGTGTAGAGGAATTTTCCATGACCATCTTTGATGTAGGATGCAAAGAGATACTCTTTATTGAGATAACCAGAAGGTCTTTACAAAAGAGGGCTTGTCATTGGCTTTGCTGTGGTTTGGAAGGCTAAGCCTTCAGAGTGTCAACAACACTATCAAAAACGCTCTCCCAGGTCTTGCTCTGTTTCTGATTTTATTAACCCAGCCAGTTGTGCTGTGGGCCAGAAGCATTCGTGAGTTTCTGCACAGCAATTACTGCATGAATTTTGTACTTCTTCATCTAGGTAGTGAAATTCCAGCAGGATGGGGCTGGGTTTAACAGTGTTTGTGCAACCATGAGAACAAGTTCAACAAGCAGAGTTACAATTTAACTCTTGTTGGGAAGGACACAAATTGTGGCAATTGTCACTGCAAGTCGTGTGGTCCTTGCACCTCCCTCAAGGAAGAAGCATTTCCAGCAGATAATTGTCTCTATTCTCTGGCATGGCCAGAGATGACAGTTCCTTACACCTGCAGGCAGTCAGCCCTGCACTCCAGATCTGTCTGTCCATGGGTGTCCTTATTGTATGACACTGACCTCTCTAGACTTGGGCTTGGGCTTTGTCAAGAATGTTTATCTGTTGCTGGAGGTAACAGGGAAGTGTGATACCAGTTACTACAAGAATGGCCAGGACTTCTGTTATCTTAAATCCTAATGTTCAAATGTGGCACAAAGATCTGTACATGGAAGGAAGTTTGAGTGCTGCAGGAGGAATCTCACAGATTGAGTTCGTGTAGCTCTGGCCAGAGATGGAGACTAGCCACTTAAGCACAAAGCTAATAAAAAGATGGAAATATGGCAGTAATTCTCTTTATAAGAATGCACTTTTACAGGTTTTTCTTACTTCATAGCCATAAATCCCCACATTCTCATTAAATTAATTGCTGAAATACTTTACCACTTCTCAGTAGATCATAGGTCACATCAACGTGTGACACAGGAATAGCAATAATGTATGTGCAGGGGAAATGATGTACACTCTTGAAATTTATGTTCTAGGCTTGGGTCTGTAGCTTTAAGTCTGGAATTTCAGATTTTGCAATGAACAGTGGGATCAAGTGCATTGAACTGTCCTTTTCACTCTTCCAGTCTCCCTTTTGAGACCTCTTCTGTGAACAGGCAAGAAGCATCGTGAAGGATGAACCTGTAGCCTTAATTTCAGCCTTGGGAGCACAAAATGAAAATCAGCAGAAGGGTTAAATGTGGACAAGATCCCATCAGTATCTGCAAGTCTAAATAAGCCCCCCTCCCATCATGAGTAGCTGAATGTTCATGGGTAGACATTTTAATCAAGGTCCAGATATGAACAGTAGTTAAAGAGCTTTTGATGACAGCTCTTTGTCCTCCTGAGTGGGTGCTGTAGGCAGTAGAACCTTCTTCTTGGCAAGAGAGTTCTTTAAGGCGTATGAGGAACTCCTGAGTGGGCTGGATGTGGAAGGAATGTCGACTCCAAGATTGCTTTAAGAAAGTCCTCAGTTGCAGAGCTCTTTCAAGAAACGAGTCTTACACGTTTGGAATTACCAAATGCATTTGTGAGATGCTTTCAGTTCCAGTTTTGTTATGTCAGTGGTAAAATAATAGCAGTCTCCATAAACGTGGAAGTCCTGGATGAGTAGCAGCTTCATTCTTCCCTAGTCACATTGTGTTACGTACGGCAAAGAGCACTTTTAAAGTGGAGTTGTTAGATTTGTCCATTGCTTTAAGGCCACCAAAGAGCACAGGCTCTGCTCCAGTTCTGCTTTTTACATTGCTTCAGAGTACTGTGTGTCACTGACCTCCCTCCATCTCTGCTGTGATGACTGGCAGTGAGCTGCCACTGCAGTTGTCTCCTCAGGCAGTGTCAGAGCACCTGATGCCCGTGGACTTGCACTAGAAATACTCCTTAGTCTTCTACCCCTGCTTGAGAACAAGTCATCATTATCTGGAGGACACAGGACAGTCAGGAGCCTGCCCTCTCCTTGGCCTTTCAGATAACTGCGCATTCATGCAAATATTGCAAATATGTTGTTCTGGAGAGAGCAAAACATTCTTACTGGAATATTGCCTGGAATATGCACCATAACCATGTACAAGAGGGGGCTGAGATGTGGCATAGGTCAGGATTGTCAGGAATGGCCTCTGTCTCAGCACCTTCCACTTCACATAGACCAGCACTATCACACCAGAAACGTGTCTTGTCCAGGTCTGGGTATTTCCACTGGCACTATTTTGCCACAGTGCATTTTCTCTAGAGATCTGCTGCCCTTTTTTGCTGTTTACGTGGAGGAAGCAAATGTCAGGTCTGCTTTTTTCATTAAAGAGGTATCTGTGCATGAGGGAAGGCAAGGGTGAAAGTGTGCCCTCTAGGATTTGGAAGAAACCAAGCTGAAAAGCCTTAATGGTATTTGTTTTGAAACAGTTTCTGCAATGGATAACAGCTGCTCTTCCAAAGGAAACAATGAGGGAAACTGCAGCTTTATTCAGTGTGCAGTTACTGAAACACCCATCACAGGCCTCAAGCTCCACCACGTACTTCTAGAGATCACCGCTCCCCAAAGCACAGAAATTATCAGCATAGGGTTATTTTGAGGCTCTTTGCTAAAACATAACCTCAGTCATTTTTTATTTCTTTTTTTTTTCTTTATTTTTCATCTATCCTGCAGGAAAAGGCTTGCTCCTACACCAAATCCCCACTGCCAAAATACCAGCTCGAGAGAATTGTCAAATTTTAATTATAAGCCACATGAACTTTTTTATTTATATATTGACATTTGCAACCCCATCACTAATATAGCTCATAAGTAATGATCTATATCATGTGGATACTTCTAGATTCTCCTCTTGTGCAAACAAATGTTCCAAAATTCTTCAGAAGAGATTATTTCTGTAGTGAAATTAACTTGGCAATTAAAAAAAAAATGACTGAAGGTCTTAGAAATGTACATGAAAATCAAGTATTTCTACCAGGAGTTCACTAAGGTGATTAATTATATAAAATTAATGTCTTTATGGATAATTAGTAAAACTGGAAGCAAGTTTTGAAAGGTCTTTTCCAGTCTCTTGGTAGTTGGCCAAAACATTTCGATTTAAAATAAGCCTACAAGATTTTCACAGTAAACTGTCAGATTTTCTGAGGAAAATTCTCTTGTGGAAGAGGGGAATACGTGTAAGAACTGTGTGAAAAATGATTTCTTTCTGTAGAATGGCAAGGAGAGCTTGTTCAGTGGCCCCGTGCACGATTCAGAGTTGCAGGGCTGAATGAGAGTAAGGTGAACAGCTTTTGAAGGCCTCTGCCAGGAAAGAAACTGCGTAACACAAAAGGTTTCCAAAAGAGTTTAATAAATAATGAGGTTCTTTCTGTACTGTATAAACTATAAATATACCATGCAGTCCTTTATAACTTAAAATAATTTACAGACTGAGGTAGGGGGGTAGGAGAATGTTTTTCGTGGGGTTTAGATCCGTCTCAGGGCCTCCCTGACTTCCTGCTGAGCACACAGACACAGGCCGTGTCGATCCGGATGAATCTCCAGGCCGCTTGCTTGCCCTCCATTGTCAGGGCTTTGACAAAGGTGTGAGTTGTGGTGCAGTAGGAGTTCCAGTGCTTTGCATCGATCCCTCGGCACCCGCTGGACACCGGTTTAGGGTCCCTACACTTGGTCTCGAAAAAGTACTGCTTAAAAACGTTGTTGTTAATGTTGACCTCTCCCAACACCGTCACCTCTTTGCCCTTGATGTCAGTGGCCGTGGTTTTGTCCCCGACCCACATACTGACGCTGTCACACACCGAGAACTCTCCCCGGTGTAACACGGGGTGCGTGGTCCTCTTGGTCCTGGCAGTCCTGTTGAGAGGACCTGGACCTGCGCTGCTGAGAAATCCCAGATTCTGTCCTTGCCCTGTCGCTGGGGGGGGCTGGGTGCTGAACAGTACCCGAGGAGACCGGAACCGCCTCTTCTTAAAAAATGTTGGGTCCATGGTGATATTTACGGCTTCTCTTCTACCTATTGTCCAAGTAGAACGGCCGTGGGATGTCTGTGGAGCTGCCTTGGGAATGTGGTGCCTGTTACTCGGGTGCGTATTGAGCAGGGAGTGTTCTGCAGGATACTCCAGTGGAGCATCGTCCTCTGACTTTGGAGCTGCCTGTGTGCCGATCAGAAAAGCTACAATCAGAGTGTAGTACAGCATGGACATTACGCTCTGCACCTGGAACGAAAGAGAAACGTAATGTTACCGTAAGCCAGGCTGGCACAAATGGGTGCTGTTGCTGACAATAAATTTACAAGATACCCAGGATCATACAGATTTCATCAGGTATTCATGTGGGTACCAGATGTTGTTCTTCCGGAAGATCTCATTCAGACAGCATAAATGTTCTTAATAAAGCAAGAACATTAGAAAATAATAGCGAGATTATTATTAATTCCTCTGGTATTTGTTATTAGAACACTGTTTATGAAGCACTTGTTTGGTGTTATTAATGTGGAGACCATATGGCGACAGCATGTTCCCAGGAGTAAAATCTCCAGTGATTTGTGCAGCAACCTTTTTGGCCAGGGCTGATCTCTTGGCTGCAAATACCCCACAGAGTAGCGAGAGTAGAAGCAATCCCTTGGCCCAAATAGCTGTCCGTTCAGTTGATTTGTCTGCAGAGGTGTCCTTGGGGCTGGGGTGGGGACCACCAAGCCAGTACTTGTGGAGGGAGGGGAGCCCCAGGGAGTCCTGCCATTCTCACATACTCAGCCATGCTCACCTGCCACGTTGACAGGCCCCACCACTCCGGCTGGCTCCGCAGCCTTCAGCAGCTTCCATCCATCCCATCTGCCCTTTATGGACATGCCACATTACTGATTTGGGACAGATAAAGCCCAGGCTCCTTCCCAGAAGAGCTCAGGCATCATGTCACCCAGGCAGATGGGATTTTTAACATCTTCAAGCTGCTCATTAGGACAAATACGGGTATTACATAAGAGTACTGAGGGTGACAGGCTTCTGCTGGGCTGGCATCTTAGGTGTAGCACAGCTAAAACCATTGTGGCACTGGGTATCAGATACAGGGAAACACCTTTCTGTTTTCAGACTTTGAGAAGCCCCACCAGTGTCACTGCTTAGCAGACCCAGTGTCAGTGCTGATCATCCTTTGATCTGGAGAATAGACACGTCTGTCTGCGTGTGGAAAAGTTTAAGACAAATGTCTAAAACTTCACTAAGGACGATTTTATGCTGGAAGACCAGCAGCAGTAAGACCTTATTAGGTAACTCCCATGTGTTGACTAGTTCAGCCACATGTTGGGTTAACAAATCAGCAGCTGGCATCCTGGGAATAAGAGACATTAAAAAATAATCCGAAAATGCAGTTAGGGGTAGACATTGTTATTTCCTCTGTGAGGACTTAATAAGCAGAGACGGGGTATAAACAGAAAAAAAGAATCCTACCAAGTGAGGCTCCTCCCCTGTCTCTTTGCCTTGTTTGCCTGACATGTCTCAGCTGGCCCCGAATTACACTGCGTCCGGCCAGCAGGCAGCCGCACAGAGACTGGACAAACAGGGTTTTGTGAAAGAGGAATCAGGCTCTGTATTCACTGTGTTTTCCCAGCATGTCTTAATGTTTTTTCTGGGTGTGGGTCAATTACTGTTGAAGTTCCCCCTCTCTTTTCTGTTCAGCTTTCTCAGACTAGAATCCCAAGCAGCACTGAAGCACTCAACCTGGGCCTTAGCTGTGCTACAGCACAGTCTTGTAGAAAATGCAGAACTCTAAGATGTGCCACAGGATTCTGTGTTCATTGGATCCTGTGTTCATTGGATCCTGTGTTCATTGGATCCTGTGTTCATAGTCTTATCTCGGGCAAGAGCTGAAATGAAATAAACAGCAGTGTTTGTGCATGGCTGGGCAAGCATTTCAGAAATCATCTGAAGATGCCAAGTGAAGGTAGTGACTGAAGAGGGTGGAGATGCTACCGTCCCTGCATCAAAGGGAGCAGAGAAAGGCCAAAATCCACATTGGCAGTTGTCTCTGCAACAGTTGGGCTGGACGAACTGGGGACAAAATGATGAGGAGGAGGATCAAATGTGTCTCCCAGAGAATACCCTTACTCTTCTAAAGCTGGTTTAATTTGCTTGAACTAAGGCTGAGGGTTGCTGCTCTCCTACATGTGGCTCCTGCTTGTGCAGTCATCACCATCTGTATAAGGAAGCAGAGCTGGGTGTAGCTCAATAGCTTGGCTATGCATGATTCTGAGAGTAACCCCTTGTTCTACAACCAAATTAAAATCAGATGGTTCATTACATCTCTAAAGAGTTAGCTTTCCAGACAGCAATATTAATGGAAAAGGTTTGCAGAACAAAATCCAGGCACAATTTAGACATGCCAATAGCAGCCTCAACCTATTGTGTTTATACATAAACCCTTTTTTTATTATTTCCTTCTATAGGAAAGAAACGTTGCAATGTCAGCGAGGAGCTGTTTCTGGTTTTGTGCTATACAAAATTCACTGCTCTAAAAATGCAGCTACATTTATCCCTCTTCTCTGAGTTGCATATACTAAGAGTATTGCTTTAAGGCCATTAACACAAAATCAGAAAGATCTCATCTGCTTTTTAAAAAATATTGATTTATTTTTAATAATTTTGCCTATTTCCTCTGCTTGTCTTAAAGTATTCTGTGGGGAGTGTGGCCCAAACAGAGACAAAGTGTACTTGGGATACCTGGTAGTTTCCCTGAAGACTCAGAATGGAATCTTTTAATCAGTTACTAAATTGGTGGAGAATAGAAACTTGACATGAAAAAAAGTGGACTGTACTCGATGACCACACAAGCAAAAAGAGTTGACATTTAAAGAGCAGGTATGCCTTAAACTGTGAGGACTGTGGGCTTCTTTGTGACACAGACAGAGATTTTTAGACTATTTGGGAGGTGTATTTCTAAACATTGTCACATACTTAGCTACTAGTGGTGCTTTCTAGAAGTGTTCACAGTGCGTGGCACCTGAACTTCCAGGGGAGATGCACAGCTGCCAATTCCAGTGCTAGGAGATGGGACCTGGAACACTGGCCACAAAGGTTGTCACAGGCATTTCTACACCAAAAGTACAAAACCTGTACTAAACCAGAGGGTGTTTAGTGAGAACTGTGACGTTTAAGTGGCGAATCTCTTATAATAAGTAAACACTCCTCACAAAAGATACTACATCTGGAGACAAATTAAAAGAAGGCAGAGTAAGTGGAAACTCCCATTTTAGCCAGACAATAGCTAGCTGGTGGGTACTGGTGAAGACACTTGTTTAATAAGTCAAAGAGCTAAGCTTTTCCATAAATAAAAGCATTAAATGCAAACTGCCCTCATCTTCATTCTTTAGAAGACAGACCAGTTTCCTGGTCTCTTCCCCACTTGCCTCCTGGTCAAGTATCATTTAAACACTTCTGGCAGAGCTGTTGGGGCTACTGGGTGATACTGGTAACAGACAGCTTCAGTCTGCTCGGAGAAGAGGGGGTGTGTGTCGTGCTTACCTCTGAGAATACTGCACAAAAAACTGCTCCCCCAGCAAAGTCCTTATTTCATCCAGACACTGAGCTGGGGTTGGCTGCAGCATGCCATCGGGCCACTCGGGCTGCGTAGCTGACTCTGGCAGTTGCTTGTTCTGTGTTCCACTAGAAGGAGAAGTATTTGTTTCAGTAATTAGCCAGCAAATAAGTGTTTTCAGTACCATTCCCCACTTGATAGCAAGATTACAGGGACAAATCCACTTGGTTGGCTCTCTGAACTGTGATTTTTTCACTGCTGCAGTACTGAGGTTGTCTGAAGTGCAGTTCTGGGCAGCACAGAGAAGCAGTGCCTGCTGATGTCACTGTCCAAGCTCAGTTTGTACCCCAGTGACAGACAATCTGAGGGTTCAAAACCCCCATCATCTTTGCCTGGGAAGCAAATCTGGTTACAAATAAAGGCACTGCAAGCTGTGTGCCAGCAAATGCAGCCAATGCAAAAGCTCAGCAGCTACTCTGCTTGGTTGTCCAGAGTGGTCTAAACAGCATTATCACCACCCCCACGTCCTTCTTCTGCCACAGTACTTCAAGATGGTGCCACCCCTCTTGTCAATCCTCAAGCCCTCAAACCCAGAGGTGTTTGCAGTACCTGCAGGTGGTGAACCTATCAATGCCCCATTCACAAATCTCCTCTCCACACATCTTAGTCACTCAGTTTGTGCCCCATGCTTTCTCTTTCCCGGCTGGTGGAAGTCTTTAGAGACCCTGAAGGAGGGGTTCAACATGCATACTACTGACCATCCTTTCTCAACAGCCAGGGGAAAGGAACTTCTGTTTTTGTCCAGCACACACACAGTAACAGTGTCAGTGATTGCAATATTCCACAGAAATACCAGATACTTACAGGACAGTTCTAGCTTCCTCCACCCCCCACCACTGTCTGAGCTAATGGTGAAGAAATGCAACTGCAAATTTGGCTGAGTTGTTTTGTAATAGCATCACATTTAGTGAAAGTGAGTGGAGAAAAAAAAAACAAAAAGTATGCAGCTCAGCAGACAGGAATGGCAGCATCCCCCAGGTTAACAGGAACTCTTTCCCCATGTGTAGGAACAACAGTGAAGTGGAACTGCTTCAACACAGCACACCATGTTTATTCCCCTCTCTGCTGGTTGTCTGGAAGGTGAGTTCCACTTCAGCAATTTCATAGGTGTGTGCTGAGGGTGTATTCAATGAAGAGATGCCTGAGATCTTTCACACATGGAAAAAGAAAAAGAAAAATGGTCAGCCTCAGTGCTGGATGTCTGCAGTCACAGGAGAGAAAACCCAGAGAATTGGTATGCTGTATGAAACAAAGCTCAAGAGTTATGCTTGGGATGACATTTTAGGAGGCAAACCAGGTGTGTCCTGACCTGATGGAATCTCTTAATCGAGACCTTTGGCAAACTGGCACTGGTGAGGTAAAAAGGTGGTGAGTTACCTCTTCCTGTTCTAGACAGGCTTCCTTTCTTCACTATTATTGAAGCCCCAGACATTTGTAAGTCTTCCTGACCTAGGAGAGGATCTAAAGAGCTTTCACAGGACAAAAGCCTTAAACTTTGGGGGTTTTTTGGCATGTGATTCCAAGTGGTGTAAATGAGCTCTTCAGCAGCAATACCCTTACCACTGAGGCAGCACAAACTGCAGAGCTGCTCCCGTGTTCAGGAGCAATAGGCCAGGTGATGAGGAGAGCTGCTGAAGCCTAGTGAAGAGGAAGAAAGCAGTGGGCTGCCAGCTAGAGCTGTGACATCAGGGAAATCTCTTGGTCAGTATCGTAGCTGATCTGGAGAATCAGAGATTGCTGTTTGCTGGTGGAGAATTCGCTGCCTGTGGCTGATATTTGAGAAGAACTGAAGTTACAAAACATACAGACATCTGAAAACCTACTTAATGCTTGTCCTCTGGCTACTGTGAAGGGAAAAATAATTCCAGTCTTAATTACTACACTGTGAATGGTCATTTATTTAGATCCCTTATCTGCTCCATTTAAGTGCTGATTGTGTCGTGTCGTGGATGATTTTGTGATGGTTTGGCCACTCTTTGGATTTGCTGTTGTCTGTAGCTCATGGCTCCTGTTCTACTGTACCTGTGTGGCCGAAGTATTCCAGAGTTCAGCTGGCTACAGTGATAGCATGTGTCAGAAAGGTCAAAAATAGTTCTAAAGTCCAAAGCTTTGTGCTACAAGACTTTGTACACTGTATTTTTGCAGGAATGTCCTAGTGAAGTCCTAACCCTTTCAGTGGCTGCTTGGCAGTGCAGTAACAGTAATGATAGACCTATACTATGCTGCTACTGCCAAAAATAATCAAACAACTTTTCCGACTGTTCTGCCACTCTAAGAAAACACTGCTTCAGTTCCAACTGGCTGGTTTTTAACCACAAAAGAGTTTATTTTCAGCAGGGCTTTTTTAAAAGTTATTTTACCGTCTTCTTCCCGGATTCCTGGTTGTGGCAGAATCCAGTAAATGATGCCGTGTTATTCAAAGGATGCTGAAGACAGCATCTCTATACTATTCCTCCCTACCTACTATTCCTAGAGGTTAATAAAATAGACTGAAGAAAACAAAAACCAGGGGTTCATAGTAAAACAAATGCAGTGTTTACCAACTGATCTGAAACGATAATAATTGAAATATAGATCATAGAATCATGAGGGTTGGCAAGGACCTGTAGGACTGAGTCCATCCTTCATCCTGACATCTCTCCATCCATCAGCCCACAGCCTCGAGTGCTATGTCCACTTCTTTTTTAAACCCCTCCAGGGATGGTGCCTCCCCCCCCCCCCTGGCCAGCCTGTTCCAGTGCCCAACCACTCTCTCAGTGAAGAATTTCTTCTTCATATCCAATCTAAACCTCCCCTGACACAACTTGAGGCCACTTCCTCTCCGTTTATCATCACTAATGTGGGAGAAGAGACCAACACCAGCCTTGCTGCAACCTCCTCTTAGGTAGCTGTAGAGAGTTGTAGAATTTCTGTGCTTCTCTGGCAGTCATGCAGTAAAGATGTCACTAGTAAAAGCTGGAAGTCTAAAAGCAAGGGGCTTAGGGTAAGAGTGGAGAAATAGATCACATCAAAAAAGCAACTGGTTCTGTGTCTTGGAAAATTCTTTGCTTGCATGCACCTGTAAGCAAAACAAGTGCCAAACCAAAGAAGTGTATATAGGGAATTCCCTGTTTTTAAATGGTTATCCCACAGCATCTGAGGAAGAACAGGTGAAAAGGGGTATCTTGCCTGGAAAGTTACTTAGAACTGAAAAAAGCAGTAAATTTACTGTACCAATTGCTTCCAGTAGGTGTAACAGTAGGCTTAATGTTGTTGGCAAGTGTCTGTTCTGGGTAAAACCCCCCAAACTGTAACTCTTGGTTCCAGTGCAGATCAGCTGCAGCTCAGATTGCAATACTTTGACTGCTGGCAACTGGGAAGTGCCAAGCCTTGATTTTATACCAGGACATCTCTGGCAGCACATGTGAAGACTGTCATTGTACTAAACAGGTGGGAGCATCCTCAGCTGGTTTGAAGTGTGCTGTTGCTTGAATTGAAGGAACAAAATTTTCCAGACTGCTTTGGCAAGCCTTTTTTGTTGCTTGTCATCCATAATGCTCTAGTAAAGCTTTAATTACGTCTCAGTTTTTATCCTAGATACTTACTGTTTGCTGCACACAGAGTACTCATTAGGCTGTTGGAGCAAAGAATGATAATATGTAAGGCCTGTCTGTCTTGTAGGTCCTGAGGTTTTGGGGTATCCTGCTGCTTCCAGTAATGCCTGACTAGGTAAGTGAAGCACTAGAATTGAATGGGGCTATCAGTGTAAAAGTTGGTAAAAATGAAGCAGGTTTGTCTGTAATACAGAATATTTTTAGCACCTCATTTTAAGAGAAGATGTTGCAGCCTTCTAACTGCACATTCAGCAGATTCCATTAAAGCAGCTCCTGTGCTGGTAAGAGAAGAGATCAACTAATGCTCAGTTTGGCTCAATCATTCGCAGCAAGGAAATTATTTTCTAAATAAAAATAAACATAGGCATAGAATGTTGTAATCTAAAGAATGACACCATTTGGAATGTTGTTTGCTGCCACTTGCAGAGTTGTTGGTGTATTTCAGGGATGTGCCAAAACTTAAACAGAAATGATACTCAAATATTTTTGCCTTCGTGACAAGGCTTGTGAGAACACACATCTCATTTACCAATTCTCTAATTCAGATGACAGGAAATAGAAGAAAACCAACAATATAATAACAGGAAATAATAGTTTTGAGAGTCTCGAATGAGCCAACAGAGTCCCCAAAGTATTTGGTTAGACTTCTCCATTTCAGAGAGGAGAAGTGGTTGCTTTGTCCAGTACTGACAACAGGAGTTCATACCATACAGAGGTTGGTCCTGTGGTGAAGTTTGGGCAGCAATTTCCAATGACACAATATGCAGGGCTGCTGGTAGCAGATGGTTTGCAAGCAGTAGACTGCTGCTTGTTTTCTGCTGTTTGCAGTGATGGATGATATGCTTGGCTGTCTGTGTAGCAAACGGCATCGCGGAGGTCACCAAAATAAACAACAAGTGGAGTGTTAGTTTTATCTCACTGCTTCTGGTTGTAAGAGAGGAATGAGGGAGGTAATTGCTGCTGAAGTTGCTGTGAAAAGAGAAGGTGTCTACTGGCTTATCTTCCTCACTGGAACATTTGAAGAGGTTTACGAATTAAAATTCATCAGCAGCAATCAGGGGAAAAAAAAATCTGTGACCTGAGAGGCCTTGAAGGAAGTCCTTAAGCCATTATGACTAAGAGCAGTGTCAGAGGCACTGCAATTCAGCTTTCCCTTGATCTTAGCTGATGAGCAAGAAAATGGGATTTTCTAATGAGCTCAAGATTTCATTCCTCTGTTACATATACAGTGACTCACCCTGTAAATAAGAGCTTTATGTATGCTGGAAGAGCCATTTGGAAGCTACCCATGTCTCATACACTTCCTTTTGTTCCAAATGCCTCCAGTACTGAAATGCTCCTTTGAGTGTTTCTAGGGAGAGCAGTAGACTGAGAAAAATGCTGCCCTCCAGCAGTGAGCATGCATCATGTCACCGTGATCATTGTCATCACAGGATGTGCAACAAGTATCTACCTCTGAATTTTTGACTCAGGTTTAATCTAGGCAAGGGTAATAACAAGCACGCTCGGCAGCCCATGGTGCATCTGTCCATCCTGGGTACTTAAAGGAAGAACACCACTATGAGCCTTGACCTTCAGGATAGAGATTCTCCACATCGGAAGCCGGGAAGGCTTTGGAATACACTGGCTCTGAGGGTTTACATTATGCTTACTGAGGCATAAGGAGTGGGATTGGCTTAGTTGCAGGAGCCCGATGTTATTACTTCTATCCTTCTGAACCAACACCTAAATATTGCAATGGCTGGTGTCTCTGGAGAGAAGTCAGAAAAGAGGAAAACAATTCTAATGCCCATCCCCTTCGGTGGCACTCCATTCTCCCAGAGCATAGGGTGCCACGTGAAGCTCCTGGGTGGGAGAGATCCAGCTGCAGCAACAGCTTGGGGTTTCTTGCAGTAGGCAACGGGCACTTGTGGTGCAGAACAGACAGAGCTCAACTCTAAAAGCCTCGCCTTGTAACTCCTGAGTTGTGAAACATAATCAACACTGCCATTTCTAAGAATGGAATGCTTAGCATCATGATACTCTCACACCTAGAACACGCTTGTGGGAATTGAGAGTCATCAACAGTTCCCTAAAATGTGTCTTCCTTTGCAGAGCAATAGGTAATTTTCAGGTCGTGGTGGTCATCCCAGTAAAAAGCTGCTGCTCTTGTTGTGACAGATTGGCTGCAAGTGCAGTGTCAAACATGCACAGAGCCACCCTGACAGAGAATTTTATCCTATTTAAGATAACAAACTGACAAGTCATTACATAAAAGATATAGAAATTGTCTCTCTCGGGATAAAAATATCTTTAAATGAAGTGAAAGGAAAAAAAAATGACTTATGGTCACTTATCAAAGCTAGTGAGAAATCCCTCTGAAAATTCATGACAGCACACAGCCTTAGGAGGAGCATGTGAATCTGATTCTCCTGAAGTGTATGGTCTCAGCTAATAAAATTAAGTGAGCTAGAAATAAAAATGCTGAGTAGAAGTTATCTGAGCACACTGCAGTTGTATATCACCCCTCTATTATCATCTATAAAGCAAACCCTAAAATTAATGATTGACTTGTGGTGATTACTTTGGAACTTGCAGTATAGACTGCAAACTCTACATAGATTTTGTAGGACTCCAGGGTTTCATAAATCCTTATTAATTGGCACAAAGGAGTGACTACAGATCTTGGGCACTAGCTGATGGGAAAACTACTGCACCATAAAAGGGGTAAATCCATCCCACTCGTATCAAGTTGGATGCATTTGAGGTCTGTGGAGACAGATTCCTCATTCCTATGCACTGAGAACCCTACGTCTCCTTTAGCTGAGACCCCGACGCTAAACCTAGGAGGCCAGAAAAATACAATCCAAACTTCTGCACTGTGCAAAGCTCTCAGCATCCTGAATGTGTCAGGCAGCTGCTGCACAAGAAATCTGACTGATGGCTCCCAGTGAGCCCAGGGTTTGAACCAAGGCCATAATTTAGCTGCATGGTGTGGGCTTCTGGGCGCAGACCCAGTGAGCAGTGGGCGAGTAGGAGTTTCTCTTTGTATTCTGTCTGAGTTTGAGGGGAGGCAGCTGCTGTGAATGTTTTAAGATAGGAGGTTTTTCTTCCCCACCCAGATATTTAAGGTGAAATTTAAATGCGGGATGGGGTTTGTCTGGATCTTGAACCAGCAGCCCCTGGAGCCTGACTACTCTGCAACATCCTTAGGTCACACAGAGCTTGAATGATGATCAGCGGAGTAGGCAAAGGAGCAAATGATGATACAGAGTGCAAGATGTCCTCTCTTGCTGGGACAACTGGAAGCACAAAGCTGTCTCTGAAATAATTGCCTGTGTCTTTGAACAGTTCTCCTGGTCACAGGGTTACTCTGGTAAACAGAAAAGTGTACAGAAAGGATCCGATCCTTCCTTGCACTGCCCACTCCCTTCTACATGGGAGTCCTTTAAGCAAAGAGCAAAGCTCAAAGTTTAAATGAAGGTCAGGCTTCAGCAACCTCTGCTTAAGAACAGGGAGTTGGACTAACCTCTCGGCACCAACAGTTCTTACAAAATCTGCCTTTGGCAACACGCTTGCCTTGGGAACATTTGTGAGAGGTTGTTCCGGGTTCATTTTGGGTTTTCTGGCATCATCTGATTGCTGAATGAGGGTTTTTCCTGCAGTCACAAAGTATAATGGGGAAGATGCACCTCTTTCCTTTGAACTGTGCATTTGCATGATTCTGCCCCTTTTTCTAGAGCTTTCTTTGGCCTCGTTCTAAGTCCAGATAAATCTGAATGCCTAAACTGCAAAGCTGATGTTGTTGCATATCTCTACGCTGTTCACACTTCAGCTTTCTCTGGGGTTCACTGACTTTACTGGCATGCAGAGTTTGAAATGTGGCAATTCTCATCAGAGCAGGCCAAAATGAGAAGATGACTGTTACTGTGTTTGCCAGCATGTTCTTTTCCTTGCTGTCTTTTATTAGATTAGGTATGAACCTTTTCTGCATTTCCAGAGTGGGAGCAATCAATAGATTGAATGTGTCCTCTCTCTGAACTGCGATGGCTAAGCTGCTGTAACACATTCTCACCCACATCCATCAAAACAGGCTTTGAGAGGCAGATTAAGCATCCCTTAAAGGAGATGTAGGGGAAGGAGGCAGAGTGGGAGGAGGTACCTGTGAAAGTTGTGGAATGGTAACTTGATACAGGTGGGAGAAGCTACAGAAATAACTTGTAAATCCCATTTGGAGGCTACAGGTAAGTGCAATACAACTTGAAGTTCAGATCATGCTTCTTCCAGTTTAATAAGGGAAGAATGCTGCAGACAAATACACCTGTGTTCTTGCTGTGAGAGGATATGAAGAGCCTTAAACTACTGAGAAGGATGACAATTCCAAAACCTGTGAACTCCTCACCTGGAGGCAGCACTGCAGCTAGCTGTGGTATGCAACTGCTACTGGTGCCACTGCTAGGAGATGGAATGTGTTATCAAACCAGCGTGGATGAAGCTGTGGCCAGCACGGGAGAATGCTGTCTTTGTGCAAACTTGGATGTTAAAACATGGTAACTTGAACTCAGTGAGGTAATGTGCCTGTAAATGCTGATTGCCCTGCTTAAAGAAGACTTTGAATCTCTTCCTAGAATTGCAGCCTTTTAATTAGAAGACTGTGAGCAAAGTCTTAATCTTGTTAGTAGGGATAGACACAGAGAAGGTAGAAACTAAATCCACAGCAACATAAGCTAAACACAACAGCTCAGAGGCTAGGCACAGCAATGCTAGCCAGAGCAACAAAACTGCTCCCTGTCCCTGCTTTTCATACAGCACTGGCCCTGACAGGGAGTAAGTTGGAAGAAATACCTCTTCTACCTTGTAACATCGAGCTACATCACTGTTGGAAAATATATAGCTGAAATTCAAGGAAAGCTATTTTAAATTTACAACCTAAATCCACAGCTATGTCATCATTTTCTTTACATTTCCTTTTAACCCTTCTAAATTCTTGTAACCTTGAAGGATCGATGAGACTCTCAGCTGGAGCTGCTCCTGACGGGTGTTAATCTTCCCCTTGGCTTTGCAGTCTGCTTGAAGTAATACTTCTTACTTCATGGCAGGCCTCTGGCAGTGCTGGCTGCAGTTGGGACTGCAGTCTGGTGAATCCCATTCTCACTGCCATTAACTTTCTGTTCCTGCAGCTGCCAACCTTTCCGTGCTTGGAGACCTGCTAGGTGGGAAGATGGGAGAGCGATGGTTTTTGTGTCTTGAGTCTTTGTGCCTTTGAGATTTGTTTAACTTTGTCATGAAGTCCATTTATGTTGTAGGCATTTTGTGGCTATGATGACATACTTCACTCAACACTGCATGTCTCTTGAGTTTTACCTTGTATTGAAAAAAAGCTACTGAAGGTTTTTACAAGTAGACTTTTTTTTTTAAAAAAACCCTTCTGTTTCCTTGATAAATTCAGGAAATGTTGGGGTTGGAAACGAGAGACATGTCTCATCTGCAGATTCTGTGCTCTGTTTCAGCTAAGGAAGGTGGTAGATGCACCTAGCAAAACGCAGCTGCCCTGGTTTCAGTAGCTCCTTCTCTAGGCAGCAGTTGGTTCCTCTGTCAGAACCTGTAAACCCTGGCTTTGTGATTGGTTCCAAAGTAGGGACAAATCTTGATTGGAAGGCAACAGGAACAGAACCATTTCTCCCCCAGATGACAAGGACTTTATGGTGAGTGGAGAACACTGTGTGCAGTGTTGCCTGTGCCTTCATCAGTCAGATGGCTCTGTAACAGACTGGAGATTCCAGGTTATTTTCCTTCTCTCACGACATGAGTCAGAGTGACCAGAACTCTGGGTTAGAACACGAGCCTGATGATCACTTTTGCAGTTGGAGGAGTGAAATACCTGCTTTTTAATAAGAAAAAAGAAAGCTGATTCATCAGCTGAGTCTTCTTGTACTACTTCAGTGTTGGTATGAATGGTATTCCCTATGGATCAGCCTACACGGAGGGAAATGCCAAACCCTAATCAAGACTGAGTGCCCGAGTTCAATCGAATGTTTCCTAATATCACCCACGAGCTTTAGATAAAATTAAAAGTAGGGATATTCTCAGTCAGGCAATTGATTGCTTCCTGAAAACTCGTATCATTCTTTGCAAGAATTTGAAGATTATTACCCAGCATTTTGCAGATATTAACTGCAAGCAGCAAAATCCTCACCTGAAAGGGAAATGAGCTCTTTTAGAGTTAAGTCAGTAGTTTTTTCCAGTTACTGTTGGGGTTTTTTTAGATAATTAATTGCAAGAGGATATTTCTATGGGGTTTACTTCTTACATTTAGCAAATATTGTTTCAAGTAGGAGCTGAAGACAGGTTATGTCAAATACTTTGCAAGTTTGTCCAGCTGAAAGTAACAATGGCCATTTAAATACTCATCTGGATCCTGATGTGCCTCAGGTTGTGTGCAGTGATTAAAAATATATCAGCAGCACATCTGTAAATGAATCATCTTTTTTTCCTGCGCCCACATGGTTGCACAAGTTCACTGACTGCTTGCTGTGATGAAGATTTGATATTTGTCATGTGAAGCTTCTCCATCACATTTGTAATGCTGGAAATGCCAGAGGCTCCTAACACCTTGATACGATGCCACAGCTAATGTAGTCATAATCATTTTGTGACCCAGTAAAATATGACACAGTAGTTTCCTTTAGCTACCAATCATACAGAGATGAAAGTTACAACACAGACATCTGGCTGCAGATCCTGCACCTGGATGAAACCTCATCTCCTCTGGCTGTACTGGGCTGTGGAGCACAGACTGTGCAGATCATCTGCTAGAACCTTAGGTGAGATCCATTATTACAAAACAAGGAGTTATTTTATCATTTTTTCAGTGGATCAAGAGGATAAATTTGTCTCAAGCCAGTAAAAGTTCACTCAGTACAACTGCTGGAAATGGAAGATTCTTCCTTTTCCTTCTTATTTTATGAACTGTTGAACGATGGCCTTGCTGGGAGAGAAATGGAAAGAAAAAGCTGAGGGAAATGGTTTGGTCAAAGCTTTTCTTCTGAGTCCATTCTGTTTCCTCTGCTTTGTGCCTCACCATGAGTCAATGCTGCATTGCTCCTAGAACAGTAATTTGGAGCTCCCCAATATGAGTTGGGAAAGTGGAAAGGGATATAAATTCTCATTTCAAATTTACACTGGACCTTTTACAAACAAGTAAAACTTGTTACTAGCTCACTCAGAATGTAATGAATTTTCAAGTCTGGTTTTCTGTGCTGGGTAACATAAACCAAAAAAAAGGGGTTTTTTTCTCCCTTTGTGCTCATCCTTGGGAAGAGCAGTATTTGGGATTCGTAAAGAGAATCTGGGAATGTTTCCTCCAAAGCTTAAATACTGCACCACAACCCGTGTTCAGCTGGGACCCTGATGGTGATGCTACACGAGCTACTGATGCTGTTTTGATTTTGTTGTCATTACTCACAACAGAGGAAGGATCATAAAATGCATAATCATTTCCCCACATCATCACCACTCCTATTTGTATTTCAGTTTAGTGCAGAATTCCATCTCTGGACACCACACAAAGCGACCAGGGAAGTCTGATTTCAAATCCCCATTTCCATGGTTTGTGTGCTGATGCCAACTGGTTCAAATAGCCTGGCAGAGTTGAAAATTGCTGTGGTCAGGTCGTTCAGCACGGTGCCTGGCTGGGTGCTGCCTTCCTCTGGGTATTGGCTATGGTGTTAGTAATGCTGTTGTCTGTTGAGTCAGTTGTCAGGATTGATCCTTATGGTTACAAGGAAGCAATTTTATTCTGAATTCGAAGGAAGGTGGCCTGCCTGAGAGACAAAAGATGCTGTTTGTAGCCAGATGTGATCTAACGTATGAAAATCCTCAATGCTGTGAGTGAGAGTGAGACTCTGCAGATTGTTGCCATAATCACAGCATCAGGAATTGATTTTTCTTTGGTATTTGCTTATTTTTATTACAGTTTTCATCGGACGATGAATCCACGTCATCTTTAGATTGTCTAACACAAGGAAAATAAGTTTATCTATATTTTAGGAGTATATAGCTAGCAGATTTGCAGAAGAGTCCTGTTATGTTTGCATTTCTCATATTTCCACTCCTCTGTGGGTTTTTTGGATGACTGTTAGGTTCAGTGCAGATAACCAAGTTACACGCCTTACAAGATCATTTTCTGCCTGCTTAAAACCAAAACCAGAGGGAAGTTTTGATGATTAGACACAAACCCAGTTTCTGTGCACAATGTCAGCATTTAAATCGATGTCACTTGAAAACTTGCTTTAGCAAATTTGTTTGATATGAAATGAAGAGAGATGAACTCTTGTATCAGTTTCTCCATGGCATTGAAAATGTGTTATTTCCATAGTATCTCCTTTCACTCCCACGATCATGGGTCAAGTGCTGAGGCCTGAATTCAAATTGCTTGAATTATTTTAAGAATTCTGTAATATCAAACAAAGGTAAGAAATCCTGTAGTTCCAGGAATACTTTTTGAATCGCTTGGCTTTTAAATAGAAAAGGAATGGGAGAAATGAGAAGGCAAGGGCCACATGCTTTTCTCTCTCAAAACACACAGGAAAAAAAAAAGCAAAACAAACAAAAAGGTCTTTGGTAGAGCTCTTCACAGCACTGGGCTGTTTCACAAAGGCAGTTTGCAGTACGGGGAAGTGCATTTAGGGAGAGTCTATGGATCAAAGTCCCGGCACTGCACGTGGGTCTGCATGCTTTGGGAAAGCCAGAAACTCAGCCCTGTTGGCGTGTAGAAAGTGTCCTGGAGCGTGAGGCTGAGCAGTGAACCTCTGCACTCTTCTGTTTACAGTGTGTGCCTGAAAAAATGAGAGGAGGGTTTGGCAAGAATGGCTGGGTCAGGGAGGATTTGGATCTAGGCAGCAAAAGTGTAGATGTTGAATGTTCACTGTATTGATCAGAAACACCAGTAAGAAGGAGAGGAGTGGAAGTATGGATTCTCAACCTGGGAAATAAATCATGCCTAGTTTCTGTGGCTTGACACTTCTGTAAGTAAAGCAGGAGCTACCACACAAGTGCAGTACATAACTGAGGACACAATTCTTGGTTGCTGTGTAGGCTTCAGACTGGGTTTGACAAAGAGCATCACCTGGTTTTAGTCTGGTTTAATACAGAAATAACATCTGTGAAGGGACACTGTCTTGGGAACCCTTGACCCATGAAGTTGCTGAGTGCTGATCACACCTGGTTAGAGTTTTTAAAGCTAATAATAATATGTTAAAGATAATAAGTTTCTAGGAGTTTGATGAAAATGCAGGATAGGTAGAGAGGTCTTGACCAAAATAGAAGCCATAGTGTAAGAGGTTCATGTGATTAGAGAATTGATGTTAGGGCAAACGTGTGTACCTGTATGTCCTAAAAGTTATTCAAACTTCACAGATGCTTGCAAATTTAGTACATGCCAGGAACTCTGGCCACCACACAGAGCAAAGTTTCACTATTCCTGCTGCTTTTTGCACTGCTTGTTTTAATCTGGTGATGGGACTGAAGGGAAAATATGAGCCCAGAGGAACAGAGAAGGGCAGACCCTGAGCTATTTCATATGTCTGAACACCAGCCTTATTCACAAGACTGGCATCTTTATTATGGGAAGAAGTGAATATAAACCAGCCTTGAATGAATATTAGATAACTGATTGAAAATAACTGGCTTCATGCTGTACCCACAGCACAACCAGTTAAAAAAGGATAAAAGAGGCAATTTGCTCTATGTACTTATTTATTCCTCTTGACACAGTTTGTGTCCTTCCTTCAAGGTGAGAAGTGCAGTTGGTACGATCCATTTTGCTGAGGAAAATGAAGAAAATTGCCAACACTGTGATGGGAAGAGAGAATAATCACCTTGCTCCCCATCAGAGAACCCCTTCCATATACCTGCCTACCTGTTCCTTGAAGCCATTTACATTTTTAGCAGCAAGATACCTTGTGGCTGAGAGTTCTGCAGCTTAACCACATGGTGTGCCAGCAACTGCTTTCTGTTGTTACCATGTTTGCTTCTTGCATCTAGCTAAGATGAGGAAGGTGTATGCTTTCTGAGATGGCTATTCTGTGCCCCCGTGCCCCTTATCAATGAGGGAAAATGCCATTGTGGAAAGGCTGCTGTGTAGAAGTGAGCATTTTCAGTCTGAAATATGAAAGCACCATGAAATTTAAGGAAAAATGGAAAGCTGCAGTGAGAAAAAGCATCCATGATTGCACAGCTTGACAATTATTTATCAGAAAATCATAGAATGGTGGGGGTTGGAAGGGAGCTCTGGAGACCATCGAGTCCAACCCCCTGCCAAAGCACAATCACCCAGGGACAGGACACAGGAACAGCCCACACAGGAACAGACCCAGGGGGGGCTTGGACATCTCCAGAGCAGGAGACTCCACAACCTCTCTGGGCAGCCTGGGCCAGGATCTGTCACCCTCACAGTAAAGAACTTTCTCCTCATGTTGCGGTGGACCCTTCTATGCTCAAGTTCATACCTGTTATTGGGCACTACAGAAAAGAGATTGGCCCCTTCCATGTGACACCCACCCCTCAGATATTTACAGACATTCATAAGATCCCCTCTCAGCCTTCTCAAGACTAAACAGCCCCAGTTCCCTCAGTCTTCCTTCATGGGGGGAATTCTTCCCTACTGACCCACTGCAAGAGACCTGCCCTGCTGACCCTCCCCGAAGGCAAGGCTATAACCATTGTCATGACTGGGAAAGGTAGGGTTCCCAAGGAGGACTGGATGTGTAGTTCTGTCCACCAGAACGGACAGGAGCTGTTGTTGAATGTGTTAAGTGAGGAATAGTCCAAAGGAGCTGTTTGTATGGCTGCAGTAATGCAAGTGCTTCAAGCACCTTGCTGCTCTGGGGCTTGGTGCAGAGGTTCTCAAAGGGATCCTGAAATAATGGGCAGGAAATGATGCATTTTGGAAAGAGCAGGCTGTGTCATTCACCACAGGGCAAATCTCTTTGTGAGCAAGCACAGATCTTTTTTCATACCTGAGTCACCTACCACATAAAGGCTTCAAAAAAATAATAGATATGTTTCAAAATAGAAAAACACATATTCTGTGAGCCAGAGCTGTTAAATATATCCTGATCAAAGCACCATACAGCAACGAGGTTCGTGTCACATTTCCATCACGAAAAATTCTGAAAACCTTTTGGTTTTTTAAATGTTTTTAGAGCCTCAATTGCGTGGGCTTGTGTAAAGAACAAAATAAAGACAATCGAAGTAAATCAGTGAACCAGACCACAAAAAAATCTGTATCACCTTTATACTTCTACAATACAGAGGGAAAATGCTGAAGCAGTTAGGAACAGGAACAAATCAAAGTAGTAATCTTTAGACTTGCAAAGCCATACACAGCACATGGACAGTTGTCAAGGAAATAGCTGCTTCCCAGCAGTATTCATACTGGGCTGATTTACTCCTTGCAGGTCAGATCTCTCAGAAAGTCTAATCTTTTATTAGTTTGCCAAGTAGTTAACTAACTGAGCTAAATTCACTTTTCTTTTGCATGCTCTTCAACACAGCAATGTCTCTTCCAGATCAGTCTGTTCAAATAAATGACCAGCCCTGAGCATGAGAGGCAGATTCATTTTATCAGTTATTCATTTCATTCATTCTATTCCTGGACAGAGCTTCATATTTGCATAACATAAATGGTCATTAGGATTTTAGGCCCAATACAAAGTAAAAAAAAAATAGTTTTACTTTCTGTTTGATATTTTCTGTCTTTGTGCTTGAATCTTTTTCCACTGAAATGAATGGGAGTTTTGAGAAGTAACAAGGCAAGGGGGGCAGAATCTGACCTTTTATTAGCACATTGTTATGGACCCTGTGGGAACAGGAAATTTGATTCTGGAGCTGGGACCATAAATTAGGGAGAGATTTTTTTTTTTATCAGTTTAATGGTCTGTGTTCAGTATTAATTTTTAGAAAATCCCTGAACAAAAGAATCCTTGAACTCCCTCAGGTGGGCTGGTTACCGGAGGTGTGATTTCCGACAGCGGTCAGAGCTGTGTTCAGAAAATACTTGTGAGGACTGTCAGACTGAGAGGAGACTGTGTTAGGGTTTGGGTTGTAAAGCCCAGGCCAGGCAGTTCCTCAGGAGTTTTCTGCTCTGCATTGCCACCACCTCACATCTTTTTCTAGGGAATACCGCTCTGAAATGTGAAAGCCACATTCTTATGCTAAAACTGATCCCAGCAAGAGAGAATGTGAGTCTGATAGGTCTTGGTTGGAGTAATCTGGTAGTGTCAGGTACTATGCCATAAAATCTCAAAGCGTTGGAAGTGCACCAGCCAAGGAAAAAAAAAAGAAGGAAGGGAAATAAACATTGCCTGCAAGATAAGGAAAAGTCAGAGGTGTTTCATTCATTGAACAATAGCACAGGAAGTCCAGCTGATGCTACAGAAGCCTGCCAGTTAAGCAGGTTATTTCAAACTGCCTCATGCAGTCGGTGTCATTTGGGATTAGCTAACAGCCCAGAGAGGTCTCAGGTCAGGTGCCTGGGTGTGTAGGGCCCGGTCCCTCCCGTGCAGCCGTATGTAGCGGGTACAGCAGCTGGAGGCAGGCTCCAGATACTGAGCATATTTTGTCCTTCTGTACAGTAATGGTGTCATCTGAAGTCCTTTACATGAGTATAGTCACACAGACATTAGGGCTGAAGGTGCTCTAGGTGCTTCAGCTGAGTCTCATTCCTCTGAACACATGAAAGCAAACTGCAGGGTGCTGTGCTTGGGTGTGCTTCGTCTGAAGCAAATGCATCAGCGACGTGCTGCCGAGTGAAGTGCTGCAGCCAGCTCTGCGTGCCCTTGGTGCCTTCCCAACTCTGCCCATGCAGTCAGCATCTTACGTCTTCATTTGTGGATCCATTCCGTTTGATTCTGTCCCTTCTCCCTGTCCCCATCACTGTTTACAAGTGCCTGGTGGTATGTTCCAGGACATAATAGCTCATTTGCAAATACTTACTAATCTCAGAGAAGCAAAATCTGTGGGCACAAAAGTCTCACTTTTACACAGGGGAAGCTCTGTTTAATTGTAGTGTTTCTGAAAAGCACAAGTCAGCTGCACTTGGGGGTAGGTTACCCAGCTCGGGTTGATGTCTCACATCTCCTCCTTTCAAGCCCATGATATGCTGGTGGTTCTTGGCATCCAGGTCGCCCTGTTTGCATTGCCATGCTCTGGACCCTGCACTTGGCAGGGTGATGCAGTTCTCAGAGTGACAGGTATGTTGTCAGTGTGGTTAATGATGTAAGATGGCCATGCTACATTTTGCTTAGATCTATGCATAATATTCTTAGTGAAAGCAGTTAGAAAAGTCTGGAGCTCAGTGATGAGTTTAAATAAGGTGTCAGCTCTGCAAATAAACTGGCCACAAAGAGAGGAAATTGTATCCTCCCCTTTGCAGGGTATTTCACATGACTGACCAGTTATGTGCTTCCACGGGTCTTTCTCCACAGTCTGTTGAGACACTGAATAGCTGTAAATCTCAGCAGCAGTGTCTTTCTGTAGAGGGAACTTAGATGAGCAAATGCCTACACGTTAACTCGTGAACAAAACTGAAAGTAAAGGCTGCAATCTTTACCTTCTTGTTTTGCCAGTCACCATTCTTTCACCAGCAAACTAGCAACCTGGAGTAAATATCACAGTCACCTTTTTTTTCTTGCTAGGATAGGTCAAATATTCAGCAGCCTAAAACACTGAGGAGAAGGCTGGGGTTTCTGTCCTAGAGCAGAAGTTCAGCGAGGTTGGTATTCTGCCTCCTGCAGCACTGATCGTGTTCAGGGAGCAGTGTACGAATGAGGTGACCACACGGTGGTCATCTCCCACTCAGCAGTCATTTCTGAGTGATGAATTTCCTGAACCACAGGCAGTGTCTTTGCTTTTACCCTGTATGATCACTTTCTGAACCCCTGGGAAGTACAACATCCCGTGGAAGGGAATTCCATAGCTCAATTGTGCATGCAGGGAGGAACCGCTTTCTTTTATTCGTCTTGAACTTGCCACCTGCTAGTTTTATTTTCTACTCCTCAATTTTGAAATGGGAGACACAACTGCATTTTCTTTTAAATCTCCTGAGAATTCTGACTATAAATATCTTCATTATACCCTTCCTCAGCCCTCTCTTTTCCAGACTTAAAAGTCATAATTATGTAATTTCTCTAAATATGGAAAATGTTCCAGGCTTTTCATTATCCTGCACCTTTTCTTTTACTTTATCCTTTTCCTGAGTTGTAAATGATGAGCAGAACTACAAGCAACATTCAGAATGTGGGGAGAGGATATAGGATATAAACCTACCTATCCAGGGACTGAGGTTTTACTTCCACCAGCTAAGTTCCATAGCTTTGTTATTAGTGGAACCAGGCAGATAGGAGCACACAGAACTCACACGGACAGATCCTACGCTCTCTTGGCAAGAGCAGGAATGACCTTGCTTACTGTGGTCACGTTGGTTTTGCTACAACACACAACTTCTAATGCACTCAGCAGAGCTGCACAAAGGGCATCGTGTCAGGAGAACAAGCCACACGCATCCCATAGGACACGTATCCCAGAGCAGGAGACGCTTCTGTCACAGAAATGCTCCGGAGTGTGTTGGCCTTTGTGAGCAGGCTCAAGCCAAATTCAGCACAGGGAGAATTCCCTCTTTGCTGGGAGATGAATGCAGTTGCAGTAGCATCGTTCCATGTGCCTTTCCCTTCCTTTCTTTAACTGCAAAGCAGCTTTTGGCAGGAAGAGGTGTTATCTGAAATGTAAGTCGTTCAGCTGAGCTAATAAATGTGTTAAGTTCGTGGTCACTTTCTGGATAAGGCCTTAAGGTTCCTGTTCCTGGGAGGACAGCAGCCGGCAGAGGTCACCGGTGCTGTAACCGCTTCGAAAGGAGCTGAGTTTCAGGAGCTTTTATCTGACAGAGGTTTGAAGGACACACAAATATTTCTAAATGCACCAATCCAGCATTGACTTCTTGGTGGGAGAATATTGAACCTTTTGGAATGAAAGCTTCATTTTATTAACCCTTTCTTTTTTATCAGCAGAGTCTACTCTGAAAATACAGCCTAATAAAAAATGGCAGAGTTGTGGTAACTGCCTAATACCACCAAGGGTTTTTCACGTGCCTTTAATTGAATTCAGTTAATGCTAACTACAGCTATTCAATACTATGTTAGTCCTAAAAGCATTTCATAAAGAAATAGAAAAGCAATTGCATTTGAAGGAACATTTTATATGGCCAAAGCCATCGAGCAGTAGGGGAATTTATGGGATTTACTCTATTGATTGCAATAATCTAGCTTTTAATTGTGTTCTGTCTGACCCTTGTCCTGGGTATTCCATTAAAGAAGGACAGTTTACACTTGAAAATGCTAAACTGAATACATATTTTAGGTATTTTTCTAACCTGATTTTTTAAATAACATCTCTGGTGCTTGCACAGACTGCCTGGGTATTCTGTGTAACAACTCTTAGAATTAGAGTTAGAATCATGGGTCTAGAATCCTGGGCTTCTCCACTGAACCTAAATGAAGGCATCTAAAATTATAATTTAAGCTTTGATTAAGAAAATGGAAACTCCTTCCTTAAGAGGATAAGAAAAAGAAAGCCACAGTTACTTTCCTTGCTACCTTCTTGTGAGACTGACAGATCCCTTTCGGATGAGTGGCTGGGACTGAGCAGGCTGTGAAATGACTATTGCTCCTCTCCAGACGTCGCTGAGATTTGGTAGAAAATGATTCATTTATGCCATTTTTAACATATTTAAAAGTCAGATCTTTCTTCTCATGTTCATGTGAACACTCCCATTCTTGGGTTCTTCGCTCCATCGCTGAGAGCTCTTTGTGACAGCGCAGTGAATATCGTAACCTCCTGAGCTTCAGACAAATAGCTGCAGTGGTGGTTGTCAGGTTATTGTAAAAAGCCCGTTCTCCATAGTACTCGAAACAGCAGAAGTGCAAAGAGTGTGAACACACAGGCAAGTTAGCTTGCAGAGGGTATGAGCATGCAGGCAAGTTAGCTTCCTCTCTGTCTTTTCGCAGAGATTTGTCACGTTTTCTTTTGGCTTAGCAAATAAACGTCCAAAAGACTTTCTTGTGATACTCTCCTGCATGAAACCACCCATAAATTATCCAGCTAACAGTTACAAGGCACCTTCAAAGCTGTGACAACTTGGAAAAACCAGCCTGACAAGCGTGCTCACTTTCGCTGTTTTTCTAAAACTTCTTGAGCATATAAGGAGAATTTAAAGTGAAGAAAACAACTGAGGGACAAACAGTTTTGGTCTCAGCACACAAATACCTTCTGTCTCCCTGACTGGGGTCCCCATTTCTGTCTGTGGCTAGCGCAGCAGCTCAGACAATGTTTACACTCGGTCTAAATCAATAACTAATGTCAGATTCATCCTGTCACTCCAGACAGCTGCGAGGGCTTTGCAAGCTTTTTCAAGTGGACATCCTAGAGGTACCCAGCGTCTCGGAAACTGCTGCTCTGCCTGTAGCCCAAAGGTTCCTGCCTTGGGCCAGTCCTGCTTTGATTTACCAGGATTCACATTTATTTATTTCAGTAGAGCAAGGAAGGAGTTTTTATCCAGAGTAGAATTATCACAGCAAAAGGCAAGTGTTAAATAAACCCCAATATTGAAACAAAGACAGTAAAGAATTTTCATAGAGATGGAACTTCTGTACGATGCAAATAAAATTTAAGTTCTCATTTACCTGGATAAAAGGAAGGAGAAGAATACTTACGTTCCTCTAAGATGAAGCTGTTCTTACTAAAGATGTTTTTGAAGCTTTAAGCTTAAACACACATGCTTTACGAACACCTTCCAGATGTGTGTGCAGTTGAACCTGTGTTAGCAGATGCAATTTGCAGTTTCCCTAGACCACGCTTTTCATGCAAATGCTATTTTTAGGCAACGAGCACTCTGTACTTCAAAGGCATCTGCTCTGTGCCTCTAAAGAGAGCGAAAATCACTCTACAGCAAAACCACATTGGCTGGATTTGAAGATACTAAACTTCCACAACTGGTACAAGAGCCGCATTACTTGCTGTGTGAAAACTGTTGTGGGGTCACTCACCTCAGAGCAGTCTCACTGGGTGCGGAGGGTACAGGGAATCCAGGGGGTTGTCCAGGCTGTTTTGTAGTCCGTAGCACCCCAGTCCGTGGACACTTTCCCAAGCCAGAAGAGCCATTCACATTCCCTCTGCTTTTCCAGCCTCATTCACTGCTCTCAGGGCTCAGCTAGCTGCACTGACTCACAGAAATTCAGCTCCCTCTGGGTCCTAGCGCTGTAAACGTGTGGGAGTTGCACGGACTCGCAGGAATTCAGCCTTTGGCTCGATGCCTAGTCCACGCAGTGATGCACAGATGTGCAGTGAAAGTTTCAAAGCATGTACTAGCTGTGTGACTGTGCATACAGAGCACCGAGAAAAGCCTCCAGCTCCCTGGGTCCACTGTCAACAGCTGAAATCCACTTTAAGGGACGTTTTGTCTTCAGCCTTCTACTTTTCATTTTAATCCTTGCACTCGATTTAAAGAGGAGAGCTCACAGAAGGAACCTCTGAGCTCCCTGATGAATGGATCCTTTTGAAAAATCATCTCTGGAGCCCTGTACTCGTGCAGTGAGTCCATAAAGAAGCCCATAGGAACACTAACAGTTAACCAGGCAATCAGTGGACTGGCTTGCCTGCAAAAATTGTGCCGTTCCCGTTATCAGCTCTTTCACAGGGGTCAGCCAAACACTGATCTAGAGCAGCAAAGAAATAGTTTGCCCTGACCTGGGGCAGAGGAGAAGATTATATAAGAATCCTTCTAGTCGTAATATTCTGTGTTTAACACGCTTGCCTTAAGCAACAAAGAGATCTGGAAATGTTTTCCATTCTGCTTGTGGAGGAGGATTAAGTACTTTACACGGAAACGACAGCGTGCTTCGAGCACTGATAAATACAGGGAAGAAATGCAACAGTGAAAAATTTCATAAGGCACCAAAAAAAAAAAAAGAAAAGTCATTTGGCTAAAAGCTTTCCTCTAAAAAAACCCAAAACTTGTCTTAACTATGTAGAGAATTATGAAGCAGCCCCTTAGGGTTTCCTAGCTCTTACTCTGGCATAGTGTAATCTCGCTGCTTACACAGCCACAAGGAAAACACTGAACTCGTCCCCTGGTGAAGAGCAGAGCGTTGCATTTGATCTCCGTGGAAATCATCGAAGGGGTTTTGATTCCATCCAGAAGAGGGCAGCCGCCTGGAGAGACCTGCCCTTAAAATCCGTCAGGGAGGCGAAAGATGCGTGGAAGGTGCTGGGTGAGGAAGGAGGGCAGGAAGGCCAAGGAGCTTTGGGATAATAATGCCCCTGGTTTGCCACGGGGATGTGCTGCTCTCTGGCCCTGCAGCAGGAGTATCCTCATACTGGATTCAACCCAGCAGCCAAACCTTACGGTCCTTTCCCGCTCTGCCGAGCAGAGCAGTGGCTTCGGTGGTGGACTCTTGGAGGTGGTGTGCATTTAAAATTGCCTGAGGGATCCTCAAGGAGCCATAAATATCCTGAAGGATGAGGCATAAACTGCTTAATGCAAGTGCTGAAATTACCATCCCAGTTTGCCAGGATCCTGCTTTGTTTTCCTAAAGGAAAAGGCATTTCACACCTGAGAGGAGTGCGAGGCCAGGTGTGATGCCTTCTCTTACACAGGCAGCTATCCAGAGTTGCTGAAAGTTTTGCCCGTAAAACTTGACCTGGGGGTTTGGCCTTGGCTTTGTATTTCATTGCAGAAACTCCACTCTCCCCGTGGGGAGAGTTTGTCTCGCTTCATCAGTGTACCCTCAGACTGAGATTTTGTGCTGGAAAATTTGAGAGAGAATTACAGCCCGTTGGAGCAAACAGCATCAAACCAGAGATATAAAAATAGATTTTTTTTCCTTTATTTAAAAGTTACTGCACACTCGTGTCTAGCATCTCTCCAATTGATTTATTTTTGCAAGAGCTGCCTGGTTTTTCTCAAAACTGTGATAACAAAAGCTCGTTTGGACACAGGATTCAATAATATACTCTTTATACATAATCTGTATCACAAACACTTGTTCTGTCTTGAAGAAATTTTCCTCTTGTACCTTACACTTTTATCTGAGCTGCTACAAGGGCAGCTGCAACAATCCCCGGGAAAAAACCCACTCCTTTGTATTCCTGGCTTCTTGTGTTCCCAGGTAGCCCAAATAAACACAGTTTCCAGCTTTTGGGGGAGGTGTGGCCCTGCAGGCACACTAGCAGTGCACAGAAGAATGTCTAATCCCAGGTAAACTACTGTGCTCCAAGCTGAGTGGCTGAAGGCATTACAGAGGTCCTGTAGCTTTCTCCTCCAGCAGGGATCTGAACTGCAGATTTAACGAGGGAAGTCTTAGGATGTGCATGGCCACTTAGCTTTCATCCTCCAAGAGCTGAGGATTTGTCACTTTGCTGGGTCACTGCTCACAAGGTTGGGGACTGGTAACTTTAGGCTGAGCAAGGAAAAGATGTGCTCTGGAATCGGGGGAGCAATTGCATCAAGCAAAGTTCTGTGAGCACAGAACTAATGAATCCTGGGTGTCTAGAGGTTTGCATTTGGTTATTTCTCTGCCTCTACTACAGTAATTTCAAGTCTCCCATAATCTCTTCTCTGAGGTTCCTTACACAGCATCCCCAGTTCACCCTAAGAGTGAAAGGAATCAGCGTGTGCCTGAGTGGTGCCATGTGGTGCCCAAACACATTCCATTCCAGGAAAGCAGAAGGGCTCAGAACAAAATGAAGTGCGGCAAAGTTGAGAGTGATGACCACAGGTAACACTTTTTGTGCTGCCCTGGCTGGCTGTTCTGCCTGCTCAGCTCAATTCAGTGTTGCCCAAAGCCCCAGGACAGCAACTGTGGATTGCCATGGCCTCTTCCTTCCACATTGGCACTTCTGTCCGAGAAAGCTGGGGGGCAGAGGGGGCACAACATAAGAAAAAGGTGCCTGATGCTTATGTGGTATGTTTAGGGTGTAAGAGGGCTTGGGGAGAGCGGGTGGATTGGATTCCTCCTGGAGTCAGTGTCTCTTGTTCTGCTGAAAGTCTCAGGGAAGGCATCTGAGAAGTGACTGGGATTTTGTCAGCAACACTCTGAGGAAAAAAATTGCCCCAAGTGATGGAAGCCCTCATTTATTTCTGAAGCCATAGTGGGTTTGGAACTAATGCAGGTGCCTAGAGGAGCTGTTTCTAAAATCTTTACACTTCAGAGAGGCCTTGGGTTGCTGAGAAGGGGGACCACAGAGCATCACAAACTTCTCAGAGGTCCCCTAAAAGCATAGGGGGTGGCATGAGGTTAAGAGGCTCTGTTTGCTTCAGAAACAGTCCCTTACCTGTGTGTGAGTGATTTAATACTTCCTTGTAATACTAAGTCTGTATATGAAAAATCATTCCTCAAAAGTAACCTACTTCCCTTAGCTGTCCTGGCGTGAAGGCAGGAAAAGTTGTAGGCATCTCCAATGAGGCATTCAGAGTGTAAGACTGTCTGGTTTACCTTGAAGAATATTTACCATTTCTAGAAAAGAGAAGGTAGCTATCCTGCCTAAGCTTGGCTGAGAGCTCTCTTCCTGGGGGTAAATTGAATGTAAAGAGCTAGTAAACTGTTCCCTCAATCCTGAGCTGGAGGAAGCTTCCCCGTGTTTGGCTATGGAGAAATGAATCAAGAGGTTGGAAGGAATGATCACAATGTGAATTATTTTCTGGTGTTAGTTACAAAAAGTGAGAAAGTTGCTACAGGAATTAAGTGGTTTGTCTTGTCTTTGTTACTTTAGAGTATTATGTGTGTGGTAGAAGTTACTAGAAAAAAGCAGAAGCTCACTTCTGGGTCATGAATAAATAGGTCAGACAAGTGAGTTCATTAGTGATTTACTGTAGGACTCAGTCTGCTGTAAATATTTTCTTAACTGTTTCTGCCACATGGTTTCACATTTGAGTCGATAACCCCCAGAGAATGGAGATTGGGTGCATTGGAAAATTGATCCACCCGTGATGCATTTCCAATAGGCTGCAATTCAAACCAAGCAGGGATTGGAAGCATTCACTTATGGTGAATAATGGAAGTGATTTGCACTAATCATTCCTTTCTCTTCTGATTAATTATGTAGTGCACAGTGGAAAGAAACCATTCCACTATAAATGAAAACATCTCAGAAGTCTGAGCAAAATGTCTGTTGATTTTTTAAGTGCTGGGACAGACAATATAATTCTAATGGCAGTGACATAGAGAGAGAGTAAAGCTGTGAGGGAAAACTCTACACTACTCCAGATTTGCCCTGTCGTTGTTTGGGAAGACGTAGAGATTGCAAGTATTTCTGGGATACATGAGGCCTGCCATTCTGTTGGAATGCCTTTGGTATTCACACTTGGCTGCTGGTTGGCAGTGGGGGTCAAACAAGAGCAAATATGCTCTCTAAAATGTTAAAGGAACTACAGCTTTTGGAAGTTAGCTCTCAGATGTTTCTCCCCTGTTCCTCCGTGGAGGATAAGGAGGTTTAAGATATTCTGATGAGTACCTGTGAAGTTTTTTTCCCAGGACAGAGCTTTTTTGCACTTGGCTGAGCAAGACCTGGCTTGAAATTTGAAATTCTCCTTGGAAACCATAAAGAGTTTGTCACTCTTAAAGTTCACTAGTTGGGGACTTTTGTATGAGGATTCCCTCCATGGACAAAAGCTCCTTTGATGCAGGTTTCTCAGGAGCACATATTCTCCGGTGTACCTTTCACATTCATCTTCATGACAGGAGCATTCCAAGAGCTAGTGAAATGCATGCTTTCCCTGTTTTGGGTGGGTTTTTTGACTGGTCATAGGCTACTAACTCAGTGCTAGCATCAATCTTTCTAATATCCACAGAGTCTGACAGTGCTATCCTTTTTTGGGGGATACTAGCACTGTCAGTGAAGCTCACAGCTGTTTAAAGACTCACCCAGTATCAGCCTGAAATGAGACCCTTCTTCAGGAGGTCTGGACATGCCACCTGTGGCTGGATAGCAAGGCCATCATTTGCACATCTCCCTAGAAACCATGACATCCAGCATTGCTGCTCTGCTTGCACAGGATAGGATGAGAGGTGATGGCAGCAAGGTGAAACACAGGAAGTTCCACCTCAACATGAGGAAAATCTTCACTGTTTCAGTGCCATAGCCTGGCCCAGGCTGCCCAGAGAGGCTGTGGAGTCTCCTGCTCTGGAGACTTTCCAGCCCCACCTGGCTCTGTTCCTGTGTGGGCTGCCCTGGGTGACCCTGCTCTGGCAGGGGGTTTGGACTCAATGATCTCCAGAGGTCCCTTCCAACCTCTACCATTCTAGGATTCTATGACTTCTAAGGCATGCATACTTGCTGAGATACCTGACATTTGCCAGCAGTGGTGACATCTGATAAAACCATCTTGATGTCCACAGTAGTCCAGCCATCTGTTGCACTAGATGTTCATAAAAAACCCAGACAACAAGGGACCCCTTTGCCCATCTGAAGAAATTATTTTGCTATTCTGCAAGAGCCTATTTCATCTCTTAGTGTTGCCTCATGCAAGTCCTTACACTTGCATAACCTGATGGAGAGAAAGCCTCCAAACACTGAGACCAGAGTCCTAGCAATGAAGTGTGAAATGTCTCTTCTCTGCAGTGGTTTTTTTCAGGAGGAAAAGAACAGCACTGTGACTTTGTCATGCAGATTCCTAGTTTTTCTGTTGGTTCAGATTCTGATGATACCAACAATGCCTTTCTGCTCTCACAGTAGTAAGACCAGACCTTGACTGCGGTTTTCCTTCAGGTGTGTAAATAATGGCTCAGCCTGGACACCAGCACCCTACTGAACACTGCTCCTCCTTGCCAAGAGAAACCAGTTCTGTCTTTTGGAGGCACCCCATTTTCTACAAGGTATTCATCACTAACACTTTTTTAAGCCTCATTTCTCTTATTAGCTATCAGAAAATAAATATTATCTTAAAGCACGAGGGTTATCCTCTGCATATGTCAGTGTTTTCTCGCGATGTGCAAGTGTACACACAAAGGAAAGTGTCTAGCCATCACTGACCTTAGCTGCCACATTCAGCTGTAGTCCCTTCAGTACTATATGGGGAGGGTGCAAAGAATGCAGTAGGAAGTCCTGCTGTGAAATTAGAAACATAGGCTTACATCAAACTCCGAGTGAGATGCATTTGACATTATAAAATTGCTTAAAGAACGTGCTCAGTTGGAGCCCTGACACCAGAAGGCTCAAAGGATGGCCTTGCTCTCCACTATCTCTGTGTCCACACCTTCTTATCTTCAGTGATAAATCTTAAAGAGGCTTGGGGGAGTGATTGCATTTAAAACAATGCTCTGAAAGTATTTCATACTATACTTGTCTTCCAGGACCTGAGCTCTGTATTGTGTAACAACAATAGAACTGGTAAAGTGTACAAAACTGGGACTCCCTGCCAATGTTACTACTTGGTTTACTACTAAAAAAGGCAGTAAACTGGGAGGGTATATCAAAAAGTGAATTGCTCTGCACTTGCACTGTTTCTTGCACTTGTTTTTTTAGACATTTTCTGGACGCTGTTGGAGACAGAACTCCAGGCCAGAACTACCTTTGGACTGAGCCAGTGTGGCAGTGAAGTTGTTTTGCAGTAAAAGGCATAGTAGTGTATGTGTAAGTTGCAAACTGAATGGAGGCACAGCTTTTCAGTTTTGCTACGAGGAAAACTAGGCCTGGGGACAAACCCTGGTAGGGCTGTCACACTCGTGCACCACATTTTCCTTTCAAACCCTCAGGCATTGTCTTGTTCTCACCACGATTTTCACCCCTGTATTGCTGAGTAAATCTTCTCAGAGTCCCTTCCAACCTAATCCCTCAGTCTTTATCAGCAGTGAAGCTCTCAACTGACTTAATTATATATATGTGTCCTGGACTTTTTTGCCTTGTGCTCTAATGTGGGAGCACAGGTATTAACGGGGATGTGGGGGAGAGCAGGGGATACCCAACTTTGAGCAGAAAGNAGAAAGCCAAACAGTTGTAACAGAGATGTGAGGCACTGCAGAGGAGGAGGTGAAGCAGTGATGAGAGGCCAGGGGAGATGGGGATAGAGGCACTCAGAAGAAGCAGAAGGCCACTGGTAACCACGAGTCTGTGTCTGCACAGGGAGGAATTAAAACTCTGCATGTGCTGAATTGCATTTCTGTACACTGCACAGGTCCATAGAACAGTATTTTCAGTGGGCTGTCAGGAAGAGGTAGAATCTTGGGGGAAAAAACAACTTTTTTTTTTTTTCTTTTATCCAAATCCTGGTAGTGGATCAAGCCTTGCAAACAGGAGTGACTGTGCCTTTCAGTGACATTTCAAACACACTCCCTCCCAGGGTTACTGTGAAGAGGCTCTGCTGCATTGCCAGTAGACTTGCAGTACCAAAAAGTGAAAGTCCATCTGTGGAAGTCAACCATACAAATCAAAATGGAGGTTTAAGACATGCAGTTGTAACACTAGTTGAAAACTCTCTCTGCATGCCCAGAAGGAATCCAAACCAATTTGGGTTTGAAGAAAGCAGGGTTTACTCTAGGACACAATGTGCAGCGTTTGCAGATCATTGGACAGCTCAGTCTAGTACAGATCATGCCTTTTTATGGGGACATTCCAGCTCCAAAGAAAGCAAATTCTTCAGAAACACATTGTCTTAGTTAAACTTTTAATATGTTTTGATATTCTAGCAGCAGCTTTATATAATGCAGTCATGTAATGTTCAGCAGGCAAAAACTGACTCTGTGTGCTGTTGAAGAATTGGAGACTAAGTGGATAAATTACAAGATGTGCACAGTCTTTTATACCTGGGATCAATGGGTTCATTGCCTTGCTGCACTGCCTTGGATCTGGTGAAGAACACGGTTTCAGTGGGGATGTTGATCTGGAAGCAGCAGGAGAAGGGCCATGGTTTGGCTAGCTCACCTTGAGCCCCGGTTAGGAAACGCGTGGGAGTCCGCTTCGGATGGCAGGAAGAACCCCACTTGGCCCCAAGTGAGAGACCATTACTGGTTCTAACCTGCATATCCATTTTATTCCTCCTTTCCTTAATGCAATGCACGTATCTCTTCTCCTCTTTCCAAACATGAAGAAGATAAGACCAGAGCAGTCATTGCCATAAAAAGGAGTTTTGATGGTCCGTCCTGTGAGTGCTGTTCAGAAGAAAGTGCAGATAATCAGTATTGTTGGCTCCAGACACGGGTGTGCAACTACCCCCACATCCTGCCCGGCTTCTGCATGAGCACCCAAGGTCTGTACTGTTACAGGCCTGGTGCTGCATGAATTCCTGCAACTCTGTGTCCTGGCACAGTTTGCCTTGCTGTGCTTTTGAAATGCTGAACTGCGTTACAGCTTCAGTCTATTCTTCGTTATGCAAGAGGGGGGAGTTGGGATTTGGGGTTTTCCTCTTCTTACCGTTCTCCTCAGGATGCACAAATAACAATTTTATGTTGCATTTGTCATTCCAGAAGCCTTTCCAAAATGTGTGTCATTCCAAGTCCAAGCCGTCAGATGGGTAACGTAATCCTGCTTGGAAGTTAACCTAGGAGCTGTGAGTGTTACTATATTAAGAGCAGAACTCAAACTTAGAAAACTCATGCAATACATAAGCTTTGTTTTCCTATAAAGAACAGCTGGGAAGGAGTTCTGGAGCTCCAAGGTGACTTAAGATCTTTCAAGGAGTGCCTCCCTTATCCTTCAGCTAGAATCTTGACTTTATGCACTCTCAGGAGCGGCCACTGGCCCGAAGTCATTGTGCAACCTTGTTGTCAGTGTGAAAGTTGTGTGTGTGCCTTTTGGGGTTTACTTTTTCAATCCTGTGTTTTCTGGTTATATCTAGCTTAGCAGTTTCTTAGCCTCTTGAACTTTTGCAAAAGAATACAGCACTGTGCACACCCTGTCCTCTTGGAACGAGTCCGTGCGTAGCTCTGCCGAAGAGGAAGGGTCATCAGTTACCTGTGGTAGGCATGGGACACTGGAGAAGAGGGACAAGGGACTTGGAGCTTATCAGTTTATCAGCCCTAGTCTCGGTTGTTTTAACTAAATTGCCAAAGGAATCATCAGCCACGTTTGTAAATCTTAACTCCTAGATTCTTAAAGGCTTTCTCCAGGTAAAGTAGGAAGAGTGATGCAGGACCACGTCCTCGAGGTGTTGGAAACACTGTTACTTGACTGAAGCTTTGTTTAAGCACTGGGAAAGTAGGGCATGTAAAGATTCTGCCCAGGGCTGGAGTGGAAGTGAACAGTTCATCTCTGTGAAATGTCTCCCTTTCTTTTAGAATTATATTTAATGCTGTAATGCCTGTAGTTGTCTAGAATTTAAATTATTACCCTTTAATAGGGGATTGATGAGAGCCTGCAAACCAAGTTCTAGCATGACTGGCAAAGAAAGTATTTATGTAAGAGGTGACTGACAGCAATTGTCCCACTCTGCTAAGTTTCTTCTGTGACTTCTGTGTCAAAAGTGAGTTCTTCAAAGCCTCCAGCTCCCTTAATTTTTTAAGCTACTTGCTGGGAACAAGAAAATTTCTCTTTCTCAGCATTCTCCTTTTCACATTGCCCTTATTGCAAAGAAGAGCTGAGTGAAAAGGAGGAAAACCCAAACCGGAACAAAAAAAACCCAACACAACCTTCATTCCAGAGTCAAATTTGCAATGAGAATCTTTGAGTCTATTTTTGTCCAATTCCATTTGGACAAAATTCAAGAATTTGATTTTTCCCATTGCTTTACTTTGTACTCTAGTTGACTCAGAAAGCACAGGCTAAAACCAATGCTGAACCACAAAATTCAATTAAAACACAGGGTGTAAGCAGGGAGAAGAAATCAATGGGTGGATTATTCTATCAGCTGCTGTTCCCATGATCTTCTTATCTTATCCAGCACTACTGGAAGAACTGTTGGGAAGTGGAGTCATTGTAGAATCAGATCAAACTGCTGCGTCCTCTCAGCACATAGCAGAAAATTGGATCAATAGCATGAGCCCGTTCTTTGCTTTCCTTCTAAGCAGCTGGGCTGCCAAATCCATCCACAGTATGGAGGTTAATCTGCTTTTTAACCCTCTGCTCTTCCACTCTGAAGTTAAACAACAGTGCCTGAAACAAGCATAAATCAGTACAGATGCCAAGTTTCTTGCATATTTATTTTACTCCTCCTCTATGCATCCAGCAAGTAAGACAGACATTAGAATAAAAACATTTATCACTCATGAAAATACTTGTGTGTCTATAAAAAAAGAAATAAATCTGAGTCAGGAGGGAAACATTGGAAAACAACAATATTCAGTTTTGAATTTATTCCTACCTATCACTACTTTTCCACGTAGACAGCACTTCTGAAGTTTAACATCAAGGCTCCTGGAGACCAGTGGGTTAACAGAAAGAAGATAACATATTCCTGAGCCAGCAGAACTGCTTTAAAAGCCACCTATTCATACAGGGATTTTGATTTAAATAGCTTGATGGTCTTCATTTTGAAAAGGCAACGAGCAAGATGTGCTCTCATTTTTTTTTCTTTCTGTTGTATTTCTTTTGTAATGACATTAAATTGGTTTCCTGATAGTGGTGTAAGCCTATATATGGGTAGTCCTACATCAGGGAATGGCACAGCACTGGGGGAAGAAGGGATTGCTGGTGACTCCCTTCAAAAAACTCACTATTACACATCTGTGCTGTGCTGCAGAGCAACAGACTTCACGTGTCTGTTCACGCTGTAAACAAACGGGAACATTTTACTCTAGGAAATGCAATCTGGGAAATTCATGTACCTGGAATAATTGTTACATCCTAATACCTGTTTTATAGTTATAGTGATAGAGCTGATCCTTCACTGCCTACTTGAAATGTGGTTTCCTTGAGTATTTGATATTTTAAACTGGGTTCAAGTGGTAGATAGTGGTCTTTTCTGCTTTTGAAGTGGGAGCTGTAAGGCATTTGGGTCGTGAGCTGGCCAGCAGGACTCCATTCATACACTCTCTGAAGCACCTACAAGCAGCCATAAACATGTATTTTCTTACGCTCTTCTTTCAATATATTTCTTTTTGTAACAGAGAGGGGGAGATGGAAAATCCTCCCTGCAGTAGCCACGGAAGCTGATTTACCACTGAGCAGGCACATGGCCAAGTGGATGCATGGGCATATATGCAGACAGCCGAAAGGACAGATGTATCAAATCAGATTTATGAGGTCAGTTTTCCCAGCCAATAAAGTCCAGATTGCTGTCTGCCCTGTTATAACCTTCCTGTGTTTAAATGGATGTGAAACAGATAATCCGGCCTTTGGCGGGAACACCGCTGATAAAACACAAACATTATTTCTGTAGCCACATAAGCTTATTTTTCCAATTCAGCAGAAACTATTGGCTTGAAGATTGTTAAAGAGGTCACAGTATTTTTATACCGGTTGTGTGTGAATAAAAATGTTCTCAGTCCAGAGGAAGAGACGGGGTTTGCTTATTTAGTAGACTCTAGAAGAAAGGCAATGTATTTCTTACCGTAGTGCATCGATGGCATCCACGTCCTGAGCAAGCAGCTGTGAATGATATCTGCTCTTCACACCCTGGAAATCAGCCCGGGCTATTCTGAGCCTCGTGAGCAGTGTGGACAAAATGCCAATTACAGTTTTGTGAGCAAAGTATACCTGAAGTGTAAGTGAAAGAACATTTGCAGTCTCTGCCACTCCTGTACTCTCCGGTGGAGTTGATTCCATCTTGCTAGATGCTTTGAGTTCTGTACGTAATGAAAAGCTAGAAGGGATTGTGAGAGCACTGAACTCGAATGCCTGTGGCACAAAGAATAGTCCTGAGCTCTGGAACAGGCTGGTGTTTCCTCCTTCGGCCTCATCACCCTGCCACTGACAGCAGCCACGGGGCTGGGTGATGTGTGAGTCCTCACGGGCGTGCTGCCGGAGCAGGTGGGGACCAGCGGTGGTGTGGGCTCAGCCAGAGAAGGTGAAGCTAGGCCAGGGAGTGCCAGTGTCACCAGAAGATGGCACGTGACACGGAGCAGCACAGCCTGATCGTGCAGGGCTGGCTGTAGCTGCTTTAGGAGACTGTTCCATAGGATGGTGCAACACTTTGGGAACTTTCATCCTGCCATTTGTAGTGATAACTGAGTTTGTATGTTCCCCTGCTCGTGAAATGAAATGCAATGGATGGTGCTGTATCAGTTCTCTCCAGCATAGCCATCTGAAACGTGAAGCTGCATATGTTCCTTTACTGTTGGTAAAAGAAGGCAGTTTTCCATTCCATCAAATGCTTTCAGCCAGCAAGCCGAGATTCTTCCAGGATTGTCGTTTGGATCTTTATTTAGTTATCCTATGGGAAAAAAATGCAAATTAAAATATGAACATTATATGCGAGACACTTCAAGAAGATACTGCAATTGAATAGTAAAAATAGCTTTCTGATGGGAATATATTGAATAACATTGAACATAAAGGCTCACTGGCAGTGTCAACTGCCAGCTGCAAAAACATACAGTATTGGGATGGGAAACATGTTAGGAAGAAGCAGGCACTTGGGAAGAATACATTTGTAAAATTGCTATTTTTATTTAAAGGACTACGCAGTCAAAGTTCATCTTCCAGCATTTTTAAAAGATTAGGATTTCAGTGACATTGGAACTCTTGGAGGGAATACATTCCTGGAATCACACTGGCCTCACTAGAAGCAAATGAGAAGAAAATAATACATGATATTAAAACTGACTCTTGTTGTGAACTTAAACTGCTCCTCAGAGTTTGGGCTGCATTGTGAAACTGCAGAAGGGAGTCATAGTGTCCCTAGAAGGTGGCAAGTTACGCTGATTGTTAAAGCCAGCAGGCCACATTACAGCAGAGAAACAGCCCAGGCAGCTAATTCAGACTTTCTGGTTTACAAAGCTGAACTCCAGAGTGGAATGTTCACTGTGGCAGCATCCCAGTCAAAGTGCCACAGCCACACAGGGGCAGAAAGGCTCCACGTGTGGCACGGATTGCTCAACGGACAGAACTGAGCACCTGTTCAGAGGCCTCCTGTTGCAAACTGGGTTTTGGAAGCTGAGAGTATTTGGTATGCAGGCAGAACCACACAAAATACTGCAGTTTTCAGATTACAGCATCCAGTTTTACCTCGGTGAAACAGACAGAGTGACCATCTTCAGACTTCATGGCAGGGTGGTGAGCTTCCAGTTCACTAGAAGGCAAAACCATGAAGCTGCAATAACCTGTGTTTGCAAATGTTTCATACTTCCACTGACAACAGGAGTTTGAACTGGTGCAATGAAAAATAAAATGCCAGTAAGTCAATCTCTTTGGGCCCAGTAGTTCTGGAAGATTTTGTTCTCTGGAATAGCTTTCCATTTATTATACATGGACTAATAGTGTGTCCCAGTAAAGGCTGGATGAAAATTGGGCAGTGTTCTGTTTCCTGGTGATTGAGCAGACATGATCCTGTAAAGCTGTGTGCATCTCCAGCACCCCAGATCTCCAGCACACTGCTGGTTTTCTGTTGGAATATTTATGGTGGTGGAAGGAGCAAGTGTTTAGAATGTGATGCAACAGCTTAATCCAGAGAAATCAAACAGAATTATCATAGGAGACTTTAGCTAGAGGCTGGGCTGCTGGCATCTTGGAAGAGAATGGGAAATAAAGCTCATGCAGTGGGGAAAAGAATCAGTGACAGATTTTGTGTGAGAAAGTGCCTGCACCACGAAGCAAAAAGAGCTTCTGTCCTTTATCTTGTGTGCCTGCAGTTACAGTTATTCCGTTAATTTTTGTGATGTAAATGTTAAGCACATGGTGAAAACTACTTCAGAAGTCTGACCTTTTCCATTTTCTTATTTCCCTTCCTTTAGCTGAATGGGGGAGGCAGTTGCAGGATTGCCAGCAAACCCTTGGAGGAGCAGTTAACATTAAGGTGATAGTACACAAATGTCAGACCTCATCCAAGTAATCCCAGAACAGTCACCCGGATGCATTCATAGCAGATAATCCAAACACAAACATAACACTCTAATCTCTGTCACCCTGCCCCAGCAACAGATGTTGAATGCATCCTTTTTAACCTTATGGCAAAGGATCAGCATCAACAAGGTTTTGAAGGCATTGCTTTTATTTTTTTTACAATTGCAGTCACATTTCACACTATTCAACTGTCCTTTGAAATTCATAAAAGAAGAGAAAGTGGTGGCAAACATTGGGGAATTTCAGATGCAGTCAGAGCAATTAAGGAAGGCAAGGATAGTAAAGTTGATGTCTCTGGCTTTCTTTGGATCCTGTTCCTGGTAAGAGGTCTGTTGTCTGAAGTATACCTGTGGCTCTTCAAAAGTCCTTGGACTGAAATGTAAATATCTGGCTACGTATCACAGGTTGCTGGAGTCTCTTTCATCTTTTTTATTGTGAGTGAAGTGGTTCTGTGATCTGCAGCCCTGTAGACAGAGTGGCTGGGGATTTTTGTTCCTTTTTCTGGAGACTCTTAAGTTACACTTCTCATTTGCATGAAGGGAATTCTGCTCTGTCTTCCACATAGAAAACAAAAAGGCCATAATTGCCTCTCTTTAAAGTCTGCACTACGAGCAAGAAAGATCAGAGCAGCATTTCTGAGGAGTTAATGTTCTGAGGAAGAGTGACTTTCCTTCTAGAAAATTTAGCTGCAGTGTAGCAGATCACCAGGTACAGCTTTTGATAGACTGCTATATTTTATCCACCTAGCGTTAGAAAATAACTCCCTCTACTCATCTGCTTGAAAAGAAAAATAAGATGCACTGAGTGCCACTAGGAGATGAGAACAAATTCCATATAGCTCCTGAAATGTTGCCAGCTGATCCATCAATGTGACATTTACTCCCAGCTAGTTTCATGTCTCATCCTTATTACTCATTTGATTGTTTTCAAATTTCAGGCATTAAAGATGCCAGGATAATTAATCTGTAGGCTCAGGGAATGAATACCAGATAATAAATTCTCCAAAGAGGGGTAAAGAAACCCAAACTTCAGGCTTGGCGAGGGGGCGTGCCTCCAGGACACAAAAAAGAAACCAAATGTTAATTCAAATACCGAACGAAACCACGGCAGAAAGTTCTCAGACCAAGACTCCCAGAGGACACGGACACATGACTGCAAAATAAATACGAAGGAATCTTGGACGTAAAGAAGTTCTATAAAAATTTAATGCTGCCAAAAATATCACCTCCTATCCAGCCCAGATAACAGGTGACATTTGCATGTGGTCTTTCATATTCAAAAGACTTCTCATGAAGATTCAGATTTGAAGTGCAGAAAAATCAGAGGGCTAAATTTGGTCACCTATTTTTAAAACAGAGATGTGGAAAAAAACCTCTGCTTATCTCCTGCTCTACCATCAGCTGTCATCTTACTCTTCTAACGTTAATTAAGTCCCTAGAGATGCAGCAATCTTGGAAAGGCTTAGCTGTTTAGAACTTGGAGCCATGAGGCTCTCAGATGAAGTGATTGCCTTCCCTGAGCTTCTCGGGAGGTGAAGCAGCTCGGACTCAGAGTGGCAATCCCTCTCTTGATCCCAAGGGATGTGGCCAGGAATCGTTCTCGGAACAGGGCTGATGCTGACCTGTGGCTTACAGGTCCCTGGAGACAGCGGGCTGGGCTTTGCTCTGCTCTTCACCAGTGCCCATGCCTAACATCACGGGTTGGCAGTTGGGACGCTCCTTCAGAAGAGGGGAGGTGGGGGCTTGTACAGAAAGACTGAATTTCCCTTGTGCCTTGTGCTGCCTGGAGGGCAAAGCCTGGAGCAGTGTAGGGAGCGAGAGAGGAGCCGCAGGGTGAGCAGTAGCTGTAAGGTTTCAGATGGACTCTGGCCTCATTGTCACTTTTTGGCCAGTCCTCCTTGGTTAGGCTGAGCCAGTTGAGCTTCTTTCCTACAGCGTGATCCTGGTTCTGGAGTGCCCTGTTCCTGCATGCTGCAGTATGGGTAACCCTGGCACGTGGTTTGGAATTCTACAGTTGAGCTCAAGCATGCAAAATGTAGGTGTTTCAATCACTGATTTAACATTCTCAGGGCAGGATTTAAATTGAAGAGACAGAATTCAGTAGAACTCTGCTTATTTACATCAGCTGAGAGAGGAGCTTCCCTGGAAATGCTTTGCAACACTGGTAAATTTTGGTACCACTATATTTTATTAATTTACTGATTTGACTTCCTCACAAAAACACCTGTAAAATTACAGTGTAGAATTGAAGTTCCTAACATTTACATAATCATTTTTCTCACAGACTATGAGAGCAGAGAAAGAGGAAGACCTCCACATTTTCCTTCATTTGCTTCTCCTGTGGTTCTCCTCTCTTCCTCTTGCACTTATATGAACTACAGCTGTAGGCTGTGGAGGAAAACAACCTTAGGAGGACACACCATTCATTCCCACTTCATGACAAACCATAATTCAGTGACTTTGTGCAAACTGCAGACTCAGGAATCAGCTGTTAAACCAGTTCTCTTCAGTAAGAATTGCTCTGTAGTCTCCCAGACTGTCACCAGACGATGGACTGTTTGTTCTAGTTAGTGACAAAAGCAGTCTGCTGCTAACGAGTGGTTTTTCTGCTTATTTTAAGGGACTTTGAAGTAAAATTTCCCACGTGTGATGTCTGCATCAACTGAACACATTCTGGTGGCAGGTAAGCTGTGACTGCATAGCTAGAAATATCTGAAGCTGCTCTATCATCTGGAACTGCCTACAGCAGCACGTCTCCTGCTGAAATGTCTAATTGCACGAGCTCTGGCAATGCAACTGAATTTCAACAACAACAAATCTTGGTTGAGTGAACACCTGGAGGAGCTCTGTGCTGGCAGCTGCATCTCCTCTTGCTGATACAGGCATCAGCAGCTCACTAGGTGGTGCAAAATCTCTAAAGCTCACGTCCTCCCTGTGCAAAACCTGTGACAGGAATTGGACACCGTTGCAGAAATTGGACAGACAAACCATTCCATAGGATTCACTTAAAAAAGGCAAAGGAGAACTCAACAACTAGTGAGTGGAATTAACAAGAACTGTGCACTGCAGATGGTTATTTTTAATATCTGGGGTTTAGATTTATTGGAAAATTCTCCACATTTACTAATTACACCTTGATCTGTGGTGAGTAAGCTAAAACTGAGCCTATACTAAGCAGGAGTTTTCCCCATGAAATGCTGTGGGTATCAGTAACCTCCAAAAAGCCTTTCATAACAGAAGGCTAGAAAGTTTTGGGAGAAAAAACACCCTTGATGAAATCCTGTGCACATTTGTAGGAACAGTGGGGGGTGAGATGATCTGACCATTCATTACATGCTGGTGTTGCTTGGTTTAAACACATTTATACATACACGTGTGGCAAGAAGAGACTGGACCATGAGGTTTAAGGAAATGATTTATTTGGACTCATGGGTTTAACTGTAAGGCCCAAGCAAACCATCTCTGCAGTCTAATGCACCACTACTGCAGGTTTTTAAGGGCACGGTGGCAGAAGGCACTATTGCAAGCAAGAATGCACGATAACAGATAGGAAAGTGTGCTAAATATTATATGTGTGTTAGTTAATCACCTGTGTTTTCAAACTTACAGCATGCTAAATATTCTCTCAATGCTCCAGGTAAAGGCTTTCCATCTTAGAAAGGTCACCTTGGCCAATGTCCTGGCCAAGAGGGAAGGGTCTTTAAACAGGTGGGTGTTGGAGAGGGGACTCCCAATTCCTCAGCTAAATCTTTATCCCTGGTTTCTGTGACTGATTATACAGCTGGAATAGAGAAGGTTGTGGTTGAAACCCTCCAGGTGGCTGTGGCAAAGCTATGCCCCACTGGATTATGCTGACTGAAGACACAAAAGCTGTTGGCTGAGCCCACCACTGAAGCCCTCCAGGCTCTCCTTATCTTACTTTCTCAGAGAGCTGAACAGTGGTTTGAACTGAGACTCACCTTTTTTTCTTTCTGGTTTCCATGCCTCTTTGGTCTGATGAGTGGCTTGGTGAAAGAAAAAGATATTATCCCTGGAGAAGATTTCTACATTTGCTGCCTGGGTGAGCAGAAACTTTTCCAGAGCAGGCTGTGGGCTGCTGCTGGTGGAGGAGGGCTGGGAAAGGTCAGGCACCCCTGAATCTTGGCTCTTTTTTCAGCAACTTTGCTAGTAAAGCCCTGCACACATTCTCCTAGGCTCTCAGCTTAAGACAAGAGACAGATCATTTCCCCCTCTAGATTTATAAGACTGTTTAAGGTTATGGCATCCTTAGTACCCAGGAGGCAGCCAGGATCTATGGAAATAGCTGGGAAAACTGCAAACCCAGCACGAGAACGAATGCTGCCGGTCCCGTAACAGCGATGCTGGTTTCAGCTTCCCTCCCCAGGCTGATGAGACCAAAGACCTGCCTGGTGCTGCAGGCAGCAGCTGAAACAATCTATGCTTGGAAGGCAGATTCCTGGAAATTTTCTTCTTCTATCTCCAAACCATTCCATTTTTACTACTTGTATCTTAAAAATAATATGGTCCTTTTTGAGGCCCAGATAAATACAGGGATGTTTCTTCTGTATCTCATCCATAATAGCAGCCAGCTGGCTGTCAGGTTGCTTGAATTCATGTTTTATGTAACATCACATTCATCTTTTTAAACTGTTCCATCTTGGTTGGGTTTGGGTTTTTTTAATTAAAATGTTGTGGGTTTTTTTGCAACTGAAGATTGCACAGCAGTGGTGGGTTTTGTTCTTGGTGAGATGAAGATTTTCATTTGGGAAATTATCTCTTCTGACAGTTGTAGGAGACTTTATCTGAAGACAGAGTTTAATTTTAAAGTAGAAAATCTGGATTATATCAGTAATGTCATCTATTTTCATACTCTTTTTAGGCAGCCTTGCAGGCTACCAAATTACATTTTCTGGAATGTTGGACTTAGTCAGCTTTCTTTTATATTGGAAACCATGAGGGGAAATATCAGGGATCTGCTAGGGAATCTTCTTGTCTCTTGTGCCCCTCTCCCCCGACACGCTCGGGCAGGGTGCCTGTGGTAGTGGAAGATCCAGGAACCCTAGGAGGGCTTTATTTACAATGTGAGCTTAAACCACCCCACGTTTAACTTCATTTTCCAGTGTTTATCATGGGAAGTGGAAACAGATGGACTAGACAAAGGGATAGTAGTAACGTGTCTGACGCTCACCAGAGGGGGAAGAACCACCCAGCTATTCCCACACTGGTGTTTGCCTTTTCTTCTTGTAGATGTTCATGCAGTTTAACATTTGGGTTTTAAAACTTTAGTATCTCTTGGCTGTTGGCCTGACAGTGAATCACACATGGGTGTCCTTGCAGAAGGGGGATTGTCTTGCATGGTATCAGTAATGGCACCGAGATGCTTTCTTAGTCTGAAGCCAAACCTCAGCTGGAAGCAGAAAAAGGAAACAGGAGTAACTGACTATGATAAGAGTGAACAAAACTCTAGTTAATCAGAAAATAATATTAATTTTGTCTTCAGATTTTTTTTCATATTAGAGAGGAAATTTGGAAGTGCCTTTCTTGGTAATTCCAAGGGAAAGGTGACAGACAGCAAGCACTGTTCTGTGCAAGTGTCTTACTGACACTGGAATGTGTTAAAAATCCTCATGTACATGTCATGGACTGTAATACCAAAAAATATCTGTCATCAGGACTTACAGTAACACACAGACAGTGTATCTGAATTACAGAGACTCCTAGTTTTTCTTACTGAAGAAAATATGCCCAATTTCATTAACTATCAAAGAAAATATTACCATATATGAATAGTAAAGTAGGAATAGTTCCAATATCCATTTGAAATTAATATAGCAACTAATATATTAATGTCCATTCATACTCCCAACTGTAAATAGTGAAGGCCATCTATGACTTGAGGGTGCTGGCTGATGAGAAGCTGAACAAGACCTGGCAAGGTGAGGCACTGGAACAGGTTACCCGGGGAAGCTGTGGATGCCCCATCCCTGGAAAGGTTCAAGGCCAGTTTGGCTGGAGCTTTGAGGATCTGCTCTAGTGGGAGGTGTCCCTGCCCATGGCAGGGGGACTGGAACTGAATGATCTTCCAGGTCCCTTCCAACCCAAATCATTCTATTATTCTATGATTCTGTGTTTTTTTCTGGCACATTCCAGGTAGGTGGCATAAATAAATGTCTTAGAAAAAACCCAAAACATACAGAACTGCTCTGTTTTACTAAATTACTTCTCTTAGCCCATCTTATAGAATTGCATTATACCTGGGTGTGTTAATATCTGAGCTCAGGTTTTATTGCAGAGGATTTCTTTTCCTTTCACTGCTTCCCTATACAGTTCATCCTTGTGAGTAAGGCTTTGTCCACATCTCAAATATGTCCTGAGAATCATTCACTTCCTTTGTACCTTGTGAGCACTGGCACACCAGTCTGGATTTTATCTGTTCCCAGCTGCAAGGAAAATAATTTTAAGAATTCTTCATCTAAACCAGTTCAGCATGCAATATAATTCTTTTATATTTGTATTGATTGATTAATTACTGAGATCAAACTTCCAATTTAATCAAAGCCAAGACTTCCATCCCTCTTTTCCTGTCTATTCTATTTTTTTCCTTGACTATCTCATAGCATACATCCTATTGTTGCTCAGCATTTATATGTATTTGGACTTCATCTGAGCAGAAGTTGTTTGGTTTGACAGATTCTGTATTTGCGACATCAAAATATGTTGCTATGGAAAAAGTTACGAGTTCTAATTAAAAACACAGAGGTCACAAGTTTCCCAGAACCAGTAGGGCATAGATATTAGGAGCAAAGAATCAGAGTAGAAGGAATCCAGAGTTATGTCAATCTGCAGCTTCCCAGATCGGAAAGGGGAATAGGAAGCATTCTGAAAAGAAAAAACCCATATAGCACAAAGCTGAAACTTTCAATCCCTGTTCATCTGGTTACCCTTTTAGCTGTTCAACTGGTTACACTTCACCCTTTTATACATTTTTCTTTGTAAACAATCACTGTGCCCTCCCACCCCTTTTGCTTCCCTTTGCCAAGCGACAGGAATCGCCGCTACAAGCACAGCCTCGCGTGCCAGGTGTCCGAGCAGGGACAGGCTGTGACAAGAGGTGCCCACACAGTACCTTAACCAGGGCACAGGATTTAAGAGCAGCTCAGCTTTCATGGCCTCCTGCCCAGTACACACTGATAGGTGCGAGCCCACCCGCTCTGTGCCGTGTCTGAGGTTTCTGCAGGAGCGTGTTACGGGACGCAGTCGGGATGTAAACATTTTTGTTTATAATCTTTCCGTGGAGCTCTCGGTGCTGCCACTGCAGTCATTCTTTTTTTTTCCTCGAAGACAAAGCCTGTGTTTGTGCTCCTGCTCTCCAGTACAGGGTGAAGCAGTTTTGTCTCTTTGAACTCACTCCTGCCATTCAGAGGCTGATGTGTTGCTGCTGCAGCGCAGTGCCAAGTTAGCTCCACTCTCAGGATAGCTGCTGAGTGTATTTGTGTCTTCCAGGGATGGGAAGCTGACAGCCTGGTGGGTCCTGCTCACGCAATTATTTTCTAGATACAAAAAAAAATAAAAAAATAAATGTCATTTCACCCATGACTGAGCTTGCCAAAGTACAAAATGTCTGTGAGCACAGCACTTTGTTCTCCAGTGGAGAGCTGCTGGTTTCCAGCAGGTCTCATGTACATCTGCAGCTCCTTGGAATCAGCCAGGACTCAGACTGAGATTCACATGACCCATAGAGAATCATTCTCGTGACAGAAGGACAATCACAAATGTTTCTTGTAGGTAAGCAGACAATTTTTTTATGTATCTTGTGATAAACCATATGTAAAATTTTGCTTAAGATTTCAGTTATCTGCTGAAGACCTTACAAAAGGAACAGCATGAGCCTCACGATGTAGACCTGCCAGTCCAATTTGCTGGATGTCTGCATACAGCATTCTTTTTTTTTCCCCAGTTCCTACAAGATTCTCGACTTGTTTCATTGCTGCTGTTCTGCAGAGCTCACTGCCATGACTCTGGCCTCAGGCTACATCCCTTAAACTGAGGAGATAGACACTCAGTGAAATACCAGAACATGAAGCTGACTTTGTTGTTGGCAGAGCCTTTTTTTCACAGCTACAGAGGCTGGCATTGGGATTATGATTTCAAAGCCTATAAGCATCATTTTAGTCTGACAGAAAATGCCACAGTTGATAAATCAACAGTAGATGTCTGCACACCCCTCTCCCCCTTGCCCCCTTTTTTAGGTTTTAAACTATCAGAGCTTACGAGGATGAGGGCTGGATGCCTCCGTGAGGGGCTGACAAGTGCTGATGTGTAGTTTTATGACTGCAGAAAATGTCATTTTTCTGCATTTAATGAATCTTGTTGATATTTTTGAAGTCTATGAACTAATTACCATGAAAAAAACTCCAGTCAGCTGCCTTGAAACTGTTGTACCAGCTATTCCTTTTACCCTTCTTTGTAATTTAATAAGGCAAGAAGTTTTCTGGTAGTTACAGAATATACTCAGGATGGGGTTCCACAGTTAATGTCTCTCTGTTGAACTGAAGCAGCATCAGATCTTCCTCTTTTAATTCTAAGCCACACTAGATGAGAGATGGCAGTTTAGAGGGCAACCATGCCTCTGACAAGACACAAACTTTACCCATTTCTCCAGAAATCATTTACTTTATGCTTTTTAATCTGCATACAAATTAAGCTCATCACTTTAAAATCCTAGCTGTGTCATAGAACGAGGCTGAACTGAATAATCTTCTCATTTTGGTGTGCAGATTGTACACATTTGGTTTCTACCTTAAAGAAAAAAGAATCCAGCATAGCACGGTGATTTTACATCAGTGTGGTCGTTCCATTTTCCCATGTTCATTGTGGAGGGAATTTTATTACTGTCGGCCCTTCCTCTGGATTTGTTTGTAAAAAACCCCAACCAAGATACTCGGGAAGAGCAGCATCCCAAAGGGAAGCTGTGGAGATCTTTCCTGGAGCAGGATCTCCTGAAAAATTTCTCAGCCCTGGAGATTTCTGAAAGGCAAGAAGCAGAGTGAAACTATTGCAGAGCTTGGAGTAACAGGATAGGCTCTGTTAATTGGTTTTGTACTAAACATTCTGAGTCCCAGTGTTGCTAAGTGCAAACAGAAATATTTTTCTGTTTGTTGCCAAACAAGTGGAAGACTTTCTGTTTCTTTTCACTGCTTGGAACTCTGGAAACGGGGGAGGAGGGGGAATTCTGTGCAGCCTATCAGGGTCTGGCTCCCTTGCCAGGCTTGTTTTAACCCTGTTCCTGTTTCTCCAGGGGTGCAGAACCAGCATCAAACCAGCATCAAACCAGCAGTCTCGTAGCAGGAACCCATTCCAGTCAAGTGCAAGGCAACAGAACAAGGTGGGGTGCTAAGCAAGGCCTTCTGTCTTCTCAAACAGACTAGGAAATCCAATGGAAATGAGAAGACAATGTCAAGTCTTACTCAGTAATAATTCCACGTGAAGATTTTCACGGTGAAGTTGGGTCAGAGATATCTCTTGTGCACTGATGCTTTCAGTTTCTGAAGACAATGATGTGAAAATAGTTTCTGTGATAATGGGATGACAAAAAAATCTGTGAAGTCATTACAAGAACCGTGCATTTCAGAACAAACCATATAAGGCACATTCTGCTCTGCTGCCATGGACTGGCAGTAGACCAGCACTTAAAGCCAAAGCACCTTCACCCCCTGGCCTTCCCTGCTGCTGTCGGCGGTGAGCCTACCACTCTTCTCTTCTGTGAGTAGCTTTACACCTCTGCTCTGGGGCTGTGTGTTCTGAGGTCTTTTAGCAGGTTTTTGAAGGCTGGAACTCTGAGGAATATCACGCTGATGTTTTCACTTGACCTACCTAGAGACTGGGATAGTAGTTAAGCCACGTGCTCAAAGCCCCTTGCCAGTCAGTGCTAACTGGCTCTGGCTGCCCCTGGAAGTAGCGGGGTTAGCTGGAGGTGGCTGGCTCTGGTCTTGAAGAGGGAGCAGGAAAACTTGTTTAAGGCATGTTCCAGATAGCAGGGAGCTGGGGGTGGCAGATTTGCATCTAGACAACCCTCAGAGAGTCACTAGTTGCAGGCCTTGACAGGGTGTTGATGGCAAGGCCAAGCTTTTTTTAGTATCCAAGTGTCTTGGATTTTATTTTTGACCTTATTAACAGCTAGAATACTCAGGCATAAACTGTGGCCAGTTGATCTCATGCTCTTCTGGAGGGGAAGGACTTTGGAACTCGGGTTTAGCTGAAGTGCATTCTTAAAATGAGCCATGCTCATTTGGGCCTACAAAACTAGCTCTGTGGGAGAAAGGTGGCCTTCCTGCTGGAAGGATGTCTGGAAAATGACCGTGTAGAAAACAGCTTTAAGAGTTCTGTCAGCACCTAGAGGAGGTAGCAGGTGACTTGTGACAAAGATGTGCTAAGAAGACTTCTGGGTGAGCTCTGTCTCTAAGTCTAGGCAATAAGGGGCACAGCAAGAGCAGGCTTTTGTGGCACTGAGGTCAAATGAGAGGGGAGCTGGCTGCAGTACACCTGAGGTCTGTTTGGCTTCGAGGGGTACAGTACAGAGTGGGTGTTTGTCAGCAGACCAATTGCTTCTCCTGCTTTGGAAACTCTCCTTCAGTTGCACACCTCTGACAGCAGTCCTGGGGTGCATCTGGCCCAGACTCTAAAGTGCATTGTCATTACTCTGTCCCTTGATTGTCAGTGCTGACAGACAGCGTGGAGCATCAGATGGAATTGACAAACAGGAGCATGACTTTGTATTGATTCCACTGCTCTGACGGGTTGTGCCACAGGCTAGTTTCNGTACAGTACAGAGTGGGTGTTTGTCAGCAGACCAATTGCTTCTCCTGCTTTGGAAACTCTCCTTCAGTTGCACACCTCTGACAGCAGTCCTNTAAACTTCTTTCATAATGCAAGTATGGATCCTACCCTAGAAGAATCTGACCAGTGTCTTAGTTAAACATGCTGATGTTACAGAAGTCTTGGCCAACCTTTAAAAATGCAAACATGCTTATGTACAACTGTAACCAAAGCTGATTTTTTGGTTATTAGCTATGAATCAATTTACGAAGGTCAGACTATGGATTAGATAGGAGTGGCCAAAAATAACTATCAGAGAAGGTCACCATTGTGCATGTAAGACAAGTTTTTCCAGAGGCTGTGCTAATACTATCGTGGTATTCTGTGTTGGTTGTGAGAATTAGTAAACTATAAGCTCATTGCAATTTAGGACACATTTTTTAGCATGCCCTTTTGGTTACATCTTTTTATTACACCCTTCAGTACTGCCCTGCCCGAGCTGACTGCTGGCTTGTGACTGCTGGTTTAAAAACACAGACTTTTCAACAAACTCAGCACTTTCTAGACCAGTGGCCTACGTTCAGGTCAGCTGATTGGAAAAAGCAGTTCAGCCTTATCCTTGCTACCTGCCAGAGCTGATCTGGTTATGCCACCGTCAAGCTGACCTCCTGAAAAATGTCTTTATGTACCAGTTAAATGTGTATCTTTGACTCCCAACAAACCTTGCAATGAGGAGAGCAGTATTTTCATTACAGTGCTCAAGCTTTATTCAGCCACTGATGTCACTCCTTTGTCATCATCCCCTCTAAGAACTGCTGGTTCAAGCCATCCTGCAGGTGCACTGAACACAGCATAGGTTACCAGTTCATATCCCCAAACTCCTGAAGTCCCATTGCATTCTGTAGCCCTGACACTGACTGGCAGTTTCTTCACATACCCCTTACAAAATTTCGCAGTGTTTATTACAACAAACCTTACAAGGCTTAGCAAGGGTTTACTATGACCCAGTATCCAATGGGACAGGTTCGTTCCTGCTCATGCTTTAGTAGCACTTGAATTTATGTATAGCACAGCACAAGGTTTTCAGGGAATTAAGATCTGGTCACTGTCTGGTTGGTCGGCATAACAAACAGGCTTAGCTTACTGCCATAAAGGCTTTTGAAATAAAACCAACTCCTTGCTCTTGTTAGTGGGTTTAGGGTGAGAGCCAGGAGGAGACACCAGTCGCTGGGGCAGATTGTGTCGACGTGTGTTTTGAAGTAACAAAGCAGTGGAACATTTTCCTCCTCTGTGAGTTTCTCTGCTCACAGTATTTACTATTTGCAGGGGAGGAAGAAGTGCCTCTCTCCCAGAAAGAGCAGGTACCCCAAGCCACACAGGAGTTGCCCTAAGCTCTATTTCAGTGCTGTTTGTAAAACATCCAAGGGAAGGAATGCACAATTCTGCCTGCTCAGTTAAGGCTGCTTTAATGTATTGGTGTGGCTGTCAAACTTCTTTTTGAAAGAATAAATGTATTTTTTAAACATGCATAGGGCCACTTGCTCCTGTAGAGCAAAATAAAGATGAAAATATCCTTTGCACTCTTTGAAGTTAACTTAAATCGATGCTATAATGTGTTTTTGTGCCTCAGGCAGCAGGATGTTACACAGTATTCTTGAGCCTTGCACACAAGGCTGCCTTTTGTCTTTCCTTGGAGTCATCTATTGATTTCCAGCAGGGGATCAGCCATACAATAGAGTGACTTAAAAATGCAGTAGCAGCTTAAGCACCCTTGTGAACTGCAGACACTACTGAAGACACATTCTTCTTCTTCTCTTGCTCGCTTTGCCTTAGGCTCTCTGAATCCTAAGTGAATTTATGAGGAATATTTGTTTCTGCTGTGCTAGATCCACCTTTGAAATGATTTCTAGATGTAACTCTGAAGTGATTCAGAATTACTCTGAAGGGTGACCTCTTGAGAAACAGCTTGCATTTTCCATCGAAAGCTGCGACGCTCTAGGGAGTTATCTTAGCAGGTAGTCTAGTGAATTTTTTGAGGGGGACTCTGTCACTTGAGGGCCACATCATCCATCACTGGTTTTGAGCAGAGGTTGTCGACTTGAAACCATTGAGAGCTGGTTCTGTACTGCTCTCTTGGACCACACTGGAGCTTTGCATGGAAGCAGCTCAGTGCAGAATGGTGAAATGAAGCTGCCATTGCTGACCTTTGAGAACTGAAAAGTATCTGTTCCAGAGAGTGCCTCACTGAGCTCAAGAGTGGTTTTGTGTGATAGACACTTGAATGGAGTCCGTGGTATCTGGATGCTCCACAAGTGTGTATTTACTCTAAGACTACTGAGAGAACAGCTACTTTAGATTGGCAGGGTTAAGACATCTGTGAATAGACTTTGTGCAGGCAATTTACTACGGATAATATTTCAGAAGAGTGCTCTTGAGCTGCTATTCAGTGAGATTTGCATGCCTGAGAAATGTCATCTTATCTTCCTTTTCTCCTTCTCTCATGAATGAGGCACTCTTCAGATTTGCCTCAATGAAAGCTTTGTTTTTGTCTTCAACATTCAGCACAAACTTTCTGATGATCAGAATGCAAAATGCTATCATAACAGAGATTTTTTCCTCCTCAGACTGCCAGTTTAGGAATATTGCTCACTGGTGGATGGAGCTGAGCATTTACTGAAAGCATTTGGATAAATCCACCAGATTTTTCCTCTGCCAGGCCTGATGTGTGTGTCTTTGGAAAGAGTATTCTGATACCATGTGTAAGTCTTGAGGACTTCTCACTTCTCTTTTGGATGCCTGGGTCTGTCATAGTGCATCCTTTCTCTGCTCCACGCAGGGCAAATGGGGAGGCTTGTCCAAGGCCACAAGGCATGGCTGGCTGTGCTCTGTGTTTCACTGACAGTCCAAAACGAAGGGATGACATTGTGACACCTGTTACAATGTCACACTGATACCTGAGCTGGGATTGCACGCTGAACTCTGTCCCTGAGGATTCAGAGAAGCTGTGCAGAGAAACGCACACTTAAGGGAGGTATCGTATGGGGACTCTCTGCAAATGTATCTCAGAAGCATTTTCTGATAATAAGATGCATAATGTCAGTGGCTGTTCCCAGAGTCTGTACTGATGTGTTGAGATGTTTCACCTTCTGAAACAGAAATGCTGCCTGAAATTCACTTCTAAAGTCACTCAAGCAGAGTCTGTAGGGAAGCAGAAGGGCTGTCCCAGCAAGGGAGGTAGATCTGTCCGATGCATCTTCTATAAACTGAGAGAACTGTTTCTAGCAGAATAGAGAGATCCAGCTTCCATCTGCCTGCAGAAGAGCAAGGGGAGTCAGTGGGGATGAAAACACAGGAGGCAGCAGATACATCTTCAGCAAGGTGAGCTGTGTCAGGAGCCATGAACGGTGGGAACGGGGGAAGTCAGTGTCCCAGCAGTGCTGGAAGTGGTTGACTGGGAGCACCTAACTCAGTGCAGTTGATCAGATGACTGAAATACAGGAGTAACACCTCCAAAGATGACAGAATAGAACAGGAGCTTTTGACCTCTGGAAGCTTCTCCTATTTCCATATTATCTCTAGTTTAAATGCAGAATAAATTATTCCTTCCAAGCCTTAACATGGCACAGATATTGCTGCAGGTGGCACCATCTCTGCCAAAAAAAGCTTGTAAATATGCACAAGGAATGTAACCAGTCAGGTTTAACTTCCAGTGACAGCTGTTCAAAACAAATAAAATAACATGAAATGTTTACCCTTTCTTCCCATACCTTACCCCTCAGCTGGCATTCAGGGCTCTCCCGAAGAAAACGTGTCCACCCATCGTCCCAGATAACTCAGCAGGGAAGGCTCAGCTTCTGCTCGCCCAGAGATCCAGGAAATATTTTCTAAGTTGCATCACAGTAGAACGAAAACCTTCCTTGAGCTATAGGGAAAGGAGGTTATATATGGCATTATTTTTCTGTTCTCTAATGGCAACTATTGTCTAGCTTTGCTACAGCTGGGGTTTCCTAATTGTTGGAAGTAATTTGCCCAGATTAATGCTCTCTGTTCAATGCATTTAATGTGACTTAATTTCATAACACTACAGGCTTTATCAGGAGTCAGAATAACCCCTGGAAAACCCCAGGAGGCAAAAATGCTTTTCGAGTTTAGCTGTTGAGGCTGGATGCTGCTGCTTTGTGAAAAATGAAGTAATTGTTTTGAGGGAAAGAACCATCAGAAAATTACTGGGTCCATCAGAATTCTTTGTCTTTCATTAGATGTGTTATTCGGTCATAACTTGGCTTTTATTTTTGTATTTATCACAATGCCTGGTTTTGTGTCTCTGATAATACTGGAGTACTGTGAAACTTCCCTAAGCCTGGCGTACAAAGTAGTGCACAGTTAAGTTACCCGTAAAAAACCCTCACCTCATTTTTAAATGAGGTTGAATTTGAGAAAGGCATGGGTGGTTTTTTGTTTCAGCTTCATGGTGAAAGTGTCAGCTTGCGTAAGACCATAAAAGCTCTTGTGTTGGCTTTTATTTTTCCCCCTAAAGAGAAGTGCTTGTGAATGGCTACAAGCGTCCTTAAGTGTTCTTCTCTGCATAGCCACTGGGGTTGTTCTCATTGGGGTTGTTCTCATTGGGGTTGTTCTTACTGGGCTGTTCTCATTGGGGTTGTTGTCACTGGGGTTGCTCTCATTAGGGTTGCTCTCATTAGCTTTCTCTACATAACCACGTCTAGTTGTTTGCAATAGCTGTAGCTAAGGAACTGTGTGTAGTTAGGAATGTTCTCCGGAGTATCTTTTCTCCCTACATTAACATATACTCCCAGTTCTGCCCTGGAACCCATTCAGACTGGCAAGAGCTCGACCAACCAGCCTCCCGATTCTGTCTGCCAAAAACACCCTTTGATTGGAGATCATCTCTCATGTAACCCCCCATTGTTTCGACCCCTTTTTCCTGAGGCTTTTCATAGGAAGCACAGTTTGCTGCCTTTGCCCAGGTTAAGAAAGGGTCTTTGGAACTGTAAACACATGAAACGTGTTAATAGTGTGTGAGACTTCCCAGCAGTACCGTGCTGCAGCCAGAAGCTACGATTCTGCACACCCTTCCCCCTCAAAAACAAACAGACAAACAAAAAAAGGAGTTAACAATTGTAAACCGACTGTGACAGTGTTTCCAGGCTTTCACTCAGCTTTAAGGGTTACTGCTGAGAGTTGATAGTTCAGCCTTCAGTCCTCTAAATGCTGAGGAGTCCCAGTCCCAGTTAACACAGTCCCTGGCAGCAGGAGAAAACACCACCTGAAGTGTGGGTGTTGTTCTGGGTGTTGCTTTGATTCCCCCTGCCCCACACCCCCTCCAGTCGAAGATACAAAAGGATCCTCTGGAACCCTGCAGTAATCCAGCAGATCCTGGAGCTCTCCCTCCTACAATCCTTGGTGGCCTATTTGATCCTCTCCAGCTCTTCTTTCCCCCTGTTGGTCTGAGGGTCCTTTCCCACCTGGGACCCTGCACAGGCTCCTGGTCCCGCATCCGCAGGCACCTCGGAGCTGCGAGGAGGCAGCTGGGCTGACGAAGAGGTTCCTGGCACGTCCGTGAAGGGTGAGCCCTGTGTGCTGGGTAGGTGGGGGCCAGCTGGGTTAGAGCCTGGCGCGGATCAGTCGGAGCTGTCTGATCAGGGAGGGACGTGGAAGGCGGGGAAAGGAGGAATATCTGATGGAAGGCGTGCGGGTTTCTGTGGAGGCAGTGGTTCTGACCTTACTCGACCCGACTCACTGGTGATGATTTCCTTATGCTCTTTATTTCTTAAGGAGATGAAAGAAAAAGGCATTACTTGAAGACCAGAATTGTCACGGTAAATTTCCTAAGCACCAAAAACGATAGTGCAAGTGAACACCAGGAACCCTGGAGTCCAACACAAAGAGATTCCAAGCGGAGCCTCGTCAACAACTGACAGTAAAGTCAAACTGCGTACAGCATTGTCTGAGAAAGCCCTCGGATGTCTGCCAGGCCACTGAGCTCTGCAGAAAATAAATATGGATTCTTTCTGTTTAGTCTGTGTCTTTTGTAATTACTGAATGTGTTTCATCTCTACACTAACCTGAGATTGTTATTGTACAAGGTTTTCACAAAACCTGGGCGCAGCTGCTGGCACAGCAACCCTGTGAGACCCCCGAGTGACAGAAGAAGTTGGGGACTGCTCAAAAGTCGTTGTCGAGTGGCACACACCTTCTAAGGTGTGAGTTTCTTTCTCCACAAACGTGTCAGCAGAAGGAGCACAAAACGACGAGCTGCTTTGGACTGTGAGACGAGAAGAATCTGAAAAGGACTTCAGCACCTCCTGCCACCTGATTGTCTCTTTGAGATCGTAGCACGCCCTGGGTGGGAAGGGACCTCCAAAGCTCATCTGGCCCAACCCCCTGCAGGGAGCAGGGGCACCTGTAACCAGCGCGGAGCCCCATCAAGCCTCACCCTGAATGTCTCCAGAGATGGGGCCTCCACCACCTCCCTGGGCAGCCCCTTCCAGTGCTCCGCCACCTCGGAGTTCTTCACTTCCTAATGTCCAACCCCAGTCCACCCTGCTCTAGCTGACAGCCA
>VWZY01005156.1:216115-228577 GCA_013399075.1 Chloroceryle aenea | reverse complement strand
AAAAGAGAGAGAAAAAAGGGAACCCAAAAAGTGGCTATGGCTGGGGTGACACGAACGGGACACTTCAGAACACAAGGCAGAGGTGAAACTGGCAGCCTCGCTCGCCAGGCGCTGGAAGCGGTGTCACGGGAAAGGGGCACTTCATGCACAAAATGTATTTTACAAAATACATGTCCAAAAAAGGAGGAAAAAAAATAAAGAAAAAAACAAAAAAAGAAATTCATCCCACCTTGCACTAAATTGCAGCACTCTTAACACTTGCTCTGCCACAGGCTGCTGCCCGTGCCTTGCTGGAGAGAGGAAGCGTGTGAAAAAGGGGGAGGGAGCGGGGAGGGAAATCCATGTTTCAGTCTGTCTGCCAAAATTTCTCTTGCAGAGCTGTCTTCAGTCATCTGATGTCGGCCACGGAGCTCTCGGAGTACGGCGTGGTCATGACGGGAGTGCCGTTGTTGGCCAGGCAGCCTTGCCTCAAGGTCTCGAAGTAGGAGGCCTGCACTGGTTTATGATACTGCAGAACTTTGATGGCATCTTCTATCTTAAACCATTCCCTTTTCCTTCCTGGGGGGGGAAAGGAGGAAAAACAAAACCAACCAAATCAACAGAGGCAACAAAACCAGGTGACCCTTTCTGTGTTCAAACAGTGACACAGCTTTCAGCCAGTGTCAGCTGCAGATGCTGCAGGAGGAGTTCCGGCGACAGCATCGCTTCAGGAGACAACGGGAAATTTTCTCTTGGGATTCTCTGATCCCAGCCCCACACTGAGGGCCCCTCTGTCCCCACGCCAGGGGCCTGCTTAGGGCAGTACAGCCACTGTCCAAACAAAGCACTCTTGCTATTCCCACTTTAGAAAAGGGCACAGTAATTTTGCCATTTCTGCAATTTCTGTTCAAATCAGACCCTCTCACAAGGATCCCAGCTCCCCGAGGGGTGCGAAGGCGCCGTCGTTTTCCCTTCATCCAACCAGTCAATGCCAGACAAGCACAAAGAGCTTACCAATATTGACAGAGTCCTCCCAGTCTTCCAGCACTTCTGTGACGATGAGCACGTAAACATACGTCCTGTGCTTCCTGTCCCGGTTCTAGGAGGTGAAGGGAGCAGAATGAGGACAAGAGGCAGGTGGGCAGGGGGTGACTGCCTCACTGTGATGCTGCGGTGCCTTGTCTGCAGTTCCTCTCATGCTAGGGCTCATTTTTAGCTATTAATAAACTGATGCATTTTCAAGGAGAGGTCTGAAATCACAGCCAAAAGAGTCTAGTTCTTAATCCCCAAGGCAGCATCTGTGTGGTTGTGCTTATCAATCAGTTCCTCAGCTTGGAAAAAAAATAACCCAGGAAAGATTTTTATCTATTTCACACAACTCTGACCCAGCAATAAAGCAGAGCTGTGTTGGGTAACTGCCGACCGTGTTCCTCAGCAGCAGGCATCAGGTGTTACTGCTCATGCTTCACNCAGAGCAGAGCGGGAGGAGAACCCCTCTCAAACTACTGGCCATATCTCCTTCTAATCCACCCCAGGGTGCCACTGGCCTTGTCTTGATCACCTCAGGGATCAGCAGCGTTTTTATGTAAATGGGGAGTCTGAAGTTTTCCTCCAAACAAGTCACCTACTTTACTTCGTGACAAACTAGAAAGTGATTTTTACTCCAAGACAACGTTTTGCACCCAAATTTCACAGGCTCCGTGTCTGAAACTTACCTCAAAAATTCCCACTAATCTTCCTAACGTCCCTTTCACTCCAGCCTATGGGAAATTCAAAGAGAAAAAAAACAAATTACCAACAAGTCAGTGGATATTTCCTTATGTGCTGTGCAGGAGCAGCTCCTTCAGAACAGGAAGCAAAAGCTGTAGAATTCTGTTAATCTGAAAGCAACACGGTTACAAGGAAAATGCTGGAAATGTCTCACACGCTCTAACCACAAACAGGCACTGCCAGGAATTTTTTCTTCTGTTTTTCTAAATTCAAACAATTTTGAATTCAAGGTGAAAAAAAGAGAGTATTTGATGAGGTACTCATTGCACACCAGCACAGGCTGAATGACCAGGGTCTCCTCGAGAGGTGACTGCAGTCCAAACACGGAGAGCACTTGCTTTGAGTTGAGCTGGTTTAGCTTTTTTGAATTAAGAGTTTAAGAAAGTAAGTTGAAAGTCTGTGAGGACATCACTTAAACCAGGAAAGCGACCTGACAGCCCCCAGGTATTTCAGGGGTGTCCTGCATGCATCAGAAACCAGCAAATATAAACCACTGCCAAGGCTGTGACGTGGCCTCCGCGCCGGGAGCACGCCTGCTGTTGACAGAACACAAACTGCAGACACACATCGAAAGATGACTTGGGGATCAAGCACAGACAGAAATTCAAGAGATCTAAGCAACAGTTTTGTCTTTTCTCGGAATACTGTGGAGGATCTACCTGCTTTCATCTCATCTGCTGTCACTTGTTATACACCACTCGCCACTGTGGCTCCGTCGCTTTCAGCCAGTGCTGTTTCTCTCCTCTGCTCTCTGGTGTTGCATCATTCACACTCCTCTTTATTCCCCCCAATAATTTACACCCCCCTTCGGGTTTTTACAGCTGCCAATGGTCAGAATTCAAGTGCTATAGACAAAATGAGATTTTGCTCCATGTCTGACCCACCACACACAAGATGACACACAGCCCAGCCACCCGGGGCAGGTAAATCCAGCTGCTGTCTCTGGCAGCTGGAACTCACTCTGAACAGTCCAGGAAAACAGTGCCTCTGCTCCTGCAGCCGAGGTGTATAGAGCTGATGATGTGAGGCTTTACTTGTTGGGTTTGTTTAAAGAGTTTGGGTGAAGGCAACTAAGTATCTCAGGAGAAGACAAAGTCTCTGTCCCCAGCAGCTGAGATACACCCCTCCTGCCTCTTCAGCCACCCACCACTGCTGCAGTTACCTGCTTGTGGGAAGGAGGAACTTTTATTAATTAAAAGATTTTCCTGGTCGGGTAAAGCCTACAAAATGAACCAACACCAACACCAAACAATACAGCCAGAGCAACCTCACTGCTGCTTCTAATGACAGCTGATGGTAAAGCTGCCCCGAGGGAACAGGATCGGTGGCTCCTCCTCCTCCTCCAGGCATTCACAGAATGGGGAATTCTTTCTGCAACGTGCTCCCTGACCTCTACTTCTAGGAAAAAGCTTTTCAACCGAATCTTTTATGTTGGTTTTGGATGCAAAATCTATTGTCTCATCAATATTTCATTGACATCTCATCATCTGACATTCCCTTCAGCCCATAGGTGGGCCACTGACTGTTAACCACCAGGCTATTTCTGGAGTCAAACAGCAATTCCATGAAGGTCAACGTACGCGCGTGTGCGCACCAGCGTGGCCAGCACAGATAACTGGCTCTGACCTTTGCTGATGGGTGATTTTACCCCATCTGCACAACTGCTGCTGCTGCTAACCTGGCCTAATCTTTCTCAGAACTGAACTGGGAGGCAAATACTCCAAATGAATTTCGTTTGAAGAACTTCAGCAGCCTTGAACGGTGGGTGGGGTTTAGTTTTGGGGTTTTTTTTTTGGATAAGCAGCCAGCAATGACACAGAGAGGAACAGAAGGCTGCCACCTTCACAACATACATCTAGAAATGTATCAAAAGGTGAAGAGTAATCCAATGTTTCAGGTCTTAAGCCAGTTTTCTTCACTTGTCCCAGAAGGCTATTGAATTTCTGCTCGCCTTACTCCCCTGCAGAGGCACTGAATCAGAAGCCAGAAATGTTGTTGTGATGGTTTAGTGAACTCTCAAGCCTGACTAGAAACAAATTTATCTCCAGGCAACTAGCCAGCCTGGAAACTAAGCATGAATACTGCACAACCAGCCTCCCAGGCCGTTTATCCCCAGCTCTAAAATTGTGCTTGCAGCAGGAGAGGCAGGTGAGAGGCCCTTCCTCCTGCGCTGGTTCGACAGGCGACAGAAATAACACCCTGCCTGCAAACAAAGATCATCCCTCTCTGTTCTGCCTCGACTTAGGCACCCAAAGGACACAAAAAGCAATGCCAAGCACGTGCCGTAGGAAAATCACGTTGAATTATTGTTAGACAACTCCAGAAAGTGCTAAGGTTTTCTCCATGTATGAATTTACCACGTGTAGTAGTAAATGGTGACATAAATTAATGGGTTTATTTTTGTAAAGGGAGCCCTTACCAAACCATTACAAGCTGGAGACCAAGGGTGCTCTCATCCTATTTTACTGGTACCGTGGATTTTAAAGACAAGATATAGGACATGGAACACAGACTGTGGCCTGTGAAACACCTCTTTTTGGTGAAGCACTTCAGTAACAACACAAATTAAATAGTCTCTGTACAATCACGTATTTTAATGGATCAAACATGGAATTCCAACTCAGTTTCACATGAGTTTCTAACATAAAAGTTGCCCAAGGTATCCAAGAAAATAATCTCCATCTGTTAACAGTAAAGAGCAAGAGAACTGCCAGGCTCTTCTGTGGGCAAGCTCCATCCCTTGTCCTTTCCCATGGGCCAACCCCTCAGCACCTTCCCGACTCATCCTCATGGCAGGACAATCAGCATTTCTTGGAAAGATCTAAAGCACAGTCACAGGCTCAGGCAGGGTTGAAGGGGGTTCTAAATCTTAATTTGCACCAGATGACTGGGGAATGTTCTCCTGGGTAGTAAGTGGATTGAGAATCCCCCACGCTCAGGGGCCACAACAGGAGGTGTTTGGCAGAGACAGCACAATTTATCTGGGCACGTGTCCCCCCCAGCACTGGAAGTGGGGCAATCCTCAGAGTACAGGCACACCCCAGGAGGATGCCACTAAACCTATCAAGAATAGGGGTGGAAAAGCACCAGCATCAACTGTTCCATCTGCAAATAAAGCAAAGCAAATCTAAGGACAACACTCCCGGGAAGAGGCACGCTCAGGTGTAAAAGGACAGACACAGCTTGCAAAATGAGCTCCTTTTCCTCTCCTCTGCAGATCCAAACTGGATTCCAGTGTCCAAGGTAGTCCTCGTTGGAGGAAAAGACAGATGTGGAAAGAGTGCATCAATGTCACAGCAAGCACCAGAAGCCTCCAGAACATGACAGGGCTTCAAACCACTGCCGCACGCCCAGCAGGGTGGGCTGGGCCTCCAGGACAAGGAGCAAAAATCTGGAGGAAATGAAGCTTTACTAGTTTTGCTGCTCATGGAACAACTTGTTTTAATAAAGAAAAATTACTGAAGACATCCAAGAACAGCAGGTTCAGGTTTCAAAGCCGAAAATAAGTTTGGGTCAGATGCAAAAAGCAGCCTGCAGCAACACCATCTGTTCCTAGGGACAGCTTTTATTTCCTTCCATCTGAGCTAAGGAAAATGTGGGTTGGAATTTCAGCTATTTTACTTTGCTCTATTAGGCTCAAAGCCTGCATCTACTACAGATTACTGCTGGGCAAGAGCTCTGTGGTAAAACACTCAACTCTTTGCTCTAATACTCTCAGTACAGAAGGCAGTAAATCACCCCTGGAAGGGCTGCTAGCTTAGACATGTTCTAAAGACACCAATTACAGACCTGCCAGGCAAATTTTCTTGCTGTCTCTGCTGTGGCTCGGAGAGGGGCATATTTATCCATCTAATTCTTTACTGCATTCCAGCCATATGTGCACTCACATCCATGACATAGAAATGAAATACTATGGAAGAGTGAGGAACTGTTTAGGAGGTTTGAGTACCCAGGGTAACAGCAGTGAACTTGTTGCCATTTGCACTGATTATTACTAAATCTAGGAAGAGTTTGATGTCATCACCTCAGTCAGTCATCTGTGGTCCCTGCAATACTTCATGGGGAAAAAAAAGCCTATTTTAGCACTGAAAGACACCAATATTCATATCCTAAATCACTAACAAAATACATGAGACAGATTTGGTATAAAGCATGTTTGAGAGGAGAAGGGAAATAAAAAAAGTCTAGCAACCAGATCAAAGAACTATCGTGATGGACTGCTCTTGATATTGGCATCAATTGCCTGTTTGATCACAGATCAAGCACAACTTCTCTGGCTTTTGATTGCCAAGAAGAAAGCAAGACTAGCAATCCCATAATTTTACAGAGCTTGACATTTCCCAAGTATTTAAAGGTCACGATGTGAAAGATGCTGTAAGTGCAAAATGAAATGCCTTTGGCTTGAACAGATGAGTGGGGGGGATTTTTTCCAAGTCGTTCTGTAGTAAGTTTCATTTAAAGCATCAATTTCTAAAACACGTTCTGCACCAGTTGCTCTCCTTAAAAAACAACCCCAAACCCCTTATTCCTAACTTAAAATTCATTATCAGCAGAGAATGCAACAGCAAAAGAAGAAAAAATATCTAAGAATGAAGATGTAAAAATACACTACATTGGTGCTAATGGCTGTTTTCAGGGCACGTCATTGTTCTGGAAGGGGGACCTGAAACTGTACCTGGAATTCCTGGCTGTGTAGCACTGACTACACCCTTCTTCAACAGCCTGCTGGAAAGAAGGGGGTTTATTCTGAACAGGCTGCTCTCATTCAGTGCTAGGGTGCTTGTCTCCTGCCACTCTGCCCAGAAACAATGCCCAAGAACTCAAGTCACTTTGAATTTTACACAGACAAGAGCAAGCGTGACAAGTGTTGGTACCTGTCTACTTCAATATTTCTGCTGGTACAGATTAATATAGATAAGGACTATCTCTAACTAGGACAAGGACTTCTAGCCCAAACTGGGACAGAAGGATCACAGGCTTCACTCAGAAGCAACAGTAAAATTAACACAGTGAATGCAAAGTTAATCATCTTAGTCTAGGGGAGCATACTGAAAAAGGAAAATGCATACCATGCGAAAAGAAAGAATTAATTGAGAAAAATCAGCCTGCTGTCATCTTCAAAGACCACAAGGAGCTGAAGGGGTAAGGAGTCCTTAACAGCTCTTCCAACTGTCTCTTATGAAAATGGCACAGGCCTACCAAAGTCAGGGAAAGCAAGCTCACAGACTCCTTCCACAACTCGACCAGCACGCCAACCACTTTAGAATAAAAACGACTTCATGTTCCTCGACAGGGAGGAAACTGGATTTCCCCTCCCCCCAGAGGCACCAGACTCTACCTGCTCAGCTAACCTCGTTCCCTTGCGAGCGACAGACACGCCTGTCCCGGGAGAGGAGCGAGGGCATCAGACCTACTCCCAAACCTGCCTGAAAAACACCTCCTCTGCCAAATCAACGGCACAAGCTGGGAAACTGGGGGCACAAACCCTCGATGGCTGTAGAGTAACCACCTCAGGTGCACCTCCCTCTGACACTGCACAGCTCGCTGAGCTCTGGACACCCGCTGGACGGTGTCGTGTCGTGTGCGGAGCGTAAGCCAGCCTCTTTGGGGAAGGCCCTGCACACACCTGAGCTCACCTGTGGTTTCCACCCACGTCAACCAGGCTCAGCAGAAGAGCACGAGTCATTTTACACACACGACAGGCTGCTCTTTGGCAGGAGGCTTCCAGGAAAAGCCTTCATGGCAACAGCTTCCGCGAGCTCCCTCGCGGATTCCCAGCCTGCTTTCACGTGGCACGCTGCTGGGTGTTGTGGAGGTGAGTGGCTAGGGTAATCCTGCTGCTCCTGGAGCTCCCCGTGCCCATGGTTTGTGGAGCAGCTAGGTGCTTCGCCGGGAATGACTCAACCCTGCCAGGCTGCCACAGTTTGAATTACAGTCTCGTTCGGCACAGGGCCACGTGAGCGAGGGAACGCCAGCTGAGCGAGAGGGGATTATCTCAGCCAGCCCAAACCAGTTCCTTCCCTGCAGACCCAGCCGATGCCAAGGCTTCCTTTCAGCCACTGAGCTGTCATGGAAAGAGAGCGACTCTTCCAAGGCACTGTGCTGCCCGAGGAAGGGAGGGTCAAACACAGATTTATTTTAAGGATTTGAAAGGCAAAGCCATGCATCTCCTCAATGAACCCTGGACTTCTGTATCAAATCACTTCATTATTAATAACGACTGGGTTGGAAAGCAGGAGTCTGCAGCTAAAAATATTTCTATTGTTCTGGTTAAACTCACTCTGGCTTGTAATGTGTTTGAAAGATTGCCGAGCTACTGAAAAAGCAGGAGCTGTATTACAAGCTGGAAACAAAATTTGCAAGCAGCAATCCTCGCTGCTAGAGGGACCTAAAGACACTTAAAAAAAGAGAGAAACTTGGCCTGTATCATCTTTTCTGTCTTTGTGATAAACTGCTGGTTATAAAAACATCCAAAAAGAAAGACACGACTCCAGAACTGCCACATTAGATCAGTCCAGAGGCCCAAACAGTCAGCATTTTGTTGGACAGCAGCACTTCCAAATACTTCAGAGGAAAACCTTCGTATACGAGACAATTAAATAAAGCAGTTACTGGAGAAGCTTCCTCCCAGCTCTCACCAATTAGCTCTTGATGTCTGTTCTGCAGCACAAAAATTTATAACCCTCTTGAAAGCATTTTTAATCCTGCCTTATGTAACTGTGAACCTACTTGGCCATCCACATATAATCATTTAATCGTTTCTGAATCCAAGCAGCTCTCCAATTTGATAATATTCAGGGGCAAATTATAAAGATGTGTTTTAGACACAACACGGGTCAGCTGCCGTTTGCTGTCTTTAAATTCCTTATGAAGAATAAAATTGTTCTTCCAGCTTTAGGAGAAAAATATGCCTTCTCCATACAGATCATCAAGCTGTGTTCAAGCTGCTGTGTGAGCTCCTTTCTGAAACAGCTTCAAGTAAAAACAAAAACCACCACCAAAACCATGAACACATGAGGAACTGTTGCTTACAACTCATAGGATCAGTTTCTCTTGTGCACACAGAACTCAAAATATGCACTAGACCAGAAGATAGTGAGGTTCCTGTATTTGGAGTGTCTTTAGTGGCTCCCAGGGTCACACTTCTCCCTTATACCCAAGTGGTCAATAGCACTGCAAGAGCATAGCTGGTTTCTGAAGTTCTCTCATGAAATGCTTCTTCATATAGAGAAAACAAAATGGAGAATATCACTGTGTGTATTGAAATGAATGTAGCTTAGTATTATCTGTTATCAGGCAAAGAAAAGCTCGTTCTGCCTGAGCATTAATTACATTCCTATGCTATCTTTATTTAGGACTCCTGCTTCTCTCCCACGTAGATGTGGGTGCCACCAGTGACCCCATACTGTGCTTCACCGTAAGGGGAACAAGCAGAGCAACACAAACTCCCAGAGCCTTGGCCAACAATCAGCAGTGAAGCTTCAGGAGCCCTGTTGGTGTCAAACACTCACCTCCTCACAAACCTCACGCGCAGCCGCCACGCTGGGCTCCTCCTCGGGCTCCATGCCACCCCCGGGGACAATCCATCGATCAGGATGACGACTACTGCTCACCAGCAGCACCTGCAGAGAGTAGGGAGCTGGATGAACTCGAGGTGACCCCCTTCCCAGAGCCCAGCTGAGGAGCAGAAGCTGTCTCTGCATCTCTCACGCCTCCAAACACAACCCATCCAATGGGAGCCCTTGAAAATGCTCCAGTTGTTCCAAGATCCCTTCCTTAGCCCCGTTCAGACCGCTGTACAAGTGCCATTATCAGTGACACCAAGGCACTCCAACCCTCCAAATTATTTCAACCATTACCTTCTTGCTGCTCCAACGCACCGCAGAATAAATGATGCCCCTGCATACCAAACCAACCAGCTGCTCTGTGACAGCATCACGATACTCGCAGCCCAAGAGTTCACCCCCTGCCCAAAGTCACTGCTCAGTCTTGACCGCTTCGGATACACGTCCTGCAGCAAGGCTGGATGGCAGAGAAGCTGCTCAGCACCTTCACTCCCTGCAGAAATAGCCTGATTTAATTTTATCAGTACCTTTGGCCCGTCTGCCTCTGCAGTTACACTGATGACACACACTAGTCAGGTAACCACCCACTGAAATATTGATGTGCAGTTGTTTGAACAGAGATTTGCAGCTTCCCCGCTCGCCTCTTCTTTTGCAGCAGGCACCAGAGGAGCCAGTGCTTGGTCACTTTTGCTTTGGACAAGGTTCTTCAGTAAGAAGAACAAGAGCCAAAATATAAGCCTACATTAACCCACTGAAACCCCCAGGAAAAGGCTGCAGAGAAGAACAGAGTTGTTTTGAATGAGGAAAATGGTTCAACTCTTCACAGCAGTTATTTTTCATACGCACACTTCGTGACAGTTTTCCCCAGAACACATTTTATTCAGGTGCTAATTCTGCTCTGTTCAAGTTCAGTTTGTCTTTGGTTATCTGTCAGAAACAGAGCAAACTAACAATCTCAACTGGCTAAAAGCTTCCCCAGAGGAAGCCGAGATGCTGTGCTTATTAAACCTACTTGCGATACGTCCACGAGCAGAGATGGAAACTAAAAACAAAACTAACACTGTGTCTCAGCTCTCTAAACAAAGCTTGTTCATTAGAGTCATCGGGCTGTACTTCATCATTTCACTGGCACAAAGCTCAGAACCAAAGCGACTTGCTCCAGAAACTCTCCACCATACCAGTCCAATTAGGTTACAGGCCAGCTGTAACAGTTTCAGCCAGACATTTCAAAGTTAAACTGGGGGGGGACTAAAATCCCAGGCTTTACTGTGCAAGTGTTGATCTGCCAGTAGGATATGAAAAGATTTGCACTAATTATCAAGAGGAAACCTACCTACAGAATTCAAAATTAAACGTCTAAGACAAAAATGAGCCTAAGAGTTCCAGGGTTTCACGGCTCTCTGTGCTTTGAAAGCTCTCATCTGCCAACTGACCACCCTGCAAAGGGATTTTTTTTGTTTTCTAGGGCCACCCAGACCGCATCAGCTCAGCACTGGGGAAAGAGGGAGGCCAACAGGTTAGAAGACAGTGTGGTGAGGAGATGAGGGTCCAAACCACAGCTCTCAAACCAGGGGTAGCAAAGCTTAAGGAAGAAACTGAAGAGGGGTCACAAGAAACATCTTGGCGACTGCTGGTCTAACCTTTCCTAAGCCTGGAACTGAACTGGGTGTTCTCAAGTGTCAGTGCTCCTTTAATCAGCAACTTTCTGTGGATCCCACCAGTGATAATCANCTGGCCCCTTCCACTTGCCCCCCACCCTGCAGAGATGTGTAACCATCCATCAGCTCCCCTCTCAGGCTGCTCTTCTCCAGCTGAACAGCCCCAGGGCTCTCAGCCTTTCCTCACCGGAGATGTTCCAGTCCCTACATCCTCCTCACAGCCTCCACTGGACTCTCTCTAGTATTTCACTGTCCCTTTTTAAATGGGAAGCCCAGAACTGGTCACAACAGTCCAGATGTGGTCTCACCAGGGCAGAGTAGAGGGGGAGGAGACCCTCCCTCAACCTACTGGGCACACTTCTTCATACACCCCAGGGAAACATCTCAAAGGCTCCTCTTCCCACTTCAGCCAGAACCCACATCTCAGTCCTGCAATGCAGGAAGAGGAGACGTTTATCAAACACCACCACTTCAACCCCTGAGCTGTCTACTGAGTTGCTAGAAAGTAACTCAAGTGAAAGAGCTACCTGACCTCTGCAGCTTTCTCGTGGAGCTGCCCACGACCCGACCATCTCCTGGCTTAGGCTGCAGTGAAGTGGGCTGGGATTCCTAACTTAGGTCAGCAGCCGAGCCTGAGGACCAAGTTCAAAGTAACAGACATCTCAAGCACAACGTTTTTTGCCAGGTAAGGAAGCTTCACCTTTGTCATTCCTGATCTCAGTGCAGAGCTCCAGCTCAAATGAGAAAAAAACCCAACATATAAAGAAATAGACTTAAAAAAGCAGCAGAAACGATTTCTGAAACTCAGCACAGCACACTTCACGCCACTGAACTCTTGCCACCTTCCACTTGTGGAAAAAGCATCTGCTCAGAAAATCCCAGTACAGAGGCTCGTACAGGAAAGGCTGCTGGGCTGCTCACAGCCAGACAAAGCTGCAGCCACACACTGGGAGGAACTTGGAGGTGTAAACAACAGTTTTAGGCAAAGAAATGAACTTCAGCTGCTCTGGCAGTTGAGTGGTTTCTGAATAGAATTAACATGAACAACCCTCACTGGGAAGGAAAAACCTGTCATTCTCACACTTCTGTGTAATCAGAGTATTTCCTGTTTAATAAAAAGGAAATCCCATCAAGAGAGAGCAGGAAACATGTCCTACAAGGTCATTCTTTTATAACAACTTTAAACAGGATATTGCTACCAATGAGCTCTCCCAAGACAAAGGGGCCCAGTTCAAAATGAGGGTGAGACATTGTTGGGTTTCAAAAAAAAACAACAAACCACAACAAAAAAAAAACATCAAAAAACAAACCCACACATCTGAGAAAGTTCTGTGTCCCAAACACATGCAATGCACCCAAAGGGATCATGTGAAAAGGTTGTTATAATCCAAATCATAGAATCACAGGATGGTTCTGGTGGCAAAGGAGGTTTAAAGCTCATCAGGTGCAACCCCCTGCAGGGAGCAGGGCCATCTGCAGCCAGCGCAGGG
>VWZY01005156.1:134213-146172 GCA_013399075.1 Chloroceryle aenea | reverse complement strand
GCCTGTGCGAGTCTTGATCACACTGCCGAGCGAGCCAGTGTCCCCTCACTTCCCTCCCCTTCAGAGGGACCTGTGGTGACAGCACTCTGGAGAAATCCAGCACAGCACTTGAGGCCGTTCTCCCTCCCTCACTTCCCAATCCAGAACCGGAGGAAAATACATCGGGGGAACAGCAGAGCAATCTGAATCTTTAGGGAGGTGATTCCTCCTCTCATCCCAAGCCCTGGAGAGCCCATTTAATAGGTAAGAGCATCAACAAAGCTACAAAGCCAGGCCAGTAAAGGCGAAGGAACACAAGGCGACAGAGCGGACCCCAGCCGATGCCACTAACACTGGCTCTGCATTCCAAGACACAAACAATGAGCCTCTAAGCTAATACTTCACAGGAGAAATGAATGCCAACTTCTGCTCTCTAAGAGAGGGATGGGAGATTCAAAATTAAAAGGACGTGACTGTTGTAAAGCTTTGCAACTACTACTGAGTGAATTACAGCTACAGAGAGAGTTTCCTCTTGGCACACGAGTGATACGCTTGCTCGGTTGCTCTAGGCACAGCTACTGTACATCAAGAGTTAACAAAAAGGTATTTGAAAAGGCTAACCACATAGGACAGCTCTGGAACTTTTAATAGACCTGTTTCTTACTAATACAGGGGTGTATTTGTGTGTACAAGGGGAAGGGAAACGAGCCCTCCTAGAAGTCCCAAAGTCTTTCACTCTGACTTTGACACCGAGGTGTGGTTTTCCAAAGCCATGCAGGACAACTAACAGCAACACCCAAACGGAGGAAAATGAGAGAAAAAAATTAGGAAAAAAATCAGAGGAAAGAAATAAAGAAGATTAAAAAGTTGGTAACTGAAAACCAGCAGATGATATTAAAAATGCAGCGCTGGGTGCAGACCCAACCTGTCATTAAAAAATGTCCAACAAAAAGAAGTCACTGCACAAACCCCAGAAGATGCTGAGCAAATTCCCAGTCGGTAGCAAGCAAAACATGACAGTTCCATAAAAATGCACGCTGTCCCTTATTTAAAAATAAAATAACAACAAAAAAATCAACAAGAAACAAACAGAAATTAAACATTTGCTCAATCTACAACCGCTCTGTAGGCAAAATATTCTTTTTTTTTAAAGATGGCTTTTTCATTTTCATTTTTTAAACTTTTTAAGCTACCTAATTATATGTGAGAATGATTTCTAAAAAAAAAACCCCAAAAAACCAACCAAACCCCATGGTGTTGGTCTATTTTCTTCCTCATAGCATTTAACAGCACTCCTGAAATCCAGCATTCACACATGCATACTTAGATTTTGTATTTTCCTCTGGAAACAGCTAGTCTTAAGTTACTGGGCTTTTGTTTTATCTTCTTTATCCAGAACACGGAGGCAGAGAAGGGGGGGGTCCACGGTGGGTCTGTCTGCCACATGAACCCCCCTCCCTTCCCCCAAAAGTCAGTTCATTGTTAAATTCTCCTCTTGTCGATACCCGTTTTGTGATTTTGTGTGTTTTAAGACTGTCCGAAGGGATAGGGACCGTGGAAACCCTGAAAGAAAGTTGAAGACATAACAAATTTTAATAGGCAAGAAATAAAATGGATCAGTGTACACCTACAAACGCCAACCAGCCCAGTGCTCCAGACCAAACACAGCCCTTTCGCCACCCCAGGACTTTACAAAACACCCCAGGAGAGTTTCAGGGCTTGCAGCTGGTTTCCCCAGAGAGCACTTACCTCTTCCAGGAGTTATTTAAGGCAGGCAATAGCTGGGTGGTTACTGGGCCACAAGTAACCTGTATTTGCTACACCAGAACAGAAAAAGTCCCCCCGAGATGCTACAATACCTGTGAGGCCAAGCTCCTGCAGTTTCACCAGGCTATTCTAAAGATCAGAGCAAACTTAAGGGGCTGTAACTGCTCAAACAGTATTTAAGACAAAAGAAAGTCAAGATTTGGAAATCCACATTCTCCCAACCGCCACTTTTGCTCACTCAGAAGAACAAGAAACATTTTCCTCAAGTGAAAAATCAACCACAATTTAGCCCAAGTAAAGAAATGAATAACAAGTCACAATGCCTACTACAGAATCCATTCTCCCTCCTTTACATCCTGAGTGAGTCACCGAAATGACAGATCTAGTGACAGGTCTCAAATTAACAGGAGCTCCCTTCTCTAAGTTCTATTGTTCAAAGCAGAGATCCAGGGTTTCGTCAGGAGGCAAAGGAAAAGGGAGCAAGAGGCAGGCAAGAGCTCTCCCAAGACAGGGATACAGAGCTGGTCATACCCACGAAGGTACAAACACAAGCAAACTCCTCCTGGAAGATCCAGACACTCGCTCAGGTCAGAACAGCTCGTTCCATTTCATTATCCACCTGGGGAGGCCATTAGGCAAATGCTTTTTTTAACATAGTCCAGCCCCACTTGCAGTCATTCTCAGTCTTTAAGTGAAGCTCTGACTTCAGTTTTCACCATTTTGCCCAGAAAAAGGGCAAATCCCAAAGGAAACCCCATTTCCTGCACGTTCTCCTACAGCTCCATAAGCACCTCAGAGCAACGAGTCTTCCACGGGACTCATGTGACCAAACTATCAGCTCAGCAGCTGAAGCCCAGCTCCAAACACCCCAAGTTCAGGGGCTCTGTTGGGTATCTAGGTTAGGAAGGAAGAGCCAAGAGAAGTTTTTAATCTTGCTACATTTGGAGAGAAAAAGTTAATCTGTTAGGTGGTAAAATGCAAGACAATGGTGAAATGAAGCCTCGCTCAGCAGCTCTCAATTCAGCTGAGAGAGGAGGATGAGCAGGCAGTTAAACAGGACACCTCCTGAACTGCGTGGGAAGCGTGGAAGACTGGAGCTGCTGTTCTCAGGCAGAAATACGTGCGAGTGATGGAAAACCAAACACTTCTCTACCCGAGGAAGAGGCTGCGCTCCGGGTTTGCGCAGCGAGCTTTGCAAAAGGCAACACCCAGCAGATTCCAGCCCGACAGTTCACCTTGGAAAGGAGGCACTAAAATCAAGATGCTGAGATATTCAACGTTTCCAAAAAATACAGTCACCAAAACAGGGAGAAGAGCAGAAGTGAAACGTTAATAATGTGAACAGATGCACATAAAAACCCCAACCCAGAGGACACAGAATGAAAACAATACACAAAGGAAGACCCCGAGCAGTCTCCCCTCACAGGAGTTAAACAACTGGACTTTGCTCTCCAGAAGAGAGCCAGGATTTGCTGCTGGTGACCTGCACAGATACATTTGCCAGAATTTGCTTCATCTTTTAGTTCCCCACACACAGGGGCTCTGTTTGCAGCTACTGCCTGGGAAGCACCCACCAGAATGATGTAGCACCAGCTGCCCACCCCTCTGCTGGGGGACAGCCCAGCCTGGCTATTCCACAGCCTACGTCACAGGCAAAACCTGGTCGATTTAATTTGTGTAAGGCACCAAAGTCTACACCACCCCACGACACACAGGAATGAACACCATTAATCAGCGCACAGCCCAGGGTCTTCAGCTCAAGTCAGAGAGGAGAGCAGCTCATTAGTCTCTTTGTACTCAGAGGGACCCTGTGAGGAGACTATTAACCTTGTTTTCAGGGAAACCTTCCGCATCTTCAGCTCCTGTTTTCTGTAGCATCTCATTTAAAGCTACACAATTATGCTAATCATGTGGTAATTAAACCCAGACTTTAGCTTACCTCTAGAGCATCAGGTTACTAAGTACAGACAGCTCTGTGTCACCTGCTACCCTGCACTCCACAGGCTGCCATGTCTGGAGGAGCTTCTCTCCTGAGAATTCCAAGAACAGCTCCAGAACCCGACCAAGGTTGACTTCTCCTGGTGCAGAGAATTTCACCAAGAAAAGCCCCAGAGCTCTGCTGTTGGGATCCCTGCTCCTCGCTGCCTGCTGATTGCCCGTGAGATTTGTTAGAGTACGTGAGTTTTGAAAATTCAAACACACTTGTTTCTCTCATTTAAGATCAAGTGTCAACTTGGTTTACATCAGACCCCGAGCAAGAAACTCTCCTTCCCCTCTGCAAAAGGAGAAAATTTTTTCTTCTTCCTCAGCCAGATGCAAACTGTGCAGAGCAACCCCTTCTCACGACGCCGATCCGACGGGCGCAGCGTAACAGCATCATTGTGATACCTGAACACTCCAGCTACTGCTGCCGTGCAAGTGCAAACCCAGCTACACGAGTTTCCAGAAGAACTCTCCCTCGTACACAAGATTTGACATCAGAAACGTGCAAAAATAATTCTGCTTACGACTGCAGTTTGCGGAGCTATCTCAACGGCAGAATCATCCACGCTATTTTGGGTGAATTCCCTTCTGTTCTCAAAATGACATCACTGGCTTTAGGAAAAGCTCAGCTGCAGCTTTGCACATTTACTTTGGGTTCTTCCAGTATCTTCCCCAGCAGTAACTGGTCACTGGCTAGCGAAAGCAGGCTGCCTCTCCATACAGGGGTAGGGAGAATGGAGGGTTGGAGTTTCTCAAGAAAACCCTCTGCATGAAAATTATTGGTATAAATTCTCTTTTGACTTCTGAATCTAGAAGGGAACCGAGACCTCTTGGGAAGTTAAAGGCCTTTGTAACTATTGAGCTCTTTAAACGCGGGCACCTGCGCCAGAAATAAAACAAAGATCAAGTTAAATCTTTCATAAACCATCACCACACAGGCTTTCAAATAGCTATCTTTATTTCACCTTTGTGACCGAGTCGAGACCAGTAACAGGTACACTTCCAGAGACAGGAGGTTCTGGTGCACAGCTGCAAAGCAATACAGGAGTCTCCCCGGGTACACTGACAGCAGCAGCAGCAGCCAACGCTACAAGTCCCCGTCTCCTCCTCCCCTCCCGGGCCGCTCCTGGTCAGTGCTTCTCCAAACTACGCAGAGTTCTCTTGACTAACTTATGGCAACTGGACACAAACAAGAACAGAGTATTGAGCTCTTATTTTGGGTTTTGATCCCATGCATGCTGTGCAAACATGGCGTGGCAGTTGAGACCACCAGGAAGAGGAGAACCGCCTGGGAGTGCAGCCACTGGCAGGGCTGGTTTAGATGCACACGGCTGATGAGGTACACGAGGGCTCGGGGACACGATTAAGTTACCATGCAACAACTTAGCTCTTGTAACTTAAATCGATGGCGTGCTTTTAGTCTGCAGAGATAAAAGAACTGGGGAACTCTGTTTGGCCTGCAATGGAGCAAAGTTAAGCTGAAATCAGATTCTCTCACATTTCCCACAGCCCAAAACCACGCGGGCTGGCGGTTTCATGGATGAGCTAACATGCAGCATCCAAACACGTTTGGCTTTCACCAGAGAAGCAAACCAGCTCATGCAACACCAGTTTAGCCTGCAGATGCTGGGAGCAGCGTGGCTGTCAAGAGCAGCTACGGTCCTTTGGAGTCCAACATTCTCCCAATTTGTTCTAAATGAATTTAACCGTGTGGGAACGAGCCCAGTTTGAAGCCCAGGATGAAAGGAGCTTCTCTTCTATGTTTGGGGCATCTTCCTTACACACAAATATAGTTTGGTACCCAACCAGCTTCCAGTGGAAAAATTCCCACCTAAAGTTTACAGAGGTACTCCAGAAATAGACAAATGAGGAGTGCCCTGGTTTGGAAGAAGCACACACCTAGAAGCAGCCACAAGTTTTAACTCAGAGAGGGGAAGCCAGTTAAAGGCTCTAAGGATAAAGAGAGGTTTGGTTTCCCCTCAGGTACAGAAAGCTGTCAAGTAGCACAGAGTTCAGCTCCACACAGAACATAAGATGAGGAGCATAAATACAGCAGGAAAAAGAAAGGTTTTAAGATTTTACTTTTGTGAACTCCAAATACGCTTCTATTTCATGGGGTTAAGGAGCAGCACGAGGAATGGCCGGGAGAGAGGAACAAACACAGACAAGCTGTAGAACACCCCGTGCTGTGGTGGTGATGATGCAAACTGTTGTGTACGGGCAAACCTTGGCAGAATCAGAACTTTTACAGGCAGTTTTCTGCCTTGCACAGAAAGCAGCAATTCCTCAGTTCACACGGGCAATAGATTTATTTTTATATATATATGTATATGCACATAGCTCTCTATCTATAGGTGACCAGTACAATCTGAGTGTCAGTATATGGCTATCTGCTTCAGAGCTGCTTGAGACATTCGAACCCGTACGCTTCGTTCCTTAGTTAAGGAATTTAACTCGAATTCCCCAGGCACTGTGAGACTGCATCTTGCACTTTTAATGTAAAAGACCCGTCGCAAGAGAGCAGCAGTGACCTCGGCAGCGTTGCTATGAGACAGGAGCCAGTAAATAGAAGGAAGCTCTATTAGCCTCATCTCTCTCGAGAATACAGAGAGAAAGCGATTGCCAAAGAGGAGAATAAACCACCCATGCATGGGTATAATCTGGCCTCTAATACAGCTCATCCCCATCCCAAGGTGAGCACCCTATCCTGAACCTAAGTGCGTCTTTAACTCTAAAAACATGCAAAAAAACTCCACTGGGAATAGATAGAACAACAACATGCTTAAAGCAAGGCCCTGAACACAGCCCCTGATCTACAGCCTTCCAGCAGTTTACTGGAGCAGGCGAGCAGGGCGGACCCAGGGAAGGTGTACACTACAGCAGGAATAAAGATCACACTCAGTTTGGTTCAACCACATCACAGGTTTCATTTTATCTGCTTATAGGGAATTCAGCATCTTGGTTTGCCTTTTTTTTTTTTTCCTTTTGCCTAGGAAAGGTTGTTTCACTGAGCAAAGCATCCAAACCATGTACTCTGTGCTGGTGTACAAAAGCATTTTGACTGTTTCCACGTGTGAAACACTGATACACTTGTTTAATCCAGCAGCAGATGGCACATCAGTGTCACTGAGATCCGGTGGACAAGTCACACCTGCTCAGTTTGCACCAGAGGGACAACTACTACAGGCGAGCTCTGGCAGCTCCCAGCATGTTTTACAGCTGCAGATGCCAGGAACCGCTAACTTTATCTCAAAGATTTCAGTTGCGTGCAACTGCACATCTTGAGGTTCTCCATCATCTCTTGAGGAAGCCTCCACAGTGATCAGAGACATTTTTAAGGGCTTATATTACTTCTAAGTACGGGACACGGGCCCTTTGAAACACCTGAACTAGGCCGTACCCATCCCCTGTGCCTCACCAAATGGGGTCAGACACGATGAGGGATTCACTCTGCTCTCCGAGTACAGGAAAGCAGACAAAACCATCAGAGGTCCTGCCCCAAGATAAATAAAATGCAGGAATCCTAATGGGCAATGACATAACTAACCTGGAGTACTCTTTTGTCTGCTCCTAGAACTTGAAATAAAGCCTTTCACATCAATATTCAATCACATGGCTACAGCTCCAATTGCAGTAGCTTTTCTCCTGTCCCCTCGAGCAGCAGAGCACAGGTCAAGTCCCCAGGGAAGATGGGCCAGATACAGCTTTTCCTGCCAGGTACTGGAACACCATTTGCTGACTGGGTGGTTTAATACTTCTGACATCACCTCCAATAAGCCTTATTCCTCTTAATCTGAGCTGCAGCTGGGGATGCTGCTTGCACATCACCCCTTCTTAGAAAGAACCACAAACCAACAAGGTATCGATCGATCATCTTTTCCAGGATCGCCTGATTGCAGGAAGAGGGCTCGGGCTAGTGCTGGACCTGCCCTGGGATGGAGAGCATCCTCACCCGGGGCTTTTAAAGGAGATTGAGTATGTAGGATGTCAAACCTACTCAACCTTGTTCACTGCACAGCCAGGACTGTACCAAGGTGTTGTGTCCGTGGCAGAATGCCTCCTGCCCTGGGCAGGGAGGGCAAGGCTGGAATGGGCCTCTGATCTTCAGACCTTACTAATGGCCTCCAAAGGAAAAGCTAACTTGCTTGACCATGTCACAAATAGAAACACTGTAGTAGAAACAGAAACCCTCAAAAAGTTATATTTTTTTAAAGAAATCAATACACTTCCACGTACTCCACCCCATCTCTGAAAAGAACCATGAAGTTATCCCTTCTGAAGCAAGCAAGAAACAAAGTTTCTGCTTTTATCTCAGATAACCCGCCTCAAATTCACCCAAGAATATTCTGTAAATATAAAAAGAAACAAAAACTCAATCAAAACAACAACAACAACAAAGAGAAAGGCCACCTACGCCACATCTGAGGTGAGATTAGAAAGGTTCACATCTCGTAGGAGTGCTGATTGTGGACTTTGGGTTACTAGCTAAATGCTGATTTAATCAAATCTAGTGAAATCCTCTCTGGTAGTGCTGCCCTCTCCTTTTTGGCATTGCTTTTCCACACCAGAGCTGACTGCTGCTGTGTACTCTGCACCTCCACGAGGTATCCGTTTCTTACGCCTACGTTTTCAGCAAGGGCCAAGCATCTACTCCTCAGCCAGGCATCCAGTGGTAGCCTTTGCCTCCTGGTGCCCACACTGCTCTGCCCTCGCTAGGAGGAGCAAGGATACGAACCCCTGGGAGAGACCTGGGGAAAACTGAAGGCCACGCTGCTGCCAAACCCCCACATTCTGAATTCCTCCACAGGACCCCTCACAGAAGTGGGTACATCAGCAGCTCCACATCTATCCACCTGCGAGTGCAAATCAGCTACGAAGCAATTGTCAAGCTCTGCACTCAGAAAATAGGCAAGGGGGGAAACAAACCACCCCAACAAACCACCCCAAAACCAAACCACAAAAACCAAGCCACCTCTAACCTAAAGCTGACCACCAAAAGCAGGATTGAGTTTTCCCACCTAAAGTAAAGCTAGTGTTTTAGCTGTCAAGGGCTTAGGGATGAACACTGCCTCACCAAAGCTGCACTCAGCGACTGAATTTTATTGTTGGTCAACTGATGCACAGAGCTGGGACAGGTCCACCAGCTGGCTGCAGAGTGGAGCTCCCTGCCTGAAGCTCCCGAGATAAAGCTGGTGTGGAGAAGCTGCAGGAGGAGCTCGACAGAACACCGCTATCCACCAAGCAACCGCTACACGGCAGCAGCTTTCAGTCACTGCTCATTCAGGCTGTATTTGAACTAGGAGGTGAAAGGCTTTATTATTATTGTTATTTAAAATCACTTCCTAAGCCATCCATTTCACTTGTAGTGAGCGAGAATCTCGAAGCAGGAGCCAATCCAGCTTACAGCGATTTGTTTGGGGTGCAAACCACAGAAAGGGTGGTCGGTAGCCTGTCAAAACCAGTTAATCCCACGCATGCCATCGGTTAGAAACAGAAATGCATAGCCCTGGTGCAAAGGAGGTCACTACAATATGATCCACTGGTAGAGGACAGGCAGTTCATCCAGTTAGGAACTAAAGTGCTGTAGGTGAACTAACATTAGGGCTTTATTAAGTCATTCAGCAACCAAGTGTTATTGTCCTACACAGCCTGCTTAAAGTACAGTAAAGCATTTGTAAAGGAGTTTAAAAATCAAACTAGGTTGACATACGACAGTACACACCTACACATACTGGCTGCATTAACAGGTGGATTCCGAGTTGTAAATAATCCTGCGGTTCATTTTTCACACACAAGCAAATAAAAACAGTCAAAATATCACTCAGACTCATATAGCATCCACCAAGCAAGCTTTTGAGAGAGATTTAAAGTAGAGATAATTTAGAAGTCACCTACAATTATAAACAAGACAAGGACACGGACAGGAATAGTCCTTTGATTGACTGTTCCTGACAGGTAGCTTCTGGGATCAGAATGTTGAGCTCTGTAGTCTCCCCACACCAGCTTAAAAGAAGTTATCTGGTTAATCTTAGGTTTTGGGGGTGGGGTTACATTTTTTACTCTTCCTTTGCAAAATGATGTAAAGCTCAGGAGCACAGCTAGAGAGATATTTTGACTTATTTGCACACGCAACTGGAGCGGGCTCCAGCCACTAATAGTTACAGCACCCAGACAAGAGTATATAAATTTTAAGAAGGACTTGAAGCAAAAACTTAAAAAAAAAAAATCAAACAAACCAACCCAAAAACCAAAACCAAAAAGGTGGATCTGGTAGAGTCTATCAGAGGCAAAAAAAAAATAATATTTTAATATAACACGAGGAGTTGGCAGAGTCAGACAGTCAAATTCAAAACCTTCCTTAGCAGGTCTGGCAGAAGCAGAAGGGAAGGGCTTTGCAGTTTGTAACGAAGAACTATTACATACATCACAGTCTCATCACCTACCCATTCTCCTGTTCTCCCAGGGCACCTACCTTACTGTACGTCACTACCGACAAGTTGTTCGAGTGACTGCTGGGGGAGAGATTTACAGAGTTTTGTGACAGTCCATTCTGATCTTGTTCGATTTGGTCAGGAGCAGGCCCCCATGTGTTTTTGCTGATTGTGCCTAGCTCGGAACCCCCAGGGTCTTTTAGGTTGTTTTCATCTGGTTGCCTGTTCTTCTGCGGAGAGGCGAACGGGTTAAAGTTTCCTTCTACCTTGCGATGGGGTTGCGTGTTGAACTCTGTTTCAAAGGATGACAGCTGCTGTGTTACACCGAGAAGTCCTCCAGCTTCCACGCTGAGGATCACCCAGATGACATCTGTGGAAGAGACAGACACGCAGGTTGTCACTGGATGCAGTTTAGCAAGGAGGCAGGAGAAAAACAGAAGGTGAATTCCAACCTTTACAAGAGCAAGAAAAAAAGACTGTTTAAAGTACAATTTTATGAAGCATCAGGGGTACTGATTAAACACTAATTAGTTCCCAATCTTTCAAGAAAACCAGGCGAGTTTTACTCCTACTGAACTTCCATGAAGCAGCTGAGAACATAAAAAGCAAGCTGACATGACAACTCAAAGCTCCACACTGCAGATTACCACTGAAAAAAAGAAAACCCTTAAGTGACTTTATCCCAGGCTACCCAGCAAGACTGAAACAGAGTCGGAAGATATCACTGCTGTCAGAGTAGAAGATTGGCAAAGAAAAGACAGCGGTTTTTGTTTAGCTTTGAAAGGCCTTGACTGTTAAAACAACAAAAGGGTGACTGAGAAGGTAATGATGTTTATGACAATTCACTGCAAAATATCTCCATTCTGGTTCCAAGACACTCACAGTAGGTGGGGAAGATACCCAGGCTTTGTAGACTGGTTGTAGACTGGTTAGAATAAGAAGCATATTTACAGTTCCCCCCTAATGCATGTCTGTCTCTTGTCCATAGATGGGATTGATATTTTACTTACCATTTCATTTACACCTCATGCAAACATTCTGCCCTATTTACATAAATTAATTTCTTAGTTCATATCCAAATTCAGTTTTGTCATCTTTTGTTTTTTTTTTTTTACCTCTCCATTAAATGTGCTCCAGTTTTGTTTTGCTGCTTGCAGAGGGGGAATTAAAAAGAACAGCAGCAATACCTTATCTCCTCTCGGCAGATCTAATAACACCACCTCATGTCACATGTAATTGTTTCCAGGTTTTTTGCAGTCAAGTGTTAACCCACAAGGGGCTGTTTCGTGCTGTCACTGGTGGCCTGGAGAGCAGGCAGTGGGTACTCCTGCTGTGCAGTTTTATCACCATCACTTCTCAAGCGCAAGGTTCTGCACCTGGGTCGGGGCAACCCTCAGTACCAGTCCAGGCTGGAGGTGGGGGAAGGGATGGAAAGCAGCCCTATAGAGAAGGACTTGGGGGTGATAAGCTGGAGCTGGCACCGTGTGCTCCTGGCCAGCGGCACGCTGGGCTGCACCCAGGAAGACAGAGGGACTGGACATCACAAACCCCCAACTGGCTTCTAGCAGAATGTGTCCCAGCCTGTGGCAGGGGGTTGGAATTAGATGATCTTTAAGGCTCCTTCCAAGGCAAACCATCCAAGGGACTCTACGACAATTCCCCCCTCCGATCCATCCCCGGCTTTAGCAGCACTGGCCTCATTAGTTTGCATTTTCCAACCCCGTTGAAGACAGCGGGGTCAGACCTCACAAACCCACGACTTAGTAAGACCCCAGCCCCATTCAACCCCTCGCTGACCG
>VWZY01005156.1:110868-125393 GCA_013399075.1 Chloroceryle aenea | reverse complement strand
GGAGAAGCATCGCCCCTTCCTCCTCACAGGAAGCACGGGGGGGACAAAGCGGAGCACCGACGGCACCGGAGCTCGGGTCAGAGGCATCGCCAGGCAGATCCACCAGCCACCCGCGACGGGGGCGGCGGGGAGAGCCCCTCAACACCAGCTGTGTCACCCCGTGATCCTTCAGGAGAAGACAATCACCAGACATCCCGCGGGTCTCCCAGTGCAGTTGGCACCGGGGGAGCGCTGCGCACGGCGCGGCCACGGCCGTCCATCGGCAACCCGAGCGACCCGGGACTCGCGGCGAGACCTTTGGCCGTCGCCACGGGACGAAAGAGGGACCCTGGAGGATTTCTGCAGACCAGACCCCATTATTTGGCTCGAGGCGTTTTCTACTCAGGAGTGTCTGGGCTATATTTAATGCAGCCAGCTCAGGCAAATGCTGCAGGAAGGGTGCATGTCACATTAGCCAATAAATAGAGACAAATGCTCGCTTTTACGTCACCGACCGCCTGTTGCTTATACACTGCACAAGATTTACATAACTCACAAGAGGGCTGTGCCAAGAGACTCCTGTCCACTCGACCAGCTCACACTATGATCTAGAGTTTAGTTTTCACTGGGATTTCTTCCTGTATTACAGCAATCCAAGGCAAAAGGTACTCTAANTGTCAGAGAAGGGGTGTGATGAAGGGCAGTGGCAACACACAGGCTGGTTATGACCTAAAAGACTTGGAAATTAATGAGTTCTTGTCATTGACTTAGAAACTTATTCCATTTGCTTGCATCAAGTGATCAGAAACATGACTGGCTAAGGATTCTTGATTTTCAGATCTAACTACTTCCTTGAGAAAAAGAAAACAATAAAAAAAAATTAAAAATGAACCCGTGCTTCAATTTCTTTCATCTAAAGGTTTCCTGGAGCTTTTTTTTGTTGTGTGGTGGCACGAGCAACGAGGCCGGTGAACTGACCGAGCTGCACATCTTGCCACAAGATGTTTCTGTCAACAAAAGAAGGGGAATCCACACAGGCTGGGAAGTTCCCTCCTTCAGCAACAGGGTGGCTCCGCTCCAAGTTATGTGCACACGAAGCTCCTGCCTCAAGCCAGCACCTCTTCCACTCTGCCATCCTCTCGCACACTGCACAGGCACTGCTGCAGTCTGAAAGCCTTACCTGTGTTTTGTATCCTCCACGTCTTTGTAAACTGGGTATCAGGAGGGATGGATTCTCCTTCACCTATGGTGACATCTTCAACAAAGGACATGGAGGGGACGTTGATATTTGGACTCTCAAAATCATAGTAGGCTCCAATGGCTGCTTGTAGATTCCTAGAAAGCAAAAATGTGGATTATAACCTGAAGTAGAGGNCAGAATCTTTGCAGCCTCCACTGGACTCTCTCCAACAGAGGTCCTTTCATCAGTTTGTGTGTCATCCTGAACAGTTAAGAAAAAATATTACCCAGACTATATTGGCTCTGCTGCTCATATTTTTTTAAGCTTTCATCTCTATCATACTTGGATTTTCCAAGATAACAGAGCTCAAAATAAACCATTTTACTTGCCACAGACACTATTTTAAACCATTTTTTTTTTCTACTCTGTTTCTTATTTTCCCTTGGAACTTATGAGTCTGGGAGACCTCTACCCCATTAGTTCAAGAAATTTGCTGAGGAGTTCAGGAGATACTGTGGGAAGTGCTGTGCAGCATCATGTAAACAACAGTGAGCTTTCTTTACACCAGCCTTATTTCCTGAGCTAATTTCAGAAGGACTGAACTTCTCCGTTTTATTTTGGCACAAAAGGTCCAAAAAGGAACAGAAGAGGAACGAAACCACAAAGAACACTCTTATGATAACTGAAGGCCAAAGGGCATCAGCAGCTACAGATAATGACTCAAGCCTGGCTGCTTTTGCAACACACGCTCATGTATGAGCCACCATCACTCTAAGGCTATTTATTAATCATTAAGTGCCTGTTCAGCTCTGGATAGTCACAACTCAAAGGGACTTAGAAACCATCTGAGTCAGAAGCTCTTACTGAATAAAGACAAATGACAGTAGAAGCCTGTGATATATTAAGGACTTCCAGAAAGCCACAAATGCTATTGATTCCCAAGCTGTGGTGTAGCTGAAACTCACGAGGATAATTAATTTGGAGAGAGGAACAGTCCAACAGGAAGAGGATTCATGACTCTTAGCTGCCATTCCACGATATACTATTAAGTTATTATGTAAGTGCTTGGCAAGTCATGTAATTCCTCTGTTTACGCATGTCTGGGAGGTTGTGGCCCTAATTTACATGTTGTGAGTAGGTGCTGTGAGAATGGAGAGGAGTAAAATTTCCCTAAATGCAATGGGCAGAAATCTGTCTTTTTAGTTATGATTATAAAAAAATAATAAATCTATGTGGCTTTTTGGAGCAGGATCAAAAAAACCCCACCAACCCAAACCCTTCAAGAATTGGGAGGCACACCACCTCAACCAAAGCCTAGCAGAAGGCCAGTCAGAAGATGCATTTTGTGGGTACAGGGGTATCTGGAAGGTTCACATCGTGTGACAGTGTCATGTGTCTAAATGCCAAAAAAAGCCAAGGTGGAAGNACGTCACCGACCGCCTGTTGCTTATACACTGCACAAGATTTACATAACTCACAAGAGGGCTGTGCCAAGAGACTCCTGTCCACTCGACCAGCTCACACTATGATCTAGAGTTTAGTTTTCACTGGGATTTCTTCCTGTATTACAGCAATCCAAGGCAAAAGGTACTCTAAATGCTACAAAGGAGAGCAATACAGCTCTTTCCCTTCCTAATTCACCACTACACAAACACACTTGACAGACATACAGCAACAGCTTGAGAGTTAGGATCCTGCAATCAGTAGGAACGATGTTTTAGTGACATTGAGAGGAAAAATTAGAGGTTCCAAGGGGAAGATTTCTACTGTAATTCTTTCTAAGGCAGGCTGCACTGTTTTTTGTTTGCTTGGCTGTAAATAAGCTTCGAAAGGTAGTGGGCTATTTGTGCACACAGGCCCTCTGCCAACCCTCTTCCCCTCCCTGTGTCATATTTCATTGCTTGCTTTGCCATTGGGAAACAACTCCAGCCCTCTGCAGCATTTAGTTAAAAACTAACTAAAGAACACCTCATGCTGGAAGAGATTTGCTACCCTTCCCTGATCAGATATTCACAAACCCACCTTCTGGCTCCCAGTTTTGATCAATGTGCGGGGGGTTTTGTTTGGATGAGCCCCGTTGGGTGCTGGGATATTTTAAAGTATCCCACTAGAGAATGAAAAAGAAGCTTCCAGAAAGTAAAGAGAAATTGAAAGTGGCAAGAGCCAAAGTCAGGATGACAAAGCAAATCTGACTGAAGTTCAAGTTCTTTGACACAGACAGCCCGAAGAGACGGCCGCTGCGGGAGGTGCCACCACTCTCACAATTCAGTCCTGTCCTCTGCTCACACAGCCAGCACCGGATCACTGCTACCTTTGTTGCTGCTCTTTCCAAGAGACAGAGCTCCCCCTCCTTCCCTACCCGCGAGAAGTCAGTCCCCAGGTATCAGTTCAAATCGCATTCAAAGTTTGCTTGGGGAAAAAGGAGCGTGGTCACGGAGGAAAATGATCTGCAACCCGATTATCCGCAGGTTCTCCGCAGCACACGCTGCCACTCTGCCCTTCTACTACAGGCAAAACATGAGTGGAGTTCACGAGCATTAGAGGGAGATGACTTCAAGGTCAAACACACTCGAGGCCCTGAAATTTGTCTTTTTGATAAAAAACAAAAACCCAAACTAGATCTATTTCAAGTTTTTACCTTGTACCCCAGCTGCAGTTGCACAGCCCCACTGCAGAGACTTCAGGGATAGACAGAGTTCAACAGGGGTTACCATCCAATGGCTTGTCCTCCCACATCCAGGCCGGCTTTGTTTCACCCCTCCTAGGTGTGACCTGCACCACACTACCCCTTTGCTCTCCACCTACGAGATAAAGGAGTATTCTAAACCAAACAACCTGGCACTGAAGCCGAGTGTGCCAAAACCAGCCAGGCTGATTTACATGACTGATCTCTCCTAATTACAGGGACAGCCCTACTCTCTTTCTTAACACAGCCCTTCGGGTGTCAGGCCCTCCTTACCTTTCCTAAATTAAGCAATTTTTCCATTTTTAGAGCAGACTGTAACAGTGTGTAGCTCTCCTGTCCTTACAGAGCAGGTCTGACAGGATTTAGGCTCAAACTGCTGAAAAAAGCCTGCAATCACCAGTCACCCCAGTGAGTACTAAAACCAGCACAGAGCTGGGCTGCTCTCAGGACTAAGATTCTGGAAGGAGAGAGAAGAAAGCAAGAAATAAAGGTTATAGTTCCATATTATCAATCAAATCCATTCTAACTACGGGTATCCCACTTCTTCCTCTCCAAGGGCATTCCATGACTCTTATGTGTCAAGAGCTCTTCCAACACAGCCAGGGAAAGTGTTCCTCTTCAGATCAATTCTTCGCTCTGCTGCTTTGTTTCAAGCCTCAGGAGCTAAATTACAATAGTGAAGTTAAAACCTTCCCTGCTAATAGCTCTGGAGATGTCCCTTAACAACTCTTAAGCGTTTGCAAAGAGGTGCTTTATCTCGAGCCATTCTTTCTGTTCCCTGCTTTTTTTTTTCCAGACAGCCTTTTGTTATGTTAAACCAATATATTTAGACAGTAATTACTCCCAATTAACTAGGTCACCACACGGTACTCACAAATAAAAGAAACTCTTCCAAATCAATTCACAAACCAGAGGCCTCCTTATACAACCTCAGTGTTGTGCAAACAAAAAGCAATATACAGGTAATTGGAAAAGGGGGGGTGTTGTTATTATTAATTGAATTACGAGTAATCTCTTTTTTTAGGAGAATGAAGAAAGAGAAGCACGGAAGCTTAGTCACTGCAGCCTTATGCAAAGCAGGGCACACACACACACCACCTAATCCTTCTGTTACCAATAAAACAACATATTCTTTCGACATATAGAAGCATCTTGCTAGGAAAGCAACACAAACAGGTTGTCCTAACAGAGGAGACAGGGACATCAGAGAGCCCTGGCAATCAGATATTCTCAAAACAGGTAGAGGGGATGGGAATTGGAGGACTCTGGACCACCCAGCAGCTGTAATCCTCCCACACACCTCTCCACCCGACCCTCGTGGGCGGCTGACACAAGGAATAGTGGTTTGGGTTTGTTTTCAATCCAGCAGCTTCAAGATCTGAGCTCGAAGTCAGTCCCTTCTGAGGTGCAGATTGTCTAATGTATGTGATGACACATTAAGAATTCCACTCCTAACTAACATTTCCAGTACAAACCAACAAGTTTAAAGATGAAAATCTAACAAAACAATGCTGCAGGGATCCATGTGTTAATTTACTGTCAAATTATGATGAAACATCCAAATTTTATTGGTTTTAGATAGATAGATTGGGGGCGGGGGGTTTGGAATCTTAAGCCCAAAATCCACCATGGAAATTTTGCTCTCTCTCCTGCCCACTTCTACAGGCACAGCACCTCTCACCAGCTAATGGCAGAGTTTCCAGAGCTCTGACCCTCCTGAGCTGTCAGAAAAAGCAAAGGCTGGACTCGGTGCAATACCAGTTGGCCTTCAATTGAGAACCTCACACAAGATGAACCCTTAGATCATACACAGCCAGTAAGCAGAGGACATTGATTAAGTAGAAAGCACTTTGACAAATGGACTCGGTCACTTCATGGTGCAGAGGAGCTGTAATAAAGAGAATGCCAAGTTACATTTCTCTCCCTCTGTGGAGGGAGGGAGCAGCCAGGCAAAGGCCCAAGCTGTAAGGTATGTTCAATGCATGTCCTCAGTGCTCACATATGGTGCAATACTTTGTCATGAGAAAAGCAACACTCGTGTTACTCTCCTGGAAACACGTCATGCAAAAACAGAGCAGTGATACAGAAGTGTAATCAAATCTCAAGACCATAATCCATGACACAGAATGCCTCATACTCTGTCCATACCTGAATTCTCAACCTTTACATGCCTTTCTCTCCTCCTCCAAATGCAGGATGCAAGCAGGCACCATAATACCCCATAAGGTGTTAAAAACAGAAAGAAATGTGCAAAAGAAATAGTGCAGCAGATGGGTGATTTCTCACTCCTAAATAATGGAACATCTCTACACGATACAGGTGGGAGACTAAAAATGTGTGCAGAGGACATCCAAATGAGGCAATCCTAACTCCACTCTATTTGTCTCAGTCTCTAGGTTCTCACTTGGATTTGACTTTCCCCAGCTACGGGGGAACTGGATTGATAGCACCACAGGCTAGGACATCTCAAACAGCCACCCTACTGCTCCTGAACTGGAAACGCCTCACTCAAAGCCTTAGAGAAGATGAAAGGACTGGGGGGGAAGAGCCCTACTTGTTACACAACAAGGAAGCATTTCTACCTGGAGTTTTCAATTCAAGCCATTTCGAGAGAGATGACACACAGCAATTGAGTGGAAAGTCTCAAGATGTTTTGAAGGACTGGAATTTTAATCAGTCACTAGCTTTCAATAGATGTAACTTCAGAGAGCAACATTTGTGTATCAGTGACCGTCATTCTTATCTTGCTGATGCTAAACCACGAGGTTGGGCAACTACCTTCGGTGGTGTTAGATGATCCAAAAGGATCACAGAGGGAAGCAGGGAGCTTTAAGCCAAGCTTACACAGCTGAAGGGGGTGTGTGGGGGAAAGCAGCCTAATTCAAAGCTGTTGTATTTTACTCACATGAAGCCACAGAAAGACATTCCATTGACTTGGCTCCAGATACAAGTGGGATGTTCCAGGAAGAACGAAACCTGCGGCGACCAGGAGCAATACTCCGCGGGGGCAGTGCAGGGAAAGGAACGGGGGGAGCCACAGAGGAGGCACAGCATTTTCACCTCACCCCGAAGAAGGCACATTCCTTCAGCAGCTTTTCAATCCACACACCTCGGCAGCTCAGCCTGCGCTGGGCTGAGCCCTGCACCTCTGCCAGCCAACAGCGAGCGGTCTCGCTGACTGAACCCAGGCTACGGTGCCGCTGCGAGCACAAGTCCACGCAGCCCGCCCGGCAGCTGAACCTCCTAAAGCAGGTGGTCAGGAGCTTTAAGAGTGGGGTGAAATATTTTGAGAATGTCAGAGCAGGAGCAGCTCTCGACTCGCTGCACATGGAGAACAGGCAACAGCTCTTCCCAGTGGAAAGGAATCGAGAGCTGCCGGGACCAGAAAGATTCTGTAACTGGTAATTCCTCAGCATAAACTATGTCACCAATCTATAATTGTCTGCTTTAAAGTAAAGGGGGATTAAGCTGCAGAAACTGTCTGAGAACAAGTTCAGGCATGTAAGGCAGCCCAGCTGGACTAAAATTATATTGTACCCGATTCCTTCTGCTACAGTTGTCTGCTTGCATTTCCCTTTCACACGCACCCAATTCTTACACGTTTTGTAACTCAGAGCAGCACAGTTGTAGTGCGTTCCATAGTTGAAAATACAAGGTATTTAGAGTCGAGATTTCACTCAGTGTATTCAGGTCAAATATCTGAGTTACTCTGGAGAAGAGACATGTGCTTGGTTCTTTTATTATTCTTATATTATTATTTATTTTTAGCCCACTAGATAAAAGTTGTCCAAGAACATATTGTTTAGGTGTTTAATTGTGTAATTGTTATTTTTTTAGCAGCATCAGGGAACGGCTGTGGACAGTAGAGATGCAGCTCTACAGCAGTTCCCACGTTCTAAGATGACACCCACCACACTTTAGGTTAACCACAATGGATTAAAGCACTTAAAGGTGATTTTCTGCTCCCCAGACATAGGGTCCGAATGACCCTACACAGACAGTGCTGAGCAGCAGCCACAGCTCAGGGGTCACCTCTCTCCTCTGACATTTTGGTGAGAGGACACCTAGAAAAATGAGACCTGTTTCTGGGGTGTCTCTTCTGCCTCTAAGGGCAGCAGCCGATCAGTTGGTTTGGAGTAAGAATGCCAGCAAGGTTAAAGCCTCAGCTGCCCTCTTACCTACTAAACTTTATCACAACTCAGATGAGGTTTTAAACTAAATGCATCACCCTTCTCACCGGAATCAGTTCAACCGGTCACCACCTACAAGTATTAACCTGACTACGGTCACATTAGGACCTGACTACTTAAAAAACTTCCCATGCACTAAGACACAGAAAGAGCACAGGGCTGGCTTGTTTTCATCACCTGATACAGGAAGAAGATAAAGTAATTCAGCTTTGCACCCACCACTATCAGTTCCCCAGTAGATGGCTGGATGAGTCTTGAACTAACCAAAGAAATATCCAGGGAAGGAGGAGGTCTGACTTGAAAGATCAGCTCTCAGCCTTCCTGCCTCCTCCATGACATGAGGACACCCCACTACCCTCTGGAAAGGAAAGGACTATCAAAACCAAGCTGGAAACTTATAGAGAGAAGCAGGAAAATTTTCCTCAGGTTTATCTGGATGTGGATTAGCAGAAGGGAAGTCATAGGAGTCCTGCAGACGGAGACAAAGAGCAGACAAACATGGGCAGCAGGGACACCTGAACTCTCCTCGGGTAGGGCACGTACCCCACAACTCTCCTCCTGCAGTGACAGCATAATTCCTGTGGCAAATCCAACAACACCAACAGGAAGAACAAAAAAGTCTTTATATAACTTGGTTTAGGGAAAGAGAACCCCCTACCATTTGCTGGTTTATTCTGTGTTCCTTTGGACTTCTCAGATGTGGAGAAAATGAGAAAAACCTCAGGAAATGCAGGAAGTGAGAACACCTTTGACAATCAGATGGACTTCTCTGATAGCAGTTGACTAGTTTACTAGACATGAACAAAAATATTGCCTTCCAACGGCTGAGGAAGCCAAATTCATTTGTTCACACTTTGATCAGGATTATTTGCAAATAAAAACTAGAGCAGAGATCTGATAGAAGACTGGACAAACAGACTATTTCCCCACAAAAAACCCTACAAACTTACCCCATTCTAACACCGTATTATGTCTACAATCAGAATTATTTATCAGGAATAGGAGAGATGCATCTAAAAAAATTATATAAACCCAGCATTTCAAGAGGTCAGTAAAACTGTCGGGAGAGTTGCTGGTGTTTAAGTAAGGGCTGGAATAAAAATGGAGGCATTTTCAAGGCAGCAGGTAGTTGTGGTGAACCCCTCTACCAGCCCAATCACACAGAGCCACACTGCAATCAGGAAAATCAGCTTTTGATATAATCACACCATCAGAAAGGAGGCCCTGCTTTCCACCTCAATATTCACACCCTGACAGGTAACGCCTAAACACTTCATGGCTGCGCAGTCTGACTTTGCATGGCCTCATATGACCTTCCATAGGTGCTTTTTTCCTTGGATTTTTTTTTATGAAACATAACACACAACCATTCAAAGACTGGGAAAATAACATTCTAGAGGATGGCTGGGTGATGTTGTACCAGCAAACCCTGTAAGTACAGCAAGTGCAGGAAAGCAGAGGACTCTGATGAAGAGCTGCCCTCACCCAGGGACCATCCTCCAGCCAGCACGGGGTTACCCGGCTGTGTCCGAGCTGAAAAGGAGCATTTCAAACCCAAGATCTTCCTGACACACACTTGCAGAGCTTCTTTTGAAAAGCCACCCAAAAATCTGCTAGCAGAGAACATCTACAAGCCTTTTTTGTTTAAATGGCATTTCTGCAAACACCTGCAAGGTTAAAAATCAAAAGCAGGAGTTCTGGTGGTACCCACCGTGGGAAATGCATCATGTCCAAGTGAATCCTCTTGATTTGAGTCTGTTAAGTTGAATTCTCCATGTCCTGATATCTTAACTAAATATATTTCAAGTTTTTCTCAGAATAATACCTATACTGCAGTACTAATATCAAGTGAAATAGGTACATTTTCATCCAGAGAGAGAGGTTTACTTCAAGTAGCATCCTATTGTCTCTACTAGAAAGCAAGAATTAAACACCTCTACCGAGTAAAATCACCTAACCCCCTCCCCCTGTGTTAGCTAAAACATGTCTTTAGACTCCCAGCCATGTCCAGATGCTTCTGGGCAATCCAGGAGATCCACTTGATATCAAGAACTTAATAAGCCCACCCAGGGGGATAAAAACATGCACTCAAGGTAATTTAAGTTTTGTCAGAAGTCAATACTCTGTCTGTTGTCCAAGCCCAATAAAACACTCCCACAAAAACATTAGATACATTTCCCTTGTGATGCTCAAGAAGTTCAGATTTCCAACGTGAAAATCTCCATTGCCAGTATCCCCACCTCACCTCAGCTCCCTGCACTCGTAGGTACACAAATGCCCTGCACTTACCCAGCACAGGAAGAGGTTTTACAGCAGATTTCTGTAGTATTTCAGAGAGAAACTTTAAATATCATTGTGCAGAAAGTTATCTTTAGAGTACTAGTTAAACCATGATACAGCTACAAATTCCAAGCACATGAAAAGAGTTGAGGACCTCCAGAAGAGAGCTGACCACCTTGCAAATAATGCCCTTAAAAAGACCCTTTTCACTCGAAAGCTGGATCAAAAAAAGCTAGGGATTGCAACAAGAAAACTTCTCCCCCCACACGCTCACACAAAGGAAGCCACGATTACCTGACACATTTCAATTAAACATCACACCTACTAGACTCATAAAAATTCACCTTTCTAAACAAAAGCTAAAAAGAGTGTAAAGAAAGCTGACATGTAAATTACTGAAATATACATACATTAAAGCTTCCAAACCAGGAATCTCTCCACAGCCAACTGTCTTGAAATACAGATTTTAAACCCAGCACTGCTACTGACTTCCAATCAATTTAATTCGTGTTCTCACAGACTTAAAGCAGCTCCAAGCCTTACAGACTCTTGCTCTGGAAGTTGGTATGATCTCCAGTTAAAGGAAAATATTTCCTCTTCCTTGTCACAATGCAAGTTGCATCCCAGCTTTACAGGAATCTAATGACTTCCAGGAAATTGGCCTCAACGGAGCATCAACAAGAAGTGTACATTCTCTGCAAAGTTCTCCTCTCTTCCCTTTGCACTAATCCACGGTGCTGCACGCTGGGCAGGGCTGGGCTGACACTTCACAACTTGTGTTTCACAAGTGGCTTTGGAAAGGCCAGGCTGCCCCAGTGCCATCTGTCCAGAGCCCTCCAGCCGACCATGAGCAGCACAACTCAGCATCAACTGCCTGACCTGAACAATCCTTGCTTTTAAAACAGCACAAAGGGGTTTCAGGAGCTTCCTCTGTAGGTAGGCCGAGGGTAGACAAGTTCAGACACGCTCCTGGCCACGCTATCACTTCACGCTGGAGTCAACACCTGGAACTTGACTTTACCACAAAACTCACTCCTGGGAGCCCCCTCCCTCCGACCTGCGGGATGCGCCTCGTCCGCAGGCAGCCCGAGTGCGAATTGCATAACATCTGGAGGGGGAAGGGAGCAGGAGGGTTGAGCTGCCATTTAATGGAGGGTGGATTTCGCTCTCCTAGATGCAATGGCAGCAAAGCACCCTCCCAACCATGTGCCTGGGTTCTCCGCCCCAGGAAGGAACGTTTTGGTGCCAAAAAGCCTTTTGGAGAAGTTTTCTTTTTTGGCTTGAGGCCAGAAGCAAAAGCTTGACCTTGCCCTCTAAAGCCTCACAACTGGTAGTGGAAAATAAAGAAAGAAATAGCAAAGAGGGACAGGGACAACAGGAGTTGACACTCAAGACAGAAAAAGACTTTCAGAAACTCCTGTTTCTGTAGCAAAAAGCTAAGAACAGCCCACAAACCCAACTCAACACGTAATTAAAAAGAGGCAGAACTCTAGGAAAGTGTTTCATAAATACCAGGAGGAAAATGCAACTCACCAAAGTGCTTAACCTGTATTTCTTGAAGATCAAGGAACGGTCTCAAACTTCAGATGCTGATGTTCTACCTGAAGCATTTCTGCAGCACAGTTAATAAATCAGCTGGCAGTTTCTTAGCACTGTCCCAGACCTGCCAGAACTTCCAAAGCACATTGAACAATTCCAGGTAATCTGGAAGTGGGCTGACTTCTAAAACTTCATGGCAAGTGTGCATATATAAATATATATAAATATATATTGCTACACAATCAACCACTATTTTTTCCCCTCCAAACTGGCTGCACAAACTATGTAAAAAGAATTCCCCTATTCCAGCAGAACTGAAATTTTACTTGAAATATGTTAAATCCAACTACTAAAGAAACTGATGGAAGTAGTTTCAAAACACCATACAGCTTGGATGATTTACTGCACAGCATGTGACAGGCATACAACAGGTAAGTAACTTCTGGTCTGGAAGTGATAGCATCACTAATGGCTTGCTATGCTCGTGAAAGAAAGTCCAGTGAAAATGATTTCATTTGGGTTTTCTGTCTTTGTTCATTAACCCCCCCACAGACACTGCTGAAAAGAACCCACTCCACCGAGTGCATTTCTCAGTCCTGCAGGTGAATTTAACCCTAACACGGAGAGAGAGGGAAGGGGTCACTGCTTCAGAAAAGCCATTATCAAGAGGAAAAGCAACTTGAGTCTCATCAAGACAAAATATTTGCAGGCCAGACTGGTGAGAGAAGACTCTGACACTAATTCTAGGCCACGAAAAAGAAGAGTAAACCCCTCCCTGCCTAACCTCACCTGGGGCAGTGTGGATTGCACAGGGTCCCTCAGCACAACAAAAAGAAACGTGTTTCCAGGAAAGGAAAAAAAGTGTCTTCCTTGCAGCTTTTTATAACGCCCGAGAGCAGGGTGGGTCTGTTCAGGCCGATAAGCCAAAGGCCCGACAAGCAGAGGTGGAGAACGGGACCCAAACGCAGCGGCAGAACTGCAAACTGCACAAAACAAGGCACAACAAACAATCCTGCAGGTCAGGAAAGCAGCGCCCTGGCAAGAACAGCCGAGCAAAGCGAGCAGCACCTGTCAGCACGCCCAGCCCAGCGCCCGCCTGCTGCCGAAAGGTTAAACTCGCCCAGGCTTTGAGCCCACTCCGAGCAATCGCCCCGCGGCCTGCGTGCATTTTCACAGCCCTTACAGACCAGCTTTGCACAGATTTCCTTCTCCCACACCCCCATCCATCTAACGTTTATCAAGCAGAACTTCTAGAACTTGCAAACGTAATGTTTGCAGAACCGACCCAGCCACTCAAGTTGTGAAACCGAGGCTGTTTGAATCACTTCGTATTTTCTTCTGCTGTAAAGATTTCTTTCAAGAGCCACTGGTTTTAAGTTTGGATTTGAGACACTGTTACTTCAAAAAGCAATGATATACTCCTGAAGAGCTTCTTCCACCCAAGCCAGGCGCACCAGGGTTATACACAGTATCAGCAGGAGACACTTTCAAGTTCAGTTCTGCTCAACTTTCTGCTCTCCCAAGAAACATCACAGAGAAACCCTACAGTATCATGCTGCAGTTTCAGTGGTTTTATTCATATTAACACACGGATAAAGCGGGAAAGCATCTTCTGCTTTGAAATACTTCTCCAAGGCAAAGTCCTGACTCCTCGAGGAGCCCTTTTGCACCCAATCAGCCTGCAAAGCACTCGGTATTGCTTGCTATTCCCTTCCTCCCTCTGTAGATACAGATCTGCAGATCTAACTCGACAGAGGGCTGTGGAAGGAGAGCAAGATGGAACAAAAAAGGTGACAAAGTTGTTTTATTACCCTTTCTTAGTTCAACAATCCCACTCAAGTTTTTTTTTCCTTCCCAACTGTTGATATGAAGGCCTCGCTTGGACTGCAAGATTCAAGCCTGAAGATTCTGGATTTGATGTGATATCACTAGAGAAAACCAGCAGCTCCAGCTTAGCTAAGTGTTCACCATTAACAACATCTGAAGCAGAAAACACTTTGCTCTCCTGCATCCACCACAGCGAAGAGACGCAGACCTCTCAAGATGCTCGCTCTCTGGCGAGTGCTCTACCCTGTCAGAGGTGGTTGAAAAGAAACGAGCAGTAATAACGAGCCAAACCCCACACTACAGACAGCAGTAATTTCACAGGCGCTGGGTTCACTACACCACTAATGCTCCTGGATTCTGTTTTTCACCATTATGTTGTGTATTTCCTCTATTTTTCTCGAGCTGCAAAGTTCCCTGGTAGCTAATATCCACTTTGGGGTTTTTCCCCCCCTCGGGTGGTGACAGCCTTTCTAAACCCAAAACAACCACAGAAANAAAACACACACTGAAAAAAAAAAAAGTGTCTAGCCCAGAGACCCGTCGTTTGCAAGCAGATGCTAAGTTTTTCCCAAACACCAAGGTAACTTCCACATAGAGACCACGGTAGCTTTAGGACTTCCCCGCAGCCTTTCCCTCAGAATTCTCCCTCCCCCCGACGCCTCTTTACGGTCTGGGGCACCACAGACCATCCCTGGATCCAGCTCATCCTCCCCTCCGGCAGAGCTGCTTCCCTTGAAGAGCTGCTGGGTCCGCTGGATCACATGCCCCTCTTCCTATCAATTAGTCACTCTTTAACAGCTCGGCAGCCCTTTGACCGACGACGAGTTCCTCCAACTGGCAAAAT
>VWZY01005156.1:80533-99051 GCA_013399075.1 Chloroceryle aenea | reverse complement strand
GTTACGTGCGTTAAGACGTGTGAGCCTGGGGAGTAAGGAGTCCCCTTGCTGCTCGCGTTGCGTCCTTTCCAGAGGAAGTGCAACGTGTCATCCTTCTGTGGGGAAGAAAAGAATGAAAACTAGGTGGAGAAAATCTGATTTTCCTGACCTTGATTCTAAATTAACGGGATAAAATTTAAAGAGCATGGTGGGTAGGGAGGAAAGCAAGGAAATTGCACCTGGGATTGGCCTGACGAAGCCATGGAAGCTACGGAGTGATTTAGGCAAGAGAGACCACTGGGGAAGCTGATCTGGGGACAGAGTCTCCATAGAATTGAGACCAACGTGGCAATTTGGGCTTTATCTGCTTTAATACTCTCCTGAAGCCATCAGGCAAGTTTCTACTGCTGAAGATGTCATTTGCCTAAGATAGCAGTTGTGGCCGTGGGAAATGCATGAAGCCACAAAGCTGCTAGCAGCTNGGGCCTCCTTGAGCAGTTGTAGTTGTGCTTTGCATGACTACGGGGAAGACACTTCATGGGTGTTAAAATCTCCCCAGCGGTTAGGTAGAGATAATATGAACTACCCAGTTTGTTCATGGCTCTCAAAATAGCCCTGGGAACACTGGCAAATGGAAGGTGCTTTGGGAACAGGGTGGAAACAGCTCGTAGCAAGAAGTTCTGAGCCAATTCATGAGAAAGAAGCTTTGTTGAGTCTCCATCCCAGCATCAGCTGCTGTTTCACAGACTGTCGGGCAGAGCTCCTGAGGTATCCAGTGTTGACACCTTGAGTAAGTTTGTCTCTTAAGATTTTCCTCGTGTTGAGCCTCTTCCCTGTGAGGGTGTGGGAGCCTGTGCCAGGCTGCCCAGAGAGGTTATGGAGTCTCCTGCTCTGGAGACTTTCCAGCCCCCCCTGGCTCTGTTCCTGTGTGGGCTGCCCTGGGTGCCCCTGCTCTGGCAGGGGGTTGGACTTGATGTCTCCAGAGGTCCCAGTTTTCTGGAGCGTGTGTTGGTTGCTGGATGCAGGGTGTTTCCAACGGTTCCACTGGGCTTGAGAGAGAAGCGTGTGCCATTTCTGGAATGCTAAATAGACTCTTGTTGCAGTAAAAATAGATTGCACCTCAGTAGCTGAGGAGGAGAGTGTGGCTGGGTGTATCCCCAGTCAGGTGCTGGGTTTGCAGAGCCTTGCCCTGGCCATGTGGAACCTCTCCACACCGCTGCTGCTCCTCAGGCTGAGCCAGGATCAGGAAAAGGGGCTGGTAAATATGACTCTTCTCCCCTCCTCTTCTTTCTCCTAGACACATCGAGCTCTTACCTCTTCCACAGCTGATCAGATGAGTCTGAACTATGCAATAACCTGTTATTTCCTGCAGGTTGGAAATAAAAATGCAGATTGTCTTGCAGGCCAAGTAATTTAATATCTGAGAAGTGGGACTTCTGAGTAGGGCATTTATTTTTGTTTCTTCATAGCTTTCTTTCATGTTTCACTATTTGCTTGAGGTTTAGTCCTGGGGAAATTCCCTGGCAGCTGATGAGGTTTTGCATTCCAGATCCCGGAGCATAGGGCAGCTGGCATTTAAAGTTTACTGAGCTTCCAGCCGACCAGCTAGAAATAGTAAAACAGTTCCTCAGCGAGATGGAGTTCAAGCCCTGCCAAAAACCTCTTTTCCTTTCAGATCAGTTTATGATTTGCTTTACAGGTCTCCTAGTACCACATTAGTTGACAGTGGGTGTGGTGCAAGAAGCTCACCTAGACTGGAGCCTTTGTGGTTTTCCAGTATTCAAAGAGCTTAAGAGTCATTGCTGTTAGGGACAAGAAAAGTGTCCTTGAGTATGACTTGATGCAGACTAGGTGGTGTAGAGCTGGTGATCTAGAGGGGTAGGTCTAGATGTGGACCCTAGATCTGTCTGGTGATCTAGAGGGGAAGGGAACTGACATTTATGCTTTGTGTAATAGTTCAGTCTCGTTCCCAATCTGTTTGGAAATACTGATTGATTGATCTGGTTTTCCTCTGCGAGTTTAACTTTGAAGTGAATTTGTGAATCTTTTTACCTTAGCAGTAGAAAACTTGGACCCAAGACATTATTCATGAGGGTGTTTTGTGGCCACTGTGAAACTGTTTGGCTTTGGGTGGTTGACTCTTTCCTCCCAGAAAAACAGAAAGCTGATAATGTAAAGCCACCAGCAGCGTGTGTATCTGGCACATCAATGCACTTAAAGCCAAGCTGATAAGGAGCCTGCCAGTGTGGTGCCAAAGGCTGTTTCCAGGTGACAGGGACAGTATTAATTCTGTCACTGAAGTCGGGTGAAGTCATCAGGCTCATTGCAGTGGGACCTCTGTCCAAGAAGGGAAATGCTGTCCCCTACCAGTGTGTCTAGGGTGGTGTAGAGCTGGACATCTGCAGGTGATACTCAACCAGGTGTGGTGCTTTCCATCTTCTGAACAATTATTTAGTTTGGTATTGATGGAGTTCCCTTAATTCTAAATGGCTTTAGACTAAGTTGGCATGCTACCCACTAAATTAGTGCTACATACCTGTATAGAATACAGTGCACAAAGCAGTCTCACCTTCTGCTAATTCAGTGTGTTTCTCTTCCTTGTCTGCAGCTCTGAATCTCTCAGTCCTGAGTAGTGCTGCCCGTGCTCACCAGGCAGCTTCTTCCACTGCTCTACCACAAGTAAAATGGCTTTTCTTCCTGAAAGGACTTTTACTTCTGTGTTTTTGAGGCAGTTTTTTTTCCCTTTTTACAGAAGTTGGTCACTTGCCCAGTTTTATTTCCTTCAAAATTATTTTTCAGTTCATTCTCAGACACGTATCTTGCAGTTAAAGCTTCTGCTGCTGTCTTCCTTGAAAGTTTTGCTGTATCTGGAAGTCACTGACCTTTTCTTTCACTAGGCATGAACCTTTTTTACCAAGTAAACTTTCTCTTTCACTCCCGTGATAAGACTTATTATAAGGGGAAATGTCATATCCCAGAGATCTTTTTGGATTGAAGAAGATCCTCCCAAGGAAATCCCATGAAATACCCTGTACAAAGCCAAACCAGACAAGGCTCTGGGAAGGATTTTGGCTAAAGAGCAAATCAGCATTGACCAGAATATAGTGGTTTTTTTTTTCCATGTCTAATTTCTACCCTTCAGCCAGAGTTCCTTAGATTGCTCTAATTTGAAATGCAAATATGTAGAAAATCTTCATCTCTTCCCTCTCTGCTACCCTTAGGAAGGCAGAACCTGTGGCAGTTTCCCTGGGGCCCTCAGTATTGCTTGCCTGCTTTCAGACTGCAGCTGACAAGTTACCCCCTCCCTGGCTTACTTGTGTTTTGAGTATTTTTCCATCTGCTCCCTGCAACTGTGGCTGGTGTTGCAGCCGCACAGTTCCTTGCTGCTGCCAACAGATGATGCTTGTCGTGAAGTAAAATCAAGGTCACTGGTGTACTGCTAATTAGTTCTTGCATATAATAACCATAGTAACAAAGATATTAATAGAAATCACTGTGTTAGCTGTAGGTAGTGCTCACATACAATAGACAGTGATTACTGAGCACTGCAGGAGAAGCAGCTGAGGCAGGAACTCTACTTTGAGCATAGGAAGCTACTGACAAGAGGGTTCCTGTTTCATGTGGCAGCAAGAGATGGATCTGAAGAAATGTTTTATGATTTCAGATGTCGTCTTCTGGCATTGTCTGTCTCTATATTTGCTCAGAAGGAGACAGTGTGGCCAGACAGCTACAAATGTGCCCATAAATTTATTTTTTATGATTATAGCTTGGATTTGGGCCAGCAATCAGATTTTGGCCAAACTCCCTCTTGCAATCAGTGATGTGGCCTCTGGATATTCAAGCTGATGAATGGGGCACGTGTTCTTTTAGCAGTGACAGCATATTTTGATATATAATCAAGCTGATGATTGAGCAAAGAAACCAATGCTCCCATGCCTTTCTCATCTAAAACCTGAAGTGAGGCTACAGAGCAAATTCATCATCTTGGAAACCACCCAAGAAAGCTGTGGGTTCCTGTAAAAGCCATCACTCCTTTAGTCAAACCTCAGCACCTTTGTGGAGTTTGAAATCATCTGTGTGCTATCCTCTTAGGAAGAGAGATTCAGCCTCGGCAATTAGGGTAGTGTTGTTAATTACTGCACGTGTCAGCTTCTTGTGGACACAGACTGAGAGCTCTTAACACTTGGGTCGTCTGAAGTGAGAAGCAGCAGCAGGAAGCTGTAGGGAAAACTCTTCTCCACAAACCACCCAGCGAAGAGGCTCCCCAGCTACAGCAGCTCCAAGTGTCTCGCTTGTATCTCCCACTGCCTCGATTCTGAATGAAGCAAGAGCTTTTTAGTCCCTCGAAGGCTTTCAGTGGCTGCTGGTGGCTGGGATGGTCCATTTGGCCATGGTGCAGCCCTTCAGCTTCTGCCAGCAGACGCGTGCAGAGGCGGAATGTTGCCGGCGGCACGGTCGGCGTGGGTGCAGGCGTGCTCGTGTGAGTGTGCACGGCTGCAAAACGCCCTCGTGACCCTGGGTGACAATTCCATAGAAGATAGAAAAAGGTTTTCTGCTTTGACTTTTGTCCTGGTAATCCTGGCAAGCTCAAAAGGAATGCTGTCCTTTGAGTTTACTGGCTTAGCATTATGTGACTTCTGTTAGAGTTGCAAAAAAAGAAAAAAGTGCCAATATCCCACACTGTCAGTTTTTCTAATAGCCACCTTCTCACCGTTTTCATTCACTTTTCTCCAAGCCAGCAATCCATGCTGCCAAAACCCCTTCCTGCTGATGTGTGTGAACGGAGTGAGTCTGCCAACAACCGTCTTCAAATCGTCTGCTCTCGCTGCTTTTTCCTTCTCCCTGGCAGTGACCAAAGCAGTTCCTTTCAAGAAGGAATGAAGATTTGGCATCTGCAGGCCCTGAAGTTCACAGGCACACTTCATCTGTTTTCCTCGTGTTTAACATGTGTGACAAGTATCAAAATGTCCCACGGGTGAACACGATTCTGTTTCAGCAGCTCAGGTTCCTCTGCTGGGGGAGAAACTGAGCGAGGGACTGGTTAAGAGGCCTGACTTCAGGACTGAACTGTGTGGTTTAAAAGAAAATTTGCTGCTGTTCTGGATGTTTGTTTTCAAAAGCTGCAGCCTCTGTTTGTCCCATCATCGGTGGGGGCTGGAACCCCTTCCTTTGGGGGCAGTGGCACATTCTGGTGCATCGAGAGTGCCTCATGAAAAGGATTCTTCTGCAGAGCCTGGTAGTCCTTGAGGTGGTGTTCTCACCCGCTCAGCAGGATCTCCCTGGATGATTATAAGCAGTTATTTGTTTTTAGCTAGCTCACGTTTCATACCACGCTCTCCTCAGTGTCCTGTTTCACAGCTTGTGTCCTTTCACTGTGCTACTCCTTTTTTGATACACACACCCTCGATATAAGTAACACCCTGGTTTAGGTGTGTCTGGATATTTTTTTTGCTGTGTTACCAGCTGAAAGCAGCTTCCCCACCGCAGCATGTTTAGCTTAGATAAGGATTTGAGACACCAGGGTTTTGATCCTTGCTTCCCAAGTGTGAGAAAGCTGCTTTGTGCCTTGGCCTCTCCCCATCTGTAAGCTGATCACTGCCCACACCCTGCGAGCTTAACAGGGCCAAGTGCTTTTTGTTACCTACCTGTTCAGGTTGGATTTGTTTCATTCTCAGTATCCAATCCCAAGCCGACACGATTACAACAGCTTCCAACAGAGCTGGTTCTTTCATGCAAGATGAGGATGCTCATGTATTGCCCAGGGGTGTTTGGTCTAATTTTCAGCAGTGTCTGAGATTGGGGGTGGTCAAAACAGGACTCTTAAGTGCATCCTTTATGGACACTCAGCATATCCCTGCATTTCCCCACCAATGGAACAGCTGCTGTAGCACAGTCTGGAATATGGGATTTCTTAGCACAGATGCTGAATGCTGTGTTGAACTTGGCTGTCTTCCTGGCAGTGTTTAAACAAGAGGGCCTCTGGTTAAAGGGAGTAATGAGTTGAAAGTGAATGTGTCAGCCTGAGACGCTGGCAGGTGTGGTATAAACTCAGCCTTGCATCAGCTGTCAGCGTGTATGTTGGGCTCAGGGAAGGGAGCAGCAGCACGGCACAGCAAATGCCTGACTCGGGCGTCTGTGGCAGCAGAAGACTCTGCAGTGGCAGGGAAGCAAAAAAAAGCAGTAGTAGGCAAACTCACAGCTGTTGGAGCCACCTTCCCCTTCCAGGACTTGCCCCATCAGTAGCGTAGGGTTGGCAGCAGTGGCTCTTCACCGTCCATCAATCAGACTTTCTCCTAACCAAACGTCCCCTTTGGAAAGGCACTTTCACCCCTGGAAGCCCCTCAACCCAGGGCTGACCAGCTGCTGCTCCGGTGCCTCGGCCAGTTTTGTGCTACACCTCGTGCTCCCACGGTGGCCACATCAGCTGCCAGCCTGGCAGCGTTGCTCTGGTTCCTCCTCCCCTCCCCTCTCCTCTTCCAGCAGTGACTTTGTTCCAGATGCTCTTTGTGCCTGTCACAGAGATGCAGCCCAGCCCAGCCCGCGCCGCTGCTGCGGGGCAAGGAGAGAGAACAGCAGCGTGTGACCAACTGTGAGCCTAATCCTGCTTATGCTGACAATAGGGTCTTTCTTCCTCTTCCACTTTCTGGACCACTGTACAGAATTAGAATTAGCATTAGCATGGAGGAATGTGTGGAATAAGCCCTGGCTTCAGTGGTGGGTCAGTTGTTTGGCAGGAAGTCTTTAACTTTGAAGCCTGTCACCGCGGCGTGCCTTGCTCCCTGGGTGGCAGTCCCTTTCTGTGCTGAAGAGACAGCCCTCCCGCAGTGGTACTGCTGACACACATCCAGCTTCTGTGGTCTAGTGCCCTCCAGGCTGGCTCTTCTGGTTCCTTAGGGGCCACGGTGGTTTCAGTGAAGTCAGAGGTTTTCAGCTCTGCCCCAGAATACGCCGCTTTTGAGCAGCCCTGCAGAAATTGTTTCATCCATTGCATTTAAATCTTGGGCCCGTAAAGGATCTGAGGATAGCAGGCTGAGTACAAGGGAGGTGGAAACAACACAAGGGTGGAAGAATCGTGACCAGAAAAAGCAGAAGCCTCTGGTTCCTAAAGGAGAGGGGGACAGGAGCTTGGGCTGGTCACTAAGGAGGGGGGTTAAGCTGTGTTCTTGGGCCTGCTGACCAAAGAGCAGCTTGGATTGCAAGGCTGGTGTTTAAAGAAACAGCCAGGACAGGAATTTATTCATAACCTTTTACATCCCTGTGTCAAACACTTCAGAAAGAATCTAGGTAATTGAACTTTTCACTGCTGATATGGCACTTCTGGGGGAAGTAAAACAGCTGACTTGTTGCAGTTTGGCTTTGATTTTCTTTGGTTTTGTCCTAGGGCAATTTTGCTGGTTTCCAAGTTCCCAGTGCTTTAGAGGGAATTTTCATTTTTCTCAAACTTAATTTTGAATTAAAAGAAAAACCAAACAAGTATTCCAAATGTCAAAGTGTACAGACGTTTGTTTGTTTGTTTTCTGGAGCAACCAGCATGCCCTAGGTTTAAAAATGTCAGAAAAGGTTTAACAAAACAGCTAGCAGATTTTTCTACTTAAACCAGCTCTCTTAAAGGCTCCTGTAGCTGCAGCAGCTTTGCCGGGGGTTGTTTTCAGAGTCTCCTGTTTCTTCTCTTGTAGCTTTACCAAGAATCTCTCTCCAGACAAAATCAACCTGAGCACGCTGAAAGGGCAGGGGCAGTTGACCAACCTGGAGCTGGATGAAGAGGTGCTGCAGAATGTGCTGGAGCTGCCCACCTGGCTGGCCATCACCCGGGTCTACTGCAACAAGGCATCTATCAGGGTGAGCAGAGGAGGCTGTGCCCACATCCCTGGATGCAGCTGAAGCCTTCCATGGGCAGCGTCTGTTTGTTACTTGGGAATTTCTGATGAAGAAGCAGAATCCCAGCATGGTAGGGGTTGGAAGGCACCTCTGGAGATCACCGTGGTCCAGCAGGGGCACCCAGAGCAGAGGGCCCAGCAGCACAGGCTCCAGGAGCCTTTGGAATCTCTCCAGAGCAGGAGACTCCACAGCCTCTCTGGGCAGCCTGGCACAGGCTCCCACCCCCTCCCACCAAAGAACTTGCTCCTCCTGTTCAGGGGGAACCTCCTGGGGTCCACTTGGTGCCCCTTGTCCTGGGGCTGAGCACCCCTGACCAGAGTCTAGTCCCATCCTCTTGCCCCCTAAAGGGCCCTTTAGCTCTTGCTCAGCATTGCTCAGCTCCCCTCTCAGGCTGGTCTTCTGCAGCTGCACAGCCCCAGGGCTCTCAGCCTGTGTTTGGTCACTTCCTCCCATTTTGACAGGAAAGCAGCTCTCTGTGTCTTCCTCCTCTCCACTGACTTTCTTTTTTTTCCCCCAATGCTAACAAAGTACCACAGACCTCCAGAGCAATAGGAAGCAGAGAGAAATAAAGAGCAATTCTCCAAAAGGCTAATTAATGCAGTGAAGTACTTTTTAGAGAAAAAAAAATGTGTGTTTTTTATTTTTTCTTTTTTTAGTTACTATGAAATGCCAGGCTGTTTAATGTCAGTTGGTGTTGAGCCGTAGCTGCCTTGCATGAATCCAGGAGTTTTTAGTATGTTGAAGAGACTTGCTATAAAAGAAATAAGGTTCTACTCTGCCAAGTGACAATAAAAAGGATCCTGTCTTACTCACCCGATCTGCTCTGTTTTTAGAGTCAGATCCACTTAATTTAGCAACAAACATTTGTTCTTCCTCCTACGAGAGCTGCAGAGTAAGTGTCACTGTAAGAAAAGAAAATTGATCTTTCTGCTTTATGCCTTTTTCTTCAAAAGTTACCTGACTTCCCCTACCAGCAGCAATTAATTGTAAATTCTTTAAGGGCAAGAACATTCACTGTAAAGGAATATGACAGATGAGAATTTGACCTGCTGAATATCTGTTACTCATGGTGACATGTGAGATCCAGAACCTAAGCTGGATTTATAGGTCTGGTGGCTGGAATGTCTTTTCACTTGGCTGTGTGATCCTGTTTGACCTGGATACAGTGAGACACGATGGATTGGCACTGTGGTTATTTCTCAGAAGTGGGGCTCAAATGGTTTCCTGGAATTTCTCAAACTTTCCAGCGTGGAAATAACTCAATTTTATTGTTTCAGATCCAGTGGACGAAGCTGAAAACACACCCAATCTGCCTGGTAATGTTTCCTCTCTTGTTTGTTACTTTTCTTCCTCACTTGTTTCAGCCTCTCCTAACTGAGAAGCATTCTGCAGAGTGAAGCTGTGAAATGTCTCCTCAAATCTTCATTTGGCCTAAATCCTCTAGGCCTTTAGCACAGAGGGAGTGGGGAGTTCTCAGAATAGTCCTGTTTGGGATGAGTGGCCTCCCATGAGACCCACATTTCACTGCAGGATGGAGCTGGGCTGAGCTCTTGGTGAAGTCCAGGGCAACCTTGTGCCTGTTTTTTGTTGTTTATTCCCCCCCACACTTCTGGGGATTCAGATTAGCCAATGCTCCTGGCACGGATAGTGAGAGAGCTTTAACACGCAAGACTCTTGGAGGGCCAGAGACTTCAGAGCTTGGTTATCCCTGCCCTAGAGTCTCAGGCCTAAGGCTGGTAGGCTGAGCTTGATTCTTGGTCTTGTATTTATCTCTCCCATGCCCTGTCTTTCCAGTACCTGGATAAAGTGGAGGTGGAGATGCGAACATGCGAGGAGCCTCGGCCACCCAACGGACAGTCTCCCATTGCTCTTGCTGCAGGTCAAAGGTCAGACCCTGAGTGCTGGGGTTTCTTCCCAACATGCTCCTGGGGTGTAGGTGGCCGTTGTTCTCCATGGTTAACCACTGGCCTCTCCACACTCGGGTTTAAGTGGCTCTAATATTCCTTATACACCTTAGAGCCTACACCTACTGGGCCTTTTGTTTTAACACCTGATGACTTTGAGGCACCTTCTCTTTTTGCAGTGAATATGGCTTTGCTGAAAAGGTTGTGGAGGGGATGTTTATTGTTGTCAATTCCATCACCATCAAGATTCACTCCAAGGCCTTTCACGCTTCTTTTGAGCTGTGGCAGCTCCAGGGCTACAGTGTCAACCCAAACTGGCAACAGAGTGACTTGCGACTCACCCGCATCACTGATCCCCAGAGGGGAGAGGTAAAGACTTGTCTTATGTCACCTGTCCCAGTGTGCACAGCAGAGTGCTGTTTGTCACCCCTGTCCTTTGGGGTAGTCAGGCTGTTGTCTGAGTTCTCATACGGCGATGGTAAGGAGCTTTGGTGAGTCTATCATTTGCTGGAAGAGAGTGGCTGAGGGCTGCCGTGGGTTCAGAGCTTCCTCTGAACTTCCCTGATGTGAGAGAATGAAGCTGGAGAAGCTCTGACTGCCCCTGTGGTTTCTCTGCTTTTAAACTTGGTGTGAGAAAGGGGTTAGATGTTACCTCGGTTTTGTACTGGGATCATACAAGAAAAGTGGTGAATGTTTTTCTGTGGCCTTGTTTCGTTCCATGTCTTGTAAGCATTTATTCTAATCCTCAAAGGTGTTCAAAATCTCAGGATTTCCTGGTTTTCTCCTGGATAGGTTTTGACATTCAAAGAGCTCACCTGGCAGACACTTCGGATAGAAGCAGATGCCACTGACAATGGCGATCAGGATCCTGTTACTACTCCTCTGAGACTCATCACCAACCAGGGGAGGATCCAGATCTCTCTCAAGAGAAGGGTGAGACTTTCCTCCATACTTCTCAGGGTGCAGTCTCCCTGCCTGGTGCAGTGATGATGTGTATTTCCTCCCACGTTCTTCAGCAACTGTTCTTTTCCTTCACAAATGCTGAGTGGAGGTGCTGTATCGCTCTGTTTTCTGTTGGAGACAGCTGTGTTCTTACCAAATGTCAAAGCAGTTTAATTCCCAGAGGAGGGGAACATGTATGGAACAAATCTTTAAATCCATTCGAACATCCCAAGGGGAGCTGTCATCTCTCTACTGGGAGAGTAAAGCCTGGTGGCCTTATTTTTAGCTGTCGACAGAAATGTGATTTTAAAAAACACAATAAATTAAAACACTTTTTATTTTACCTTTTTTTTTAGCCAGTTTTCAATTCAATTCAATACCTAAAGAGGAGGTAGCTTTGACTCCCTGCCTTCTCAGAGGAGGTACAGTAGATGTCCACCAGATAAGTTAACTCTCAGCTGAATTTCAGAGCACCATCTGCTGTTTCTGCTGCAGCTTCTGTGTGTTCTGAAGAATGTAAATATGTGGTTGCAGTTCTTGAAGTCTCTGACTCCTCCTCGCTGTTTCAGACCAAAGATTGCAATGTGGTGGCATCCAAGCTGATGTTTCTCCTCGATGACCTGCTCTGGGTGCTGACAGACTCGCAACTGAAAGCCATGATGAAATATGCAGAGTCTCTGAGTGAAGCCATGGAGAAGTCTGCCCAGCAGAGGAAAAGCTTGGCACCAGAGTCCGTGCAGGTGAGTGGGTCGTGATTTGGATGTTGATCTGCCAGGAAAAAGGGAAAGACAAGGTGAAAGAGACTGTTTCTGTTTGTGTGGTATCTGGCCCTTGCTCACAGCATCTCCCTGATGGGAACTGGCAGCTGACCTGGTGTCAGGTCAGCATCACGTGGCTTTGGGGCTGCCGCTGGGTAACGGAGCGACCGAGGGCTTGGATCCGTGGCCAGTAAGTGGTGGAGAATGCTCATGTGCAGTCACAGGCCAGATAGATTCTGCCTGATGGCAGGGAAATAGTGTTCAGTTGTGTGGCTTCACACATGTGGCTGGCACATGGACAGTTGCAGAGGGTCCCACAAGGATTCGATTTGGGAATAAGCAGTAAATATGTTCTAGAAAGGATATTTTCAGCCACTGACTGACAGTCAGCATAGGCCTGGGGGAAGGGACTCTGCTGAAATAAATGATGACAGAGTCCTGGTGAGCTGTGATGCCCAAGGGAAAACACTGGCATCTGATTTCACTGGTGGTGTTTGGGTTTCTCTTTTTTTTTAACCTTCCTAATACTCTGGAGAGAGCTCCTGATTTTTGCAATTGTTCTTTGGTTCCCATAGAGTACAAGAACCTTAGAGCAGCTGCTTCTGCCACTAACCTTGAACTTCCCTTCCTGCTCGCTTTGTTTTCAAAACACTGTGCTGAGTAATTGCTTGACGAGTGTTGCAGGATAAATATGGAAGGCAGAGGACAAAAGATGTTTTCTGAAGCAAGGCTGAAGGGTGAGGATTATCACTGCTGGTGGTGGAAGCTCCAGGGAAGGAGACCTGTGTGCATGGTGCAGTGAGAGCATGTGGAAGGGAGGATCATGGATACTTAGCCTTTTTTGTCCAGGAGTCTTAAAGTCTATTTCAGGATAAGCGAGCAGTAGCTTGAGGAGGCAGAACCACAGATGAAGAGTTTTGCTCATGAGAATATAGGAAAGGATCCAGATGTCTGGACTCTCAATTTCTATAAACTTCTGCCTTGCAGTCTGGAAGATTGATTGCATGAGTATTTTTAGTTGCATTATAATCTTTCTCTTTTTTTGCTCGGTTTATTTTTTTTTTGCTTTCTACTAGTAATTACTGAGCTTGTCTCCCTGCAATAGATCACACCACCTCCTCCCAGTACCCAGCAGTCCTGGTCTCAGCCGTTCGGAGTCAGCCCGAATGCCAGTAGCATTGGTCAGTACTTTGATAAGCACGACATGAAAGAGTCATCCTACCACCTGCTCATCTCACGCCTGGACCTGCACATCTGTGATGACAGCCACACTCGAGAGTCAGGTAACTGAGAGCAGCACCACGAGGAAAACATTCTAGTCATCTCTTTTCTGTCCTGAAGGAGGATCTTCTTCTTGAGAACACACCTCTTTCATGCTCCTGCCTCCCAGTGAAGCAGTGGGCAGATGGAGACACTGGTTCTGTATGTCTGAACTAGCTATTGGAAAGTCTGTCTTGGTTCTTCTGTGTCTCTTGGCACAGCCAAGTTGTACTGTTTGGTTTTATGTATTTTCCCTTGAAAAAAATTCTCTTTCCCACATCCATCCCAATTCCAAATACTTTCCAATGGGTCTGTGTATCACTGTCTCCTGAGCTGCTGTTACAAACATCTTAGCTCAGTTTTGTTGTCTTTATTTCACCAGCAAGTCTCGGAAACAAATGCTGGCTATTGTAGGAAGTGTAATGGGAAGGGGCCCGGGAGGCAATGGGATCTTGCATTTTGGTGTTTCAGATTCTAAGTCTGGTTCTTAGGATATAAACTATTGGCCTGTTACTTTCAGTTGTCCTTTTGCTTGCACAGGACAAGATTTTGATGCATCTCTCTAAAATCTGATACCCTAATACTGGCCACGACGTCAGTCGGTGGTGGCAGTCGAAGCAGTGTTGTTCTGACTTCTCCTGGATCAGGACTTGGATTGCAGAGCTGATGGGGGTTTTCTCTGTTCTGTTTTCCACAGGCACTTTGAAGCATGGGATGCTGGGAGGTGCCATACAGCTGACCTTCAGGAGGATGGCTTTTGACTATTATCCCTTCCACAGGGCAGGTAGGGGAGCATGTGGCCTCTGAACTGGAGGGGGAATAAAAAAAATAAATTGAAGCACAGTGATGTTCTGTGGCTTCAGGCTGGACTGGAAAAAAGGCTCCACAAAGGGCTTAGGACTTAAATCCTTGTGGGCAGGTTTAATCAAATTTATCTGTCAGTTGATGACTGACAGGTTGGTGGTAGAGCAGGACACAAAGAGAGGAATATGTTCTGTCTCTTGGAAAGACAAAGTTGAAACCTTGGATTCCTTTTCAGTTGTTTAAGCTCTGGATCTGGTTCTTACATGTACGTAATCAATTTGGAAGGGTTATAGGATATATCCCAGGAGAAAATCTGTTTGTGGTTAACTGAAGCATCAAGGAACAGTGACCTTGGCATTCTTCCCAACACCTGAATTTGGAACTCTTGCTGGTAGGACCAGCTCTGATGTGTGAAAGCCTGCACTTGTTTCACAAGTGCTTGGTGTGCTGCCTCTTGTGTATTCCAGATGTGATACCAGTAAGGAGGAATGCTGTACAAATTCACATCCATTTAAGGGGTGCAGGAGGGTTGTGTGTAGCCAGGAAGTTTTAAAACCAGGATGTTTGCTTTCATGCAGGAGATGCCTGCAAGCACTGGGTGAGGTACAGTGAAGCAATGGAAACAAGGGGACAGTGGGCAAAGAAGCTGGTCAGTGAATTTCAAAGCAAGATTGAGAAGCTTTATGAAGAAACAGACCTTGCATTTGCCAAGTCTCCACTTTCCCCCTTCAAAAAGAAACCAGGTAATGGTGTTTGATAAAACCCCTATCAGAGCAGGAGATTGTAACAGTTGTGCTCCATCCAGCAGTATGTCTACCTCTCCCTGGCTTAGCAGGCTGATTTGTTGGTCTAGAAATCTGTAGCCTGCTAAAAATCCTGAGTATAATTGCCAAGGAAAGTGGCTCTTCTACTGGAAAAACACCACAGCAGGCGTGGGCTGGCTGCAGTGGTCTCTTTCCTGGCTTATTGGTTGAATTTCTCCCTAACTGATTACGGAAGGAAAAAATTATATACTTAAAGCCTGGCTGAAGAGTGTGTTCTCTTGCACAGAGCAGCCTCATCTTTCAGTGTTCTTTCAGAAATCATAAGTGGTTTTGTTTGTTTGCTTTTCTTCTTTTCCTGCCTAGCTGTGCGCATCTCTTTCTAATTTGGGGGCTGTTAATTCTGCTCTGTAAGCACATCTATGTTGGCATGGGCGGTGAAGTTCACTGCAAAGGAGATGAGTAAAACCCTGCTGGTTCTGCTTTTCCATCCCCACAGATACTTCTTCGAGTCCTCATAAAAGCCCCTTGGAGAAAGGTCGTGTACCCCCCACGAGTTTGCCGCGACTCCGGCATCCTCCCTGGAACCGGCTCCGATCCAGCTGCGTGGTGGTTCGAGTGGATGACCTGGATGTTCACCAGGTAGGGATTTGAGCACTGTCTGGAGATGTGCATCTTGTTTTAAAAAAGAAGCTTATTCTGTTGCTATTCAAATAAATTGTGCAAATCTCACATTGTGCTAGACAAAGTTCTGCTCAGAGAACCCAAATGCTGTTACATGAAATGTAAAACTCTTAAACCAAGTATGACCTGCTGATAATTTCCCTGTTGGGAGGCAATTCCATATCCACAGTGTTCCTGCACTCTCTTTGCATCCAAACTTGCATGAGGCAGGCCCAGGGTGAATGATTTCATGCATTTGAGAAGTGAGGGAGGATATGAGTTGTTGACGAGAGGAGGGTTGTGTTCTCTCCTGCTTTCTGACCCAGAGCAGAAGCATCACTAGAGTGGATCAGGCTCTACACCCATACACCCTGTACCCACTGCAAGAGCATGGTCAGTACCAGATAGTATAATGGACTCACCAGCATGTGTTAATCTTGAAGAAAACTGTACTAGATTTCAGTTCTCTTTATCCACATCACCTAGTTCTAATTCTCATGGCTCTTGCTAGCAGTGACAGGAGACCTAAAGAGCTAAATTCCCTCAAAGGAGAGGAGTTGGCAGCATTAGCAGGTAGAAAAAGGTTTTATTTTTACTCGAAAGCTGAGTGTGTTTGATGTGTAAATGAGGTGGATGGAATACAGGAGCCTACAGGGTTACTGGGACACTTTGTTTTGTCAAACCAGGGTTCTACACAACTGCTTGCTGTTGTGTTTTCAGGTTTCTACAGCTGGTCAGCAAAGTAAGAAACCCTCCACCCTGCTTTCATGCAGTAGAAAATTCTTCAAACTTCCTGATCAGGTCTCTGCAATCCATATTGAATTCACAGAGTATTACTTCCCAGACAATCAGGACTTTCCAGGTAATACACCAAGGTTAGCACCTTCTTTCATAAGTTTCCTAAAGAAACAGTCAACTCTTAATTCTTAGGTGTGTTCAGCCTGTTATGTATTCTCTGGGTGTCCATTTTTGTTTGTTTTTCTGATGTCTTGAGTTTCTAATTTTTTTGTTTTGTCTGACTGTGGAAAAGTGGGATAAAGTTTACCTCCACATTTCACATCACACAAAGTTATGTTTGCAACATAATGTATCTGGGAACGTACTGAGGAAGCTTCTGCCCAGCCCTGGGGATTCTGCCTTCTTGATAATGCTGGTGCTCTGCAGATGGCTTGATGTGGGTCCTGGAACGCCTCGGTTCTCTGGTGCACCACAGCTTCTCCTTTTCATCCAGAGATCTGCCTGCAGTGGGTGTTGAAGGCCTCTGGGGGGGTGTTGTCAGTGCAGGTTGTACGCTGAGCTGCAGACCACCTGAAGTGCCTTTTCTGTTCTTACTAATCTGTCTCAATTCTGTTCTGTTCTAGTTCCATGCCCAAACCTGTATGTACAGCTGAATGGCCTGATGCTTACCCTGGATACAGCAAGTGTGCTCTGGATAAACCTCTTCTGTCTGGATCTTTATCGCAGCTTGGAGCAGTTCAAAGCCATCTACAGGCACCTGGAGGACTCGGGCAAGCACGACGAGCACGTTGATGTTCGACTGGATGGCTTCCGCCTGAAGGTACCATTCCTTTCCTTCCTTTCCCAGTCTTCAGTGTTCTCTCCCTCTGGGTCATGGAAGGAACAGGAGACAAGAGTCCAGAATGAGAAAACAATCTCTGGCTTCCTTGAATTCTCTTCAGTCTGCCACTTCAGTTAGTTTTGGTTTAATCTGTGGGTGCTGATTGAGCTCTAGCCTGGAATGGCAGTCAAGACAGTGTTAGTGAAAACAGTTTCAAGGAGAACTTGATGGTTCAAGTAGGCAAAAGTTATTTCCTGGCCTTTTGGAACCCACTTTGACTCTCATACCATTCACAGTGGTCCTATGCCTGCTGCACTGACCCCTTATGGTCCTTGTCCTACCCTTGATAGCACTTTTGTGGGGAGGCTTAAAGGCCCTGAGGTATAAGAAGTCTTTGCAGAGAGAGATCAAAGTGGGTGATGTAAGTTGAGCTGCTACGTAAGACGTGGATGGTAAAAAACTAACCCAAAACTCAGATGAAGTTTCCTGATTCTTCTTCTCTGATTTGTAAATCTTACTCAGTTTTTCAGGTAGGGATAAATAGAGAGTTTATTTCCACTCTTGGGATTTTAGTAGAGCCCAAGACTTCCCAATTATATATCCCACAGCTGACTTGCCCTGTAAATGGCCGGGATAAGTCTCTTAATTTCCCTTCTCCCCATTTCACTTGTAACATCTTTCTCCTCTATGTAGCTTAACATCCCCGTGGAGAAGAAAGTCGCTGACCACCAAGACCGCCCACAGGCGCTCTGCATCTGCACGTCGGAGGTGACTGCCACCAACACCCGCCACGCTCCCTCCTGCAGCTGCCAGGACCTCCAGAGCATCTTCCGTAAATTTGCCAGTTCAGAGTTCTTCCACTCCAGCTACACGAAGTTCCCAAGGTCTCAGGACAGTTTCAGCCTCCTCCACACCCTTTTCTTGCACCACGCCTACGAGGTGGATAATAAGCCTCAGAAGCATCCGGGGTTTTCCCAGCTACAACACAAAACCTCTGCCTCTGAAGATCTGTGGTCTGTGAATTTCACTGAGCTTTCCCTGGACTTTGAGGGGGCTGAAAGCTCAAAGGGCAGAGCCCTTAGCTTTGTCGACCCATTTCCCCTTTCCGTTTGGGCCTGCCTTCCCAAGAGATGGGGGCAAGCCCAGGTATCTAAACGACAGGAGCTGGCTGCCTCGGAGTTGAAAATCAAACCTTCTGCCAGCTTTAGCAATCACTCCAAGAATGAGAACCTTTCCAGAGAAGGTGGTGTTTGTCAAAGATCAAAAACTGACCAGGATCTAAAGAACATCTACAAGGTCCCTGAGACAATGGCTGTCTTGGGAGAATCCGAGTGTGAAATTGATGATGGAGTAGATAATGAAGAGCTGGAAGCCTCTGCTGATATCCATGTGCTTGTGTCTTCACCTGTTCATGTCAAAGTTCGGCTCAACCACTACCAATACTTGGTGCTGCTCAGGATGAAAGAAGTTCTGCAGTTGCTACAGGAGCAGTTGGCCCGAGATACCCAGGAAGTGAGTGGCTCTCCTGTAGATCCCATGTCTGCCTGTGTGGGAGTTATGTTCCACAGTGCTGAAGTGGCCCTACTCATGAACCCTGCCCCAGGGTCCATCTTGGAACCCAGGTCCTTGGACTCGGACACCACCAGCCTGATCGAGTCTGAGCTCTCTCCTTCGGACAGCAAGGAGGGGCTGGCAGCTGAAGAGAAGGAGCTGAAATCAGAGACCAGTTCCGAGAAGGGAGTGTGCAGTACCTCGGAGGTCCCAGAGGACAGTGGGATTGAAAATCCAGGTACTGGTGCACCACTGGAGAGCCTCCCGAGATCTGCGAGCGATGGAGCTCTGAGTACGAGTCCCCACGGTAAGAGCATAGAGGAGAAAGGTTTGATAGAGGAAGCACATGAAGCTGTGGAAGCCCTGGTTGCAGAAAGACCAGCAGAGACCAGCAGCCATTCCCAGAGCCCTCCAGCCCTCCCTTCTAGCCCAGCCTCAGACACACAGCCCTTGGGGAGAG
>VWZY01005156.1:68622-80485 GCA_013399075.1 Chloroceryle aenea | reverse complement strand
CCGCCCTCTGAAGAACAGAGAGGTGTAGTTGTCCAGTGCACTGCATATCACGAAAGATGCCCCAAAGGAAGCTCTGCACGTGACCATGGACCTCACCAAAGAAGCCATGTCTATAACAAAAGATGCTCTGAGCCTGAGCAGGGAGAAGATGACATCCACCATGCAGAAAATGCTCTCTCTGCCCCCAGCCAAGTGAGTGGGTCGTCCTCCTGTGCTTCACAACAGCAGCAGCAAGGCTGCTGGGAGGGGGGAGATGTANAACTCTTCATGCATCCCAGGGCACCACTGGCCTCCTTGGATAAAAGAGCACACTGCTGGCTTTCTTTCCATGTTCCCTGGATCAGAGACAGGTTAGATCTTCATCTCTTGGGGACAGTCTGAGTCCACTGGAGTCCAGTTTGCAAATGTTCAGAGTCCGTCCTGGTAGCTGTATGTGCTGGAGGGGAAGCTCCTTAGCACTTCCTTTTTTCCTTTTCCCTGTAGGGATTCTGTGCCCAAAGCAGAAGAAGGAGCAGTGACTCCAGGCGGGGGTAGCAGCAGCCGAATGCGTTTCTTCTCCATGAAGAGGACCTCATCCCAGCATTCCTTTGACACTACGTCGGTTGATGGGAGCGGCCCTGAGGACGGGCTGTCTGTGGACAGTGATGGCAGTGATGGCTTTGTGATGCTCACAGACTCTGGTAACAAGCCCTTGTTTTATCCTCCCCCCCACATCACACTGGTGAACTCTCTTTTTATTCCTTGTGGAATCCACTTGTGCCACTCCTTGGTTTTGAATGTCATGAGCAGTTCACCCACAAGGTGCCTTTTCTTTGAGAAGAGGAGTATAAGTGAGTGGGGAGGGTGACCCCTGTCCATCGCAGTGTTCTGAGGCACTGGGCTGTACTGGAGCAAGGCTGTAAGTGCCTGCAGGAGGGTGGATGGTACTTGGCAAGGGCTGGTTGGAGGTCAGGTACTCTTATCATTTCAGTTGGTGTCTTTCCCCTCAGTTCTGTATTCCTTAAATTCATCTGAGGAGCTGGAGAGAGTTCTGCAGAGGATGCTGTAGGTCAGAAGACTGAGCTAGATACTGAGATCAGGACTGCTTCAAAACAGAAAGAGGATCAAATTGTTGTTGTTCCTTTCATTTCAGAACCCAGCCTGGACCCTCTTCCCTCAGGGCATCTTCCTCAGCTCCATAATGACTCGGGCAGTAGAGGAAGCCTGATGGCAGAGGATGAGGGTGGGGTGTCTCCTGAAATAAACAGCTCGACCTCACAGAGCGAAGACCCCAGCCTTCCGCTGGTCAGTCCCATTCCTTCTCGCCGTGATCCCGAGTGAATCCCGACGCCATCCGTGCGGTCGTGGTCGCTCGAACAAGCAGCGAGCTTCTCTCTTGCTCCTTCAGGTGTCTGTCCTGGTGTTGAAGATGCAGGAAGTGAACTGTGCTATCGAGGCACGAGGGGATGATTTGTCTGTTGCTTTACAAGTGGCGAGCGCGATTCCGGAGCAGCTGAACAACGTTGGGATGTGGCAGTATCTGCGTGGTTATCTGGGTGAGAGAGCTGCTGCTTTTATCCTGGTCACCCTCGGGGAATATTCCATTTTAACTGGTACCTCAATTGTCAATGTTTAACGTGTTTAGGATTAAATATGGCTTGTGTGGGGGGAGTAAGATTGCTAAGAAGCTCTCAGTGGTTCCAATCTGGTATTTGAAAGCTGTTTCCAAAGTGCCTGCCCAGTCAAGCTCTGTGGTGCCCAGTAATCACTGACTGAGGTTCTTTTTAATGGCTGCTAGAATGCATGAAATCAATTAAAAGAATGGATAAAACTATCTAGGAAAAACCTGAAATTATTCCTGTTTTGAGAATAATGCTTCTGGGCTGGGGTACTTCCCCAGGGCTAAATTCGAATTGAAAAAGAAACTCCCCAAACCAAGCGAAACCAACCAATCAACCAAGAAAAATCCCCACCCAACTCCAAAAAAAACCCCAAAAGTAAATGCAACCCCAAATGTGAAGTGAAAGTGTGAGCAGTTCTTGGCCTGCTGATCCTTCACTTAGTTCTGCTTGTGGCCGCGAGAGGGCAGAGGGGAATCCGAGGAGAGGTGGTTTGGAGGGCTGGGGAAATCCCGAGTGGGGAGTCTGTGGCCAGCTCGTGTATCTGTAGCACAGAGGCTGGTGTTGAAGTGTGTTGAGCTGGTGAGAGGGAGGGGGTTTAAATGGTCCAGTTGTGGTGTTAGTTCCCTGTGATGTGGGCTCTTAGTCTTTTGAAGTTTAGATTAATGTAATGTGAAGGGTGATGTCAGACTGCTGGCGTTGTCACCTTGACTCCATTCTGCACCTGGACAGTAAAGGGCTTTTCAAGATGCCTCCTTTGGGTTTATCCTAAGGGATAACGAATAAGGTAAACAAGAAGTCACTGATGGCATCATCTGCAGTGAGATCTTTCTGCTGAAGCTCTAGGAGATCCAGGCATAGAGAAGCCTTTGGTCCCTGAAGCCAGTAAGGCCCAGCCAGAAGTGTGCTTACGTCTTGAAGTGGGACCTGTCGCTGCTGTGCATTCTCCACTCGCTGTCCAGAACGGCTTCCTTCAGATGCTGGTCCACAGTTACACAGCAGAGCTCTTCATGTCCTTCCTTACCAACCTTGGCCCCTTTCTTGAGGATGAAATAATTCCAGAGGTGATCCCCATGGAGATAGAAGTTGTGGATGCCAAAATCACATTGAAAGTGAGTGTGTGGGGGACCAGAGAATTCCCCCGGGGTGGCAGCCTGGGCAGAGCTCACTTGCAAGGTTCTACTCGGGGCAGAATGCTGGGGGATTGCTGTGGGCCTCTGCAGGGGCCCTGTTTTCCTGGTACAATTTCATTTTGCTTCTAAAAAGATGAACAAGTACCACAGTGAATTGTTGAGTGATCAGATTGTGAAGAAATGGGAGCCTAACGTTCAGATTTGCTCCCCAGCTTCACTGGTGACCTGATCTGCAGGCCCAAGGGCAAGAATTAAATAGCTCTTCCCCCAAGTGCTTGTGGAATGGGGAATCATTGACTCCAGGGGGTGACCTTGGTGAGCTCCAGCAGTGCTGCCAGTCGGTAACGCTACTCCTGGGAAGGCTGGGGGCAAGGGGAATCCTTTGCAGAGTTGCCAGAGCTGTCCCAGCCCTTAACCTCTTCTCTGCATTCTGTTTTTCTAGGACGACAGCCCCCGCATATACCCAACCTCCCCTGGCCCCGTTCCTATCACCGTGGCAGTAGATCACGTGGTTGTGAAGCGCAGAGATGATGGGGTGTTCTATCTGACAGGTCAGCAACACTGGGAAACTTGGTTTATTCTCGCCCCCCAGCATCCCCAGGCTGTGCTGGAGGAAGAGTTCTCAGCTGTGTCTGCTGCTGGAGGAGACTGGAACTGAAGTGGGCTGGTTGCTGCTGGGAAGGATGGGCTCTGGTGTGTGAGGAGCCCCCCTTCTCTGCAGTTCTTCTACCAGAATGAGCAAATAATCTCCAGGGGCAGTACCCAGGCCCTTTGGCTGCTGTACCTTCAGCCCTGGATGCAGGCACACCAGCCTCTCTCCTTCTTGCTGCTTTTGTTCTTTTCTTTGCACAGCAAGTTTGATACCTCGGGCAGAACAGGTTGATGGCTAAACCAGTGAACTGGCAGCCTGAATTCAGGCCTGATGTTTGCTTGAGCTCACAGTCAGCACAGATTGCTGCCTCTTCCCTTCCTTTAGTTTCTCTATTTTACAATGGGAATGCAGTCTGGGTTGGTTTTGGGTGGTTTTTTTGTGTTTGTGGGTTGTGGGTTTTTTTTCCTATTTAAAAAAAAGGGGAGAAAAAAAAAGCTGAAGTTACTTTTTATTGTGTCCTGCAAACCCTGTTGTATAAACGTCAACTCCAGAATCTTTTCTGTGCTTCTTTGCAGCTCCACAGGGGGAGGGCTCAGCGAAACAGGAAAAACCTGTGTCAGTTCTTCAGGAGCAGAAGGCCCCAGCAGAGTTTGCCTCTGCAGCCCCAACAGCAGGAACTCGTGGACTGCAGGTGAGTCACTGCTGCCTGTTGTGTCTGGACAGCCAGAGAGCTGGCAGGAGGCTGAGAGCTGAGTTCCTTGTGTTTGCAGTGGCTGGTGGACGTGGTGTGGTGCAGGCAGCAGCAGCCTGGCCTCCTTTCACAGCCATTCTGGGCAGTAAGGATACCTTGCCCAGCATAAACTCTCATGTTTCTTTTCAGAATCTGCAGGGGGTTGTTGTCTGGGGGTTTTTGATGATTGGCTCTGTCTTTCCTCTGTGTCCATTTCCTGGTTAGGAAAACAGGGATTGGGAGGTTCATGCAGGTTTTGTCAGACTAGAGTAGGTTGTGCAGGCAGGGAGTTTCACTTTGCCTGGAGTTTCTCCTGCTCAGTTTGACCTTCCTTTCCATTCTCATCCACATATCTGGAATTCAGAGAAATGCTTTGGTTTTAATTATGTAGTGTTCTCTAATTATTTCCTGTTTGATGCCAGGTCTGCTTGGTAAATGGATCACTTGCTATGGAAAAATACATAGTGAGGGAGCAATGTGGTTGACTGGACCATGGAACAGGACTGGGATTTTGGGCTCTGTTTGTTAGCTGGTGACACATCACTTCCTTTCTCCTCTTTCTTTTCCACTTAATGCAGAGGCTTTCTCCTCCTGTTCACAGCATCTTGTGAGGCAGAGCCTTGACCAGGACTGGAGCACACAAGCATCACCATAGCTTAGCTTCAGTTTATTTTCTGCTGCCATTGAACTTATTAGGAACAAATGCAACGGTGAAATTCTTCAGGAAAAATATTGCTGAGAAAATATATTCTGAGAGGAATGCAGATCAGAGCCCAGTTTTTCCCCTGAAATTGTGAAGGGAAATCTTGGGAGAAAATAGGCTTTAGACAACCATCAGGGGCAGCCTGAGCTGGCTCTGATGATGGCTCTGGCAGTCAGCAGGCACCAGTTGGCAAGTACTTAGTCCTGCAACTCAAAGTGAGTCACCTTGTCAGTGAGCTTTGTGCGGTTGTGTCACGTAGTGTCTGTCATTCATCTCAAAAGCTCCTCTTTTGGCTCTCCCCTTCAGCAGCTCGCTGCAGTCAGGGCTGCCCTGCCGCTTACCTCTGGAAACGCCTGGTCGGTTTCTCCTCTGTTTGTCTCTTGCAGTTGAAGGAAGTGCCAGAATTGCAAAGGGAGCTCCAGACCATGAAAATAGCCCTCGCAGAAGCCAACATGGACAAGGCTCGCCTGCTGCAGGAGATTAGGAAATACAACCCCCTCTTCCAGCTTTGACACTGAAGGTGCAGGCTGCAGCTGCTCCGGGGGAGTGGAGCCCACCACCAGCACTAAGGCAGCTCCTTTCATCATCTTGCTGCTAACTGGGTCATCCTCCTGGAGCCCGATCGCCTCAAACAATGGAAACCAACTGTGACTGCAAAGAGAACTTGAAAGAGGGAGAAAGGAAGGCGGGCCTGGCTGAGCAACAGGGGAGGAATGAGGAGGAGTTACCTGTTTGCAGCCACTTTCCTCTGTCCTGGCTGTTTGGTGCTGCTTCTGTCACTGCACCGGGACCGTGGGCAGTCTACACACAAGAGGTCAGAAGTTTTGGGGCACACCCCACATCACTTTATCCCCAGGTTGTAGTAACAGCGTGCTACCAGCCTTCGCCTGTCACACTGACACTTAGAAATGGCCGTGTTGGGGTTTCTGCTTCTTCCAGCCTTCCTCATCGTGCTCTTGCCCAGTGGTGCGTGCCAGAGGACACAGCCCAAGGAGCACAGCAGTGTCCCCGCAGCAGCAGTGACAGAGAAGGGGTATGGCAGGAAGCCCTGCTCTGAGCTGTCAGGTGAAGGCACGTGTGCTGTCGTGTGACAAACAGAGCCGGTGGGTGTGGGAGCTGCAGAAGGGATTTCCCCCTGGGCAGGACAGGGGCTGCAGTTCCTGTTTCCCCAAGTACAGGGTCAGGAGGGTGAAGAAATTCCCTCAGACTTCTTTTTCCAGCAGCAGTTTGTTGTGTCAAGCCCCATTTAGCAGCGTGTTAGACTTACCCTTGGTCATCCCCACTTCATCCTGCGATGTTTGGCTTTATTGGTGCAGAAACACTGAGGAATTTTTCTGTTTCCTTACAAAGCACTGTTTAATTTTACTGTCAAAGAACAGGGCTGAAGGAAGCTGGTGAAGTCACAGAATGAGACAACCTATGTGTTTTCTTTGGGGTGTACACTGTCCTCAAACCATTATATGCCAGTTTCACCAGCAGGGAGGAGGGAAGAGATGCTGGCCGCACAAGGAAATCCCTGTCTGCGTTCCTTACACGGTCGTGTGTTTTTATTAGCACTGAGCTCTTGCCAGGTCTTAGGTGTCTTTTCATGGGGATATTGGTGTGTGGGTCAGAAGGTGCTGACCAGGGCCCCTTGGGTGAAGGTGACATCATTACCTGCTCTCTGGGGGGTGGAGGTGAAACAGGAGCTGCTGAGTTGAGCGGGGTTTGTACCCTTGCCTTTTCTGGAGCTGCTTCCCTGAAGAGGAGTCAGGGATTGACTTAAGTTATAAAGAAATAGCCCCTGCAAGTGTGGTGGGGGGAAATATGAAGTAAACACTGATTTTTAAAGAGTGAAAAAGGAAATCTCATTTATGAACTGGCTTTTTAGTGTGTGTGAAATGGGTCATAATTGACACCCCCAAGTGCTAGGAGAGGTGACAGATGATGTGTGATTCTCCTTTATTAATCTGATAAAAACTTCACTTGTCCATAAAGGTTAGATAACCTTTGCTGTGGCTTTTTTTTTTTTAGCTGCACTCACTTTCCAAAACTTTAACAGAGTTTTCAAACCCCCCCAGTAAACATTACTCCACTGAAACTAGTTTAGCTAAAGTAATAGAAGATTTTAATCCTGCCCTCTGTGCAAGGAGCAGTCTCTGATTTGCAAGCCGTGATGAGTTGAGGCCTGGAAACTACTCAAAGAGTAAGCAAATAACTTGGGAGCCAAGATTGTTTTCCCTCCTGTGCTCTCATATCCTTATCCCTTTGCCCAGCTGTAGAATGCTTCCCTCTTACGGGCACTCCTGAGATCACTTCAGCTCTGCTCTTGCTCTGGGGGAAACGGGGACGGGTTGACAGGGCCAGGCAGGATGGGGAGGCACCGCTGTCTGCGGTTTGCAGGGAGCCAAGAGGGAATTCTTGTGGTTGTTAGCTTTCCCTTGGAGAAAAGAGGGCATGTAAGAGAGGGGCAGTGATTAAACCAACTCTCGCTTTCAAAACCATCGTCTCGTTCCGTGTGTGGCTCCGTTAGGCTGAAGCGAGCTCTGAATGGCACTTGCTGGAGTTCGTCCCTGTGCGCTCGGTTTGGACAGAGGCGTGGGGCAGGCTGTGCTGCCAGCCTCCAGTGTTTCTGCCAAGACCCCACTGACCGGTGCCTACAACCAGACACGACAGCGGCAGCGAGGGCCTGACTCTCCTTCCAGACCCTCTGGAAGCAGGCGGCAGCCACAAGTGAATTAAGATGAGGACTTGTCTATCATGGAAGCACTGGAGCTGAGCTGGGGAGGCTTCACACTCATCCCTGGGTGAGCTCTGGGTGCTGTGACTTCTGCCGGTGGCTTTCCCTCCATGGGAGAGGATCACTCCTCGTTCCTGCTGGGCAGCCTGGCTCTGTTCTCTGGAGCACATTCTGTGCCCCATCCCCTGCTCAACGCAGCCTTTGCCAAGACAGATCTGTGGTGCTGTGATGGAAAATACCCTCGAGCAGCCTGTCAGGCCTGGCCTCGAGAGGAAGATGCACTTTAACTTTGTAAGCATCAGTGGCATTCCCTTCACCGACGCTGCCTCCTGCGTAGCCTTCATTTTACCAGGGCTTCTGAAAACACAAGTTCTCTCCTGTAGTAAACGAGCCTCTTGCTGCAGGCAGCTCGCACGGCCAGGGAGCAGGGGGGTGGCAAAGCATCGTGGGATCCAGAGGGGCTGTGAAACGAACCTGGCTGGGAAGAGCTCTCTCTGAAATACCCTCCTGCACGGCACGAAGCCCGCGCGAGCAGAACCTCAGCTTGGTTTAGTCAAACCTTTGTGCTTCTGCACTTCCTCGCTCCTCGTGAAGCCAGAGATAGAAGACTGCTTGCCTTACGTGGTTGTAATGGGATTCTTACTTCTTGCTCACTAATTGCCTGAAAATGTGAGGTTTTCTTTCAGCTCTTTCCCATTCTTGGGACTTCTTGGAGGTGTCCAGCTTCATCTCCAGCCAGCTTGGGACACAAGTAGGGTGCAAAGGGTTGTCTTGGCCTTGTTGTGTCACACAGCTCCTTACCCCAACCTCCCCCGTGCACAGACTGAACAGGGCTGGGTTGTTTACAGCAAATTCCTTCCTCCAGCAATTCAAGTCAACTGGTTTTGGTTTAAGAATGAAAACACCTCCATTGTTTTGGGTTTAAGTACCAGTGAGAAGTACTGTAGGACACAACCCCCCTCCCTTCCACAGGGAGGGCAAACGCTCCCATGATCTCCAGGGCTGAGGATTAGCAGAGTTTACTTTGTAGAGGTTTTATTTAAGGACTCTTTCTGTGTTATGATGCGACTCGACTTCATCCTTGGCGTAGCTACCAGATGTTAACCCCAGGAAGAGCAGGACCTGGCCTCAGTCTCTCTTCTGGGGGGTGAGCAGCATGCTCCTGGGGGCCTGCTGTGCCTGCAGGGGTCACGTGCAGCTCTGAACTGGAGTTTGGGGCAGCCTTGGAACTTTGTCGCAGTGTATTTCCACTCCTGCATTTATTGGTTCTATGAACCATGAAAAGAAATTAAACTTGTTAACCTCCCTCCAGGCTCATGCTTTATTTATTTTCTTTCCCCTTTTTACGTTCCTAATTGTACTGTTTTCTAGACTCGTCTGGGGGAAAAACAACCAAGTGATGACTTCAGATCATGCTCCTGGAACAATACACGCCCTGGGCAAGGCAGAGCTTCAGGAACATGTCAGGGTTGGTCGAGACAGATCATCAGGTTGCACTCCCCCTCCCTTGAGTCACACAAACACCATCACCCAATTAGCATTTCCCAGCAAGACTAAGTCTACAATACCAACTTTAATGTACAAAAGAAATCCCCTCCTCTCCACAGAGACCACTGCATCTGTGCCAGCAGAAGATGACCCTCGAGTGTTCCTGTCCCTGGGCTGTTGAAGCAGAGGAGCCCAAGGCTCAGGGGGAGGAGTTTGGCTCCTGCCTGGTGCCAGGATCACAAACCAGACCTGAGCAGTGGTGGCAGGAAGCCCCCCATCCCTTCTCCTCTACCCCCAGTGCTCCTGCAGGAGCTTCAGTCTCGTAGCTGTAACTGCTGTGAGGCTCTCAACAGGAGGCTGCTTTCCACTTCTGTCTTCTCTTGGGAGAATTCAGTGAAAGATGATCTTTTTGTATTTGGAATTGGGGATCTGGCCTCGGGACTTGAGCCTCCTCACCGCCTCTCGCATGTGTTTGGGCTGCAGAGGGGGCAGCTCCCCCCACTTCTCACACACGTCCAGTGCTAAAAAACAAAACCCAGAGTTTGCATGAGCAGGACACCTGAGCTCAGCCAGTGTCCCAGTGCTTGAGCTTTCATTTTACAGGCAACAGGTACCACTTTCATCAGGGTTTGCAGCTCACATTTTGTTAATACACAAGAATGAAACTGCTGTGTGTGCTTTAGGGCCTCGAGCAGAAGTGGGATGAGGAGCAGCTGAGGGCCCTGGGCTTGTGGAGCCTGGAGAAAAGGAGGCTCAGGGGAGCCCTTCTGGCTCTGACAGCTCCTGACAGGAGGCTGGAGCCAGGGGGTCGGGCTCTGCTCCCAAGGGACAGGACAAGAGGAACCAGCCTCAAGCTGCCCCAGGGGAAGTTTAGGTTGGAGCTGAGGAACAATTTCTTCCCCTGCAGGGCTGTCCAGGGCAGGGGGGGAGTCCCTGTGACCCCTGGAGGTGTTTCCAAGCCCCCCGTGGAGCTGTGGTGCTGAGGATGGGGTTCAGTTGTGCCCTGGAAGTGCTGGACCTAATGATATGAAAGGTCTCTTCCAACCAAAATGTTTCTGTGATTTTCTTTGACCAAAAGAAGTCAGTCCTAAGGGCATTAATACCAGATCAGAATAAGCTGCTTTTTAAACACTCAGCTATGGAATGTGCTGGTTTGAGTCACTCAAGAACTTAGGATCTCAGAGCAGCTGCTCTAGAGCCACCCCTGGGTTGGGCAGTGTGTTTTGGGGTTGTGTACAGCAGGGACAACCTCCCGTGGGCTCACGGGCCAGTGTCTTTTCTGTCACCTGCAGTAAGTATCACTCCTGCCTCCTGCCAAGGACACGAAGCAATTAACGTCATGAAACAACGACAGCAGTGAAGCTGCTTATCCCAACCACCTCAGGCAACACCCAGCGCTGCACAGACAGCAGTGGCAAGACCGTGTCACCCGGTACCGGTGATGCCAGCACTTACAGGCCATGGTTTGTGTGACAAGTCCATACAAACTGGTTGGCACCAAAGCCAGTGCCACCTCCTGCTCCAGCCCAGAGCAGGGATGTAGCTGGGTCAGCCTCCTCCCCTGTGTCCCAAGGAGACCCCTGCTCATCCCTTAAAGGAAGAATCTTAGGGGTTAAGAGGCTTAGGGAAGTCTTTTTCTCTCTGGGCTGAGTTTATCCACAGCAGCATTAACAGCAGATCCCCCTGCCCCGCTCCAGCCCGTCCAGGGGCTCCGGAGGCAGCGAGACAAGTGTGTCCACTGGCGTTCCACATCCTGCTCTGCTGCAAGCAATGGGTTTACCCCCCGTTCTTAACTTCTTACTCAACATTTGCTACTCACCTTCCTCCACAACCTCCCCAACGAAGACCTTGGAAATGCCAGACATGGCGATAACCACGTTCTGGGAGACGGAGGTGCCGGTGATGGACTGGATCAGCTGGACAGGCGGAGAAGGACAGTCAGCCCAGCGAGGGACCCGCAGCAGAGGCAAAACATTTTAACTCCTATTTAACAACCTGAGCCTGTCAGACATCAGCTCGCTGCCGAAAGGCACTGAACAGCAGTAACAGCTTTAGAATTAGTCCTCTGCTCTGGGCAGATGCTGCCTGCCGAGGTTTCACCTTCCCCTCATTCAGCTGCACACCCTGGAGCAGCAATCACATTTCCCTGTCACCTCATGGCCCCCAGACCACCGTCACTTAAGCTGAGCTCCTATTTAAACAGCATAAGCCCCAGGAGGGCACTGAGCTAGACCGTAATGGGATAAGCCAATCCCATAATGGTCTCGGCCACAGGGACCAAGATGCACCCAGAGTGGGGAGCACCATGAAGCCAGCTCGTGTTGTGCAAGGTGGCCTAGTAAGGCTGGGTTTTGCCTGCCCTGCTCAGGCCCCGTCTGCGGCGAAGCGCTGCTGAAGCCGTACCCGTTTAATGGCAGCTTTGGGGAAAGCAGAGCGGCGATACATCTCGTAACGGTTCAGCTGTTCTTCGGAAAAGGAAGAGACCAGTATTCTGGAGTGGAAAGAAGCGATTGTTTACAGCAGAAATAAAAATCTGAAGCTCTTCAGGCCGCTGCAACCGTCTTGCAAAGCCCTTCTGCCATCCCACGCCTCCCACGGTACCAAACGGCCGGGCAGGGGAAACCGGTGCCCACACTGGACCTGTTCGGGAGGGGAGGGGCCCAGGACGGAGCTATGGACACTGTTAACCATGGGCTCATACACCGATTAAATGATTATCGTGCAAAAAAAACCCAACAACCCTGTGCAGTGGTCGGTGCCCTCCCCAGTCCCGGCCCCCGGCACTCACTGCATCTTCTGGATCTCGTCCTCGTCCACTTTGTGCTTCTTCTCCTTCCTCTCCTTCAGCTCCAGCTTCACCTTCTTGGCGGCAGAGGGCTGCAGGCTGGGGTCCTCCCCAT
>VWZY01005156.1:49506-60739 GCA_013399075.1 Chloroceryle aenea | reverse complement strand
GGTGAGGAGCGTCAGGTGGGTCAGAGGGTGCCGAGGGTGTCGGAACCAGGCCAGGTTTTCAGTAGCTGTGGTATATCCCCGCACATCGCCGGGGGCAGGGCCGGAGCCACAGGGCAGAGCTCCCTCCTGCTGTGTTTTGCCAATTGCTAGGTTACACTCTTTCCCAGGAGCATCGTTTTACAGCTCGTAGCACTCGGCAGGGCTCACCCAGGTTTTGTGTTCTGCCCCATCACGGGAGGAACAGCCAAATGCATCTGTGACAAACAGTTTACTTATTTTTCCTGCCGTGGACAAAAGTGGCTCCGGAGCTGGCTGGAGTGTGCTAAGAGCTGTAACAAGAAGCATTTGGGTTGAGGGTGCAGGAGCTGCTGGTTTGGTTAAAATGCCAGGCAAAGAAACTTTTCTCTTGAAGACTTTAGGGCTCTCTTTACTGGTGCTGGCATTAGCAGCCTCATTCTGCATGCTCACGCAGGGGGATTTCTCTCTGTTCACCCTGGTGGCAAAGTGGATGCTTGCGAGACACGGGTGACCCGAGTGGATGTTTGTGAGATTCCCTGATGGCTTTTTCATCTGTGCACCCCAACTTACTGTCCTTCCTTTGAGCTGCATGGAGCAACTTCAGGACCAAACCCACAGCTCTTCATGGAAGCAAACAGGGAATATTTGAGCAATGAGATACTGACATTTCCATCGCCCTGTTCCCCTCCACTTTTGTCTGCAGTCCCGAAACTGCAGAAATGTCACCGTAGATCTGAGTACACCCAGTGCTCTGTGTTTCAAAGGCAAGAGCTGTGCAGAGTTCAGCTGGACGCTGCATGTTTAACAAATGGGTTTTGGCACTTAGCAGTGAAATATGAAGGTTACAACTAAGCCTGCCCAGCAGTTAGTTGCTGGGAGCAATGGTCCTGTCCTCCCCCATCTTCTTCCCTGATATTCATGTTTGAGTTGTTGTGTGGCTCTGCCAGAGCGAATCACTCCAGCTGGCTGGTCGAACAGAAAACTTTTGTTTCGTGAGGCTGCACCGTTCCGAGATCCGGTGGGAGGGAAAGGGCAGGAACCTGCAGGTGACAGCACAGATGAGCAGGACTTTCCCTTCGGCCTGGAGAGCAGAGGTCCAGCTGTTGTGATTCCCCTCTGCCTACGGGCCGCCTAGAGAGCGTGTGTTTGTGGAAGAGGAGCTGCTCGGCCTGATGAGGGGGGTCCTGCGCTGCTCTGGCTGATGGAAGCTGTTTGGCAGAGATCCGAGCCTTCTAAAGATGAATGTGTGAAACGGTGTTTGATGGATGAGGAGCAGCTGAGCCAAGAAGGGCAGGTTTGGTGGTGGTTGTTGTTTTCTTTAACACAGTGTGTTGTTTTAGTGACACTGAAAGGAAAGCAAGCGGGGTCTAAAAGACTTGGGTGAACGACTTGATACAGAATACAACACAGAGATCCAGACCAGAAGGGAAAGCCCCCATCCCAGCGGCACTTGGCTGAGGATAAGAGGAGTTCTGAGGCTGAGCTCCTTCCATCGCAGCGCCGGAGGGGCTGCTTCGCTGGCTGGTGGCAGGTTCCACGTGCTAATGCCTCCCCTCCTGCCTGAGCCCTTCGCCTTCCACAGGCACCTGCAGCGAGCTGGGTTCAGCCCACGTGTGCGGCTCGCAGGGGGGATGGACGCCTGCTGAAGGTGACCCTCCTGCCTGCACTGAGAGTGATGGACGTCTGCTGGGTGCTCAGGCTTTCTGCTGAGCTTTCCCAGCACATCTGTGGTCTTCCAGGCTGTGCCATCCACATTCCCCTGCTCTTTTCTGCTCCACGGGTACAGCTGCAGCTCAGTCACGCTCTGGCTACAGGAACCGTTTCAGGGTGAAGTGTCCCCTTGAAATGAAGGAGGTGCTTTTGAACAGGGGTGATGGCAGTTGCCCCTTGTCATTGACACCAGGTGCGAGGTCCTGGCCGATGCCGAGGTGGCACTGTCTGTGCCCTGAAGAGCCCGCTCTGGAGTACAGCTTAGTCATGGAAATGAGCTAAATCCTATTTCACAGAAACTGGTAAAAATAAAACTGTTGAGGATTGATTTGTTTCTATAGCAACAGACTGGAGAAGCTAATACAGCTGCTCTCTGCAGATAGGGAGAAAAACAGCAATTGAAATGTTAGTCCACCTGGGACTAGCTGTCAGCAGAAGAAAGATCTTCGATAGACTGGTGAAGGGGTGAAATGCTTAATTAAAGACAGAGGGCAGGAAGATGCGAGCAGCCTTTGGACAGAAGTGGGTGCAGGAGGGTGGGAACCTGCCTGCTCTCCGGGGCGAACCCTGGAGAGGCTGCATGATGTCCTCAGAGCTATTGATACCCCGTTCCAACAGACTGCATTCTGAACTTGCCAGCCACCCTCTCGTGGGTGGGGAGATGCCCCGTTTCAGGCAGTGCTCTAGTGCTGTCCCGTGCCCGGGTGTTTAGCCCATCGAGTGCATTTTTTGAAGCCTGAATTTAAGCTGCCATCCTGTCCTGCGGTTAATCACTGTGGCTTGCATGAGGAACCTTCACAGTTTATCAGGCAATCTTTGCTGCATGAGCTGGGGGGTGGCCTTTGAAAGTCAGGACTAATTTCTGAGCTAAATTTTCTTAAACTGGACATAGAGCTGAATGCTCCCTAACATGGGCCAGGGCAGAGTTCACCATAAATGTTTCGTGTCCTGGAAGAAAATCCAGTAGAGCATCCAGACTGAGTTTAAAATGAATTTCTCTCTCTACAGTGTGTAGATTTGTGGAGGGTTTTGACTTCCCTTTGGCCCAACCCCAGAGCTGTAGCAGCCCCTGGTACGTGCTGTGCTGTTAAGGGACTGGTTTCCCCCATGGTTATTACAGGTGAGCTGCTGAAATGTTTGAGAGGCCCTGAGATGCCCCGTGCTCAGACCACAGTGTATATATGGGCATTCTTGACTTGCTGACGTATCCCACCTTGTGTGGCCAGTGTTTCAGATGCAGATGAGTGTACACATCTGAAACAAGCAGGATGTTACCACGGGAGTGTTTCTGCAGAGCTCTTACCGGGCTCTCCAGCAGAGTCTGTTATTTAGCTTAAGGAAAGTTGGAGCTTGAGCTGGTGTTTAGGTTTGGTAAACCCAGCCTACATTAGCACTTTTCCCTTGTTATTTAAACACATGGTTTCTTTTAAAGGCAAATTACATTTAAAAATAAACCTCAAGCTTTTTTTTTCCAGCTACAAGGAAGTGTCTGTAGTGCTGCGTACTAAGGATGCGAGAACATAACCTTGTCTAAAAGTGAGTGCCATAAATATTATGTAAATACATTATCTCATCAGATTTCTATCTAATCCTGCTGCCTGCTGGTGTTCAGACTCGGGCCAAACCAAGCTGAAGATGTCTTAGGTGGTCTTACAAATCTAATATCGAAGTGGGTTGGAAATGAGGTGAAATGACTTTTGCCTCATCCTAATTAAGACACTAGGAGAAATCCTTTCAAGTTTGGCACCACAAAGTAAATTGCCTGGTTTAAAAGTGTAATCCGATTAAAGAAGCCCAGTGCCTGGTAAGGTCTGAAGCCTGGCTGTGCAGTGATCCAGATGGGCTCCCCAGACCCTCCTGTACTGCTCAGCACTTTGCAAATCAGCACCAGGTTTGATTTTATTGGGTTTGGTTTTTTTTAGGAAGCAGGATCAGGACTGTAATAAAGCCTTGAGCTCTGGAAGCTTCAAAGCTTTGCCTTCTGGTTCTGTTGCAAGGATTGTGAAGCCCATCAGATGACAAATAAGGGACTGTGTGTCCTGGGGATTTGGTTTTTCTTTTGCCAGTACCTCTTTCCAGTGTTTGGGGTGGTTTTTTGAGCTGTGGTTTTCTCACTGCACAGTGTTAAGTCTGATAAAGTGTTGGCTGTCATGCAAGAGACGTTTAAATGACCTCGATTCATCCTGAGATGCCCTGCAGATGACTCGGGGTTGTCTTGGGGTGTTGTTAGTAACAACCTTTGCGTGATTTAAAATTGCTTGTGTTCCCCTTGTGACTCTGGGCTCTCTCCAGCCTCGTTTCAGCCTGGTGGGGTCTGAGGCCATATGTCTGAAGGGCTGTGGCTCATCTCCACTGAGCTAGAAACAGCTGAAAACACAGAGAACTTGGAGGACGTGTGTAATTAGTGCTGGACTGGGCATTTTGGAAATACTTCCTGTAACCTCAACAGAAATTACTTGACAGGAGTGAAACAGGATGTGTCCTTGACATTCCTTTTTGCTGAAAGTAAAGCCCTAAAGAGAAGAGAGTTGCTTAAAACAAAACCAAGCTGCAGATTCCAGTTGTCCAACGTAGAGGATGCCACTCGAACGTGGTGTTCATGTGGTGTCTGTGCTGAGGTTAGTGCTGGAAACAGCTCGGCTGTGGGGAGCTGCTTTAAGGGGTCCAGCCCTGCTCTCCTAGAGACGAGACCCAAAGATGCTGCAGGTTGTGAGCAAAGCCTCAAAATGACCAGAAACGAGGCAAGTCACTGTTTGCCACCTTCTTGGAAGGATGCATTAGATGACCTTTGATTGGGAAGGGCCCTTTACAACATTCTGTGATGCTGTGATTCTCATCCTTGCCACCGTTACAGTGCCTGCAGTGTCATCCTTGTGAGTGACATTTTCAACCCGAGCTCCTCTCGTTGGGCTTGAACGAATTCCCGTGTCCAGAAGTGGTGGGCAGTGCAGTGCCCCTGCCCACAGTGGGCTCTGCTGCGGGTCTGTCAGTTGGCATTGTCTGGAATCTGGCTTTCAGGAGCAACGATAAATGGGGCGGATGTTGGCTCTTGAGGTGTGGTTAGCAAATAGAAAGAATCTGAGTCTTGGAGTAAAACTTGTGAATGTTTGATGCTGCCTTGAAATTGTGTGTGCATAAATACACAGGAAGGTGTTTGGTTTGTTGTTTGGTTTTTGGGTTTTTTTAATCTTCTGGTTTGACCTTAAATATTTTGCAAGACTTGAGTTTTCAGGCTCTGATGTTCTCAGTTTGAAGTAATTAAAGATTCTGGGTTTCTCCCCAAGTCACTCATGCTGCAGTTGGGCTTTTTCTTCTAAATTCCTCAGGAAAGTTGGGTTCAATTTAATGGTCTTCAGTGCTGCCTCAAGACAGCTCTGCAGAGCTGCTGCCTGAGCAAAGGAATTTGGGCTTTCCCTCTCAAAAGCTGTCGCTGTCAGCAGTGGGTGAGCTTTTGAAGCCATCTGAAATGCCTTTGGATCCTGGTAGTTACACGGGTCTAAGTTGTTACAGCTGAGATATAATTATTTGCTGGGATAGAGTTGCAATGACCTTGAAATTGTTTGAAGTAATGGAGAGTCTTTTCCCTGCATAAGTTTATAATTTAGTAGTCTGACTTGCATATATACATTCCTCCTGTAGGTTAGAAATGTTGGGCTGGGAAAAGCTCTGCCACTAAAAGCAGCTCCTGGCTGGGAGAACTGTATTTAACAGAGAAAAAGCCCAGAGCTGGTTTTATATGCTTTCAAATAAGTGGGCTGAAATATTTTCAGGGGTTTGGAACATATTATCTTATGTTGTGTATGTTCCCCAAAGAAAATGTGTTTTTTCCTGCTGAGGAAAAAAGCTGTTTGAGGCAGGCTTGTCAACTTGGCCAAAATCAAAGCTGGCAGGTGGATAAAAAGAGAACTGGAAACTTAAGGTGTACAGTGAAGTGTGTGGGAAAGAGCTCAGTGCTGCCTCTTCCATTACTGACTCCGTTTGCCAGTGTCAGGGATGTCTGGGGGTGTCTGTGCCGGGCTCCCCGAGGAGCTGTCCCTCCCTTCTGGCCACCTCCTCAGCCCTTCAGAAGCAGGGCTGGGACTTTGCATTTCCTACCCGTGGTTTGGCTGCCTGACACACGCACTCGTTTTCAGCTCTGACCTTATTTCTACAGGTAGTGTAGGCAAGGAACAGCAGCTTCAGGGGAGCTGTCTCAACAGCCACAGATAACGCACTGCCTCGGCCGGTCCCGTTCTCCCCTTCAGTGGCTTTGTAAGGGGCTGGATTTCACGGAAGCTGCAGGAATAAAAGGGTGTCCTTTGTCATTTCCATCCTGCTTTTCTTAAGCTTTCCTAAGAGCTGCTGTCTTCAGTTGATGTGTTCTCTGTTTGCTTGACTCATGCCAAGAATGAGCAGGAGCTTATCGCAGTGCTCTTTGAACCCGACTGCTCAGGTGTGTCCTTAACACTCCCACCCAAGCCACCGCGGGGGTCACATTTCTCTTTGCCTTCCTACCCTTCCCCTTTCCCTTGCTCTCTCATTTCCCTCTTACTTGCTCTTCGGGCTTCCAATTAAAAAGCTCATCAAGAAGGAATTTCGGCCGGAGTCAGTGCCGTGGTATGTAGCTGCCTTGTTTGCATCCCGCATTGTTGCTGGTTCATTCCTTGCTCGGCCGTGTCTTTCTTTAGCCTCCAGGGACTTGTGATTAAGCCGGAGCGCCGGGATTTGATACGTGCTTAAACTGAGCTGTGCGGGTGAAACGGCTTCGCTGTGCTGTGGGTTGTGTGGAAGGGCAAAGTCTGCTGCAAACGCTGCAGCCGAAGCTTTGCTGCCCTTCTTAATTCTCCAGTGCCACGCTGCCTTCCTTGAGGGCCTCCTCTCCCATCCCGTTGATAGCCAAGTGGCTAATTTCTGCTTTGCTGAAGCTCAATGTTCCATCCCTCCCGTCTCAAAGCCCAGGTCCCGTCGCCCCGCGAGCCGCTCCGATGGCGTGCGGCTCCCTCTCCCAGCTGTCGGAGCGAGGAAGCACTTCAGTGCCAGTGTAAATCCAAAGCCCTCATGTCACTGGTCTTGACAGTGTCACAGGGGAAATGGGATGTTGTTTGAGCCCCTGTCTCTCTTTTTTTGTTTTCCCTAAGGCAAAAGTGCACTCTAGACACAGTTATTGCTACAAAATAATTGCATTTGCTTTTTAATTGCTGTAGTGGAGGAGTAAGGCAGTCTCTGCATCTTTGTTTCCCCAGCTCTGCTTTACTTGGCCTATTTACCCATTTCTCATCTGCGCCAGGTCAGACTCAGGCGCTGCCGTTCAGCCTTTTGGGCACTGGTTCTAGGCAGCAACCAGTTTGAAAAGGAAGAACCGGTTTGCTGTGGACGTGACGGGCTGGCACAGCCTCGTGATGATGAGGCATGAAGTGGAGATGGCTTTACGAGGGCTGGAGGGCACGGTGGCCACGCGAGGCATGGAGTTTGGCTGTCCTTGGCCCACGTGGGAGAGGACAGGTCTTTGGGGCAGTTTGGAGCTGAGAGATGGGGAAAACATGGCCATGTGGTTATTTGCTCTGTATAGGCCATATCTAAGACTTAACCAGGAGGAGGATGGCCATGTTTAAATCAAGTATCGCCTCTCCTATAGGCTTCTACGTGCAAGGTTCCCTGCTAGAGATCCCGAATTCCCGCTGAGATACCTATGGAATCAGATATCAGATCACTGTGGGTGCTGGAAAGAAAAAAAAAAACCCAAACTTTGACTTGTTCCAATGCTGCTGGTTCCACCTGACACTGAACGTGTGGCTCTTTGGCAGACACCTGGCAGAGGGTGACACATTTTCTGCCACCCCAAACCAATTGGTACCTCAGTTCCCCCCAGAGAGGGGAATGCCAGGCGATGGCAGAGTCACAGAATCATTTAGGTTAGAAAAGACTTCAAGATCATCAAGTCCAATGCACTCTGCCAGAAATATCTTTTATTTTATTGCATTTTTATTATTATCATTTGCACAAGTTCCTCTTGGCAACATTTTTACTCCGAACTCGGTGCTTTTGTGTGCCTGTCAAAAGGCAGCAGCCAGCTGGACGGGTACAGTTCAAGACAGGATGCTCTATTTCTGTTGGCCGATTGTCACGTCTCTCGGGATTCTGGAGCTTGTTAAATCATCCCGCAAAAGGCAAAGGGGGAGGGAAACTACAGCCTGAGGTTGCCAGCTGTAGCCAGCTTAGTGCTGCAGCACGAGCTGCGTGGTCTTTTTTGATTAGGAATTTGAGGGTGCCCGGGCAGCCTGCTCCCATTTCTCTGGGATGAAGGGAAAATCTTGTACCTGTCGAAGGAGTTGTGCTTCAGCAGAACCTGGAAGCCTGAGCCTTCTACAGTCGAGATGCTTCCTGCAAATTTTCTCTGCATCTGATTCTTTTTATTATTCTTTTCAATACTGCATTTTCTTCCACTTTGTTGCATCTTCTCCAGTACTATGGAAACAGCAGAGCTTAGCTTGGACTGAAGAGCGAGGAATGCTTACCTTAGCAGTGCTGCTGGTTCCAGGTCACAATTCTGGGATATTGTTGAGCTCCAGGCTCTTTTAGATGACATTCATAATGCTGCTCGGTTTATTGAATTTCTGCAGGAATGTTTTGCTTCTTTTTGCTCCTATTCCCCCAACCCCCATCTAGTCAGATTCAGAAGAGGAGAAGGCAGCTGCAAGATGGGTATTTAGTAAACCTCGCGGAGAGGTTTGTAAACGTTTTGCCATGTTGGGAGATTCCTGTCCTCTCTTAGAGGGTGGTTTCCCCACCTAGAAAGGGCAAGACAGCTCTTTCAGCTTCAGGAATAAGGTGAACATCCTATACCTGGTGTTGGGTGGTCGAGGTTTGCTCCCTGAGGAATGTAGGTGCTCCAGTTTGAGAAGACTGGCACTGAGGCTCTGGTGGAAACTGTGTCTCGCATTCAGTTGTGTGCGTTAGGAAGCTGAATGCAGACTCACTTCTAAAAAGGACTCCAGTGAGCATTTTCCCTTCTCTTTCCATCTGAAATCTCTCTTCTGAGTTTTGTCTTTGGTAGAACCAAGTGCCAGAGTTGTTGGGCACGGCAGCGTTTGTGAGCTGAAAATGTGAAGGACCTGTGGGTGATGCCAGTGTGATGTTACCATCCCGTTTTCCCTTCTCTTCCCCTGCCAACCTGCTGCCCTCAGACCGTGCGTGGAGAGGGGGATGCTCCTGACACCCGTACACCCCAGAACCCAAAGCTCCTGGCCACGCTCCCCTGCAGACACTGCTTGGCTTTCCCTGGCTTGATAATTGATTCTTTTTTTGCACCTCTTTGAGAAAAGCTTTGTTTCAGTCTGGCCTCTCCAGTCGGTGCCAGCACGCAGAGCTCGTGTCGCCTGTGAACTCTGCTCCGTGGCATGTAATCAGCTGGAAATGCTCCTGTAATGGGAGCAGATTGCAGAGCCACTGTCTGTAGTGCTTTTAAGAATAAAGGGCAGCATATTCACTCAAACCAGACCTGTCTTTTTTGTTTTGGGTTTGGTTTTTTCCTCTCCTGCAGCTATTTATTTTGCCTCCTGCTCGGAGGGGTTCTTTGATGTAGCGCAACACGCGTGACCCATCCCTTCTGTCTCCTGTTGCCTAAATGCAGGTGACAGAGCCCAGTGTCACCCCCCACCATACATCAAGTTTAGAGAAATACATTTCCACTGCCAGGAGCCATCTGAATGTGTCGGGCTGCCCTCTTCCAGTGGGGAATTTTAGCTGGGATGGGTGCTGTTCTATTAGCAATGCCATCCCCTTGGTGCTTCTTATGGCGTGAGCCTCTAAGCCCAGAGGTTGAACGTGTGGTTGTTGTGGTTCTTCTGCCAGCCTGAAACAACCTCCTCCTGGAAGTGAGGAGGGGAGTTGTTGGCTGGTTTTCAGAGAAATAGATGAGATTCTTTTTTGACTCTTACCCTTCCTGGAGGGATCATTCAAGGGGCTGCTGTCGCTCCAAAAACTTGTGTGGATTTCCTGCTGCTTGCCCTTTGCCAGTTGCCCCCTGGGAGGAGTGAGTGGTTCTGCTCTCTCCAGAAACAGAAGGAACAGTTTGGCCATTAGAGGACCAGGTGCCACGTGGTGTTGCTCCACTGGTTGAAATGCTGGTGTCCTCCCAGCGTGCTGGTGACCTTACTCTGGCTGAGCTGTGTTGGGCAGCGAGGACGGAGCTGGTAACAACCTTTGTTCCTGACTATTGCTGCACACTGGAAATGAGCTGGCAAAGTGGAAGCACCTGAGGAGTGGGACCCTGGGGGTCTTGTACTGTGCAGAGGGCCAGGCAGGGTCTCTGGCTGCTGTGGTGTGTCAGCCTGAGAGTCAGACTGGATCCCTCGTCAGCAGCTCTGCTGCTGCTTCCTCGAGAGCGTCTGACACGGAGCCTGCAGCTCTCGGGCTGGGTTGTGTCAGCTGGGTGTGTGGTGTCAGCTGGGTCATCCTCACATCTCCTGCTCTCATTAAGGTCGCCACTTTACCCATCCACTCTGGCAGAGTCATAGAATGCTTTGGGTTGGAAGGGACCTTTCAAGCTCATGGTTTTCCATGGCATCAGCATCCCCCAGTAGCTGTTTTTTCAGCTGTGCTTGCCACCAGCTCTGGCTGGCAGGTATGAACACATCCCCTCCACGTGTATTGCGCTTAGTGCGATGGGATTACTGCAGCTACTGGATGAGATGAAAGCCTCCTTGCCACGGAGAGTTGCTCTCTGTGTGCAAACAGAGCCATGTGGGAGAATTCAAGGGAGTTTTGTAGATACAGCTGCTGAAAACACTTACTGCTCTCATAAAACTTGCTTGATCCACAACTGCAGCTGCAAAATAAACAAACGTGTCCATAAATCTGGAAGTTGCTCTTAGGTGAGGACACTACCTGTCCAAGGAGTTCTTTCCTGTTGGGACTGTTAACACTTTTGGCCAGCTTCCACCCGTTTTAGTTTCCCAGATTTGATGGGTATTTGTGCAGAGGAACTGGAAGCAGCACACACTGGGAAACTGGGTTCTCCTGTGAGCGCTTGGAAGGAATTTTCTGGAATGAGCTGCCTGCAATTAGAGTGGGGAGAAGCAGCTCCAGCAGGCACCGGGTTGTTCTCTGCAGTGTCTATCCTGCATGTCTTCACCTGTTTGGAAACGTAGTCGTTGTTCCTTGAGAGACTGCTGGCCTGACTCAGCTCTGCCTGCTGTCAGCCCACGTTTCTGTGAGGAGAGCTTTGTTCTGCCAGCGTGGAAAACCAGAGGCAGGGAGATTGTGTCTTGCTGCCTCCTGACGCTCTGAAAGCACCTTTGTAACCTCTGCTGATTAATGTTGGCCCAGCATAAATCCTGTAGCTGTGAGATGGAGACATCCACTGATCTGAGGATGAGTCGCCCCATGCTAACAGAGTCTCTCTCTTGTGCCCAGGAAGGCCAATGGTCTCCTGGGGGGCATAAAGAGTGTGGACAGCAGGTTCCTTCCCCTCTACTCTGCCACAGAGAGACCACATTTGGATCATTGTGTTCAGTTCTGGGCTCCC
>VWZY01005156.1:30399-49387 GCA_013399075.1 Chloroceryle aenea | reverse complement strand
CTCCAGAGCTCCCTTCCAGCCCCCACCATCCTCTGATTCTTCCTCCAGTAGAAGGACCTGGTGTTGGGGTGCTCTCTCGGGCTAGAATGATGCCTTCCAGCCTCCTGTGTCAGCAGTGGAAGCGGCTGCGCACTGAGCGCCTGTGCCCCTTACCTTTGATTTAACCCCTGTGCCACGGCTCGAGTATCCAGGCTTCCTGGAATGCTCTGTTCAAACCCCAGGAGGATCCCTTTGTCTGCTCGGGCGGTTTCATTCTTTTCATGTTTGAAAGCTTGATGCTTTGTACAGATGTTTATGATCCTGGTGTTCCTTCCTTACAGGTGATGCTTTCCTGCTCCTGTGTGCTAATTGCCAGGATAAGTTCTGCTTTGCAGCCCAGAACTAGCTGCATTTGGGTGGTGATTTTTCACATACCAGAGGTGTTTTCTGGAAGGGAAAGGTATTGAAAGCAGCGTGTAGGTTGGTGCTGATGCTGTAGGAGCTGGTCAGTGCTGTACTCTTCTGTGTCTTCATTCTTGTGCATGTGAGGTCTGTAATCTTCCATTTCCCCTGAGTTTAGATTTGTAAGCACACCAGTGAGGACCTGGTGTGTTGCAGCAGGAGGACACGTGGCAGTGACACCTCCTAGCTGGTCTGAGGTGCCATAGCCAGCATGGCACCATCTGAGCTGTCTGTGTGTGGTGTCCATGGTCAGAGGCTGATAGCCCTGCACATCCAGATCTGCTCTTTCATTTACCCGTAACCATTCGAGCTCTGTGATCCTTTCCCTGTTCGTTTTGCCATCAGGATTGATCACTGTAACTTCCCCCTTTCTTGCTTCTCCCGACAGCTTTGGGAGCATCTTTGCTCTGGCTTCCCTGCTGCTTTCAGCATGAAGAGCTGGTAGAGATCTCCAGCTCTTGCAGGCTGTGTGATCCATGGCTCAAATCCTTGCTGACATTTCTTCTTCAAACTCAATAACCAAACTCAACCAACAAAACCAGTCCATAGCTCTCCCCTTGCGGTCCCTCGGCCCTTAATGGAGCTCTTCTAGCCCAGGTAGAAGGGAGTTACTCTATTTGGTTGTGAAATGCTTGGCAGCATCATCGTGTTCAAAGTACTCAACGTGAATTACTGTATTTTATTTTTTCCAGTAGAAAAATGGAGGCTCTGGTGTTAGTGGGGGAACCTTTGCTGCAGCAAACGCTTCCTGTGCAGGACTGGAAACTTAAGTGAGACTTCTGTGTCCTCTTGAAACACCTGGCCACTCTTCAAAGCATTCTGTGGTTCTCCAGTCTACTAAATGACCACCCACATTTTCTGGAGTCTGGCTGAATTTGGTTTTGCAACTAAGAAGATGCTACAGCTATAAAAATGGCAAGGCCAAGCTCTTAAATAGTGTGCTTTTAGAGCTAGCTCTGCTGCACTTAATGGAAAATGCTTAACAGAAGCAGAAAGCACATTTTTCTTTGGTCAGGTGTCCTACCACAAGCTGAATGTGGCTGTCACAACCCAGCACCCACCGAGGCAGGTGCTCTACAAACCCCCCAGGCTGGAGCAGAACNCTGGACACTTTCCAGCCCCCCTGGCTCTGTTCCTGTGTGGGCTGCCCTGGGTGCCCCTGCTCTGGCAGGGGGGTTGGACTCGCTGATCTCCAGAGGTCCCTTCCAGCCCCCACCATCCTCTGATTCTTCCTCCAGTAGAAGGAGCCTGGTGTTGGGGTGCTCTCTCAGGCTAGGAACGATGCCTTCCAGCCTCCTGTGTCGAGGGTCAGCAGTGGAAGCGGCTGCGCACTGAGCGCCTGTGCCCCTTACCTTTGATTTAACCCCTGTGCCACGGCTCGAGTATCCAGGCTTCCTGGAATGCTCTGTTCAAACCCCAGGAGGATCCCTTTGTCTGCTCGGGCGGTTTCATTCTTTTCATGTTTGAAAGCTTGATGCTTTGTACAGATGTTTATGATCCTGGTGTTCCTTCCTTACAGGTGATGCTTTCCTGCTCCTGTGTGCTAATTGCCAGGATAAGTTCTGCTTTGCAGCCCAGAACTAGCTGCATTTGGGTGGTGATTTTTCACATACCAGAGGTGTTTTCTGGAAGGGAAAGGTATTGAAAGCAGCGTGTAGGTTGGTGCTGATGCTGTAGGAGCTGGTCAGTGCTGTACTCTTCTGTGTCTTCATTCTTGTGCATGTGAGGTCTGTAATCTTCCATTTCCCCTGAGTTTAGATTTGTAAGCACACCAGTGAGGACCTGGTGTGTTGCAGCAGGAGGACACGTGGCAGTGACACCTCCTAGCTGGTCTGAGGTGCCATAGCCAGCATGGCACCATCTGAGCTGTCTGTGTGTGGTGTCCATGGTCAGAGGCTGATAGCCCTGCACATCCAGATCTGCTCTTTCATTTACCCGTAACCATTCGAGCTCTGTGATCCTTTCCCTGTTCGTTTTGCCATCAGGATTGATCACTGTAACTTCCCCCTTTCTTGCTTCTCCCGACAGCTTTGGGAGCATCTTTGCTCTGGCTTCCCTGCTGCTTTCAGCATGAAGAGCTGGTAGAGATCTCCAGCTCTTGCAGGCTGTGTGATCCATGGCTCAAATCCTTGCTGACATTTCTTCTTCAAACTCAATAACCAAACTCAACCAACAAAACCAGTCCATAGCTCTCCCCTTGCGGTCCCTCGGCCCTTAATGGAGCTCTTCTAGCCCAGGTAGAAGGGAGTTACTCTATTTGGTTGTGAAATGCTTGGCAGCATCATCGTGTTCAAAGTACTCTACGTGAATTACCGTATTTTATTTTTTCCAGTAGAAAAATGGAGGCTCTGGTGTTAGTGGGGGAACCTTTGCTGCAGCAAACGCTTCCTGTGCAGGACTGGAAACTTAAGTGAGACTTCTGTGTCCTCTTGAAACACCTGGCCACTCTTCAAAGCATTCTATGGTTCTCCAGTCTACTAAATGACCACCCACATTTTCTGGAGTCTGGCTGAATTTGGTTTTGCAACTAAGAAGATGCTACAGCTATAAAAATGGCAAGGCCAAGCTCTTAAATAGTGTGCTTTTAGAGCTAGCTCTGCTGCACTTAATGGAAAATGCTTAACAGAAGCAGAAAGCACATGTTTCTTTGGTCAGGTGTCCTACCACAAGCTGAATGTGGCTGTCACAACCCAGCACCCACCGAGGCAGGTGCTCTACAAACCCCTCAGGCTGGAGCAGAACAGAGCAGGCAGATTCACAGGTTGTATGTTCCCTGTGCTGGGTGGGGATGGTTGGATGTGGAAGGAATCTGCTGAACAGAGAGCAAAGGGGGATGTGGAAGGTCTAAGAGGTGACAAGTGTGGACAAGAACAGAGCAAGAGGGCGACCAAGGAGGTTTGGGCGGGAGTGATCATCCCAACATTTTTCTTATAGCAAAGAAAAATCTGGACAATGAAGTTTGAGGAATGTAGAAGTCAAAGATCACCACTCTGGCTTCCCTCACAGCCTCTCCAATAGCTGGAATCTACCCACTCCTCTCCACGGGCTTTCCTGAAACCTGCCAAGAGGGGTTGAGAAAGCATCGCTTGGGATCTCGCCCCGTTCTCCCCTGGCCCAGGCCACTGGGCTTTAATCTTCTCCAGCCTGCATCAGCCGTTTCTTGGTGGAAAGGCTATGGTAGGATCTGGGGGTTGAGGCACAAAGGGGTCGTGGCTCCGTGCTCAGCCCCACCACCCTGTCCCCATCCCGACAGTGACAGGGACCTTGCTCTGCCTTTTCTGCCCCTCAGACATCTGACCACGCTTGCTAAACCCAAAGCTGTTGGCTTGTTTGCATTACCATCTCCAAGCAGGAAATACCAAGAGAGGGTTGTGTTTGCATTGCAGTTGTATGGATATTAATAGCTGGGATGTGTGCCTTGATTTGCTGGTGGTGTCCTCGGGGCAATGGACTAGGAGCTAATCTGCCTCCAGCTTTAACTGCCCTGGTGACACTCGGTCTCTAAGGCATTGAACTAAGTCTCCAAACATCTGAGACCAGTTCTCAGCTGCTTTAAACTTCCTTTGTGACCTTGGACTAAGCCACTCACATACCCTGGCTTCTTACATCTAAAGCAGTGATAGCTGCAGTATCCTGCCTTTTGTCTTCAGTGTTGAGTAATAAATCCAGGAGGGTAGCAATGGCCTCTGCTGTCTGCTCTGCACAGGTACAAGTACCGGTCCCCAGAGTCTCTGGGTGCTTCTGTAACCCAGATTAAGTGAGGTGGGCTGGAGCATCTCTGTGCCAGGCCAGGCTGAGAGCCCTGGGCCTGTGCAGCTGGAGAAGAGCAGCCTGAGAGGGGAGCTGAGCAAGAGCCAAAGGGCCCCTTAGGGGGGCAAGAGGATGGGGCCAGACTCTGGTCAGGGGTGCCCAGGGACAGGACAAGGGGCACCGGGCACCAACTGGACCCCAGGAGGTTCCCCCTGAGCAGGAGGAGCAAGTTCTTTGGTGGGAGGGGGTGGGAGCCTGTGCCAGGCTGCCCAGAGAGGCTGTGGAGTCTCCTGCTCTGGAGAGGTTCCAAAGGCTCCTGGATCCTGCCCTGCTGGGCCCCCTGCTCTGGGTGCCCCTGCTGGGTGGAGCAGGGGGGTGGCCCCAGAGCATCTCCAGAGGGCCCTCCCAACCCCTGCCCTGTTGGGATTCTGTGAGGCTACACATCAGCTCTGAAGACTCGTTTGACTTGAAAACATTGAGTTGTTCTTTGGGTGGCTTGGCCTTTGCTCTAGCCCACTGCCCCAGATGATTTTGTGAGTAAAGTTACTGGAGTCAGAAAGAAATAAATGAAAAAGCAAGAGGACAAATATGGTCTTGTTGAAAGGAAGTATTGGGTTTTACCATGACCTAAAGCAATGTGCTTTATTCAGCAACTTTTCCAAACAGGAAGCTTTATTTAAAAGGCTACAGCACTTGCTGAATCACGGAGCAAGAGAAAACCAAGTGAAACAGCAGATATTGCCATTTTCAGAGCTTTTCTTCTGTTCTTGATGTTCACTCTTAATTGCCTTAAAGAGACACATCAGAAACATCATTAGAATATTGTCCTGGTGCAGCAGAAAGGAAGTGGAATCTGGGTAAAGGTTGGAGAATGGACACTGGTAATAGAAATGTAAAGCCCCTCTTTGATGTGAAGGGGTTTTGGGCAGCTTGGGGGAGGAAAGAAAGCAAACAGCAGTGGTAGTCAGATTGGCTCCAGACCTTCTCTGAGCTTTATTGGACACTTGTATTTAGAGAGCTCTCCTTCCTGTGCCGGGATCTGTTTAATCAGAAACAGCCCAAAATTGCCCCATACATAGATAATGCTCGGTTTTGTGCTCTTGCTTCTCTCAGTGCTGTATTTCCATTCTGCAGATGGGAGAAGTGAGGTCTGGGAGGAGAGTTTTTCCCAACGCTGCCTAGCACAGCGGGGATTAAAGGCATCCTGGCTTCCAGAGTCATTGTCTACAGCCCAGCTTGCGAGGCTGAATGAGCTGGGCAGGGGTCTGGCCTTAGCATTTCCTGCATTTTCTTCTCTCTTGCCTCTTTTCGCCGAAGGCACCGTTTCTACTGCTCTGGTCTGAATTACTTCTCCTCTGCCTTGTAAAATTCAGGGCAGCAGGTCTGTAAGTGAGCATTGTTCAGATGAAATGATTCAGGCTTCCCCAGTGCATCGTCTCCCGGCGCTGTGCTCCCCTCCTTCTCATTCCATTTCTCCTCTGCAAGCCGTCGCTAATGTATTCTAGGTGGAGATGCAGAGCCTGCCCTGGATGGGAGCATCTGCACCTCAGCACAGCGGGGGGTTGGTGACCCCAAGGGAAGAGCCCTCGGCAAGGGACTGAGCCTGCCCAGCTGCTGCCCGCTCCTCATTTCCCTGCAGTCATTTCTGTCCCTCTAAAAGGCTCTTGTTTGATTCTTACTGGGTAACTTTTATGGTTTTCTGCCTTGTGTGAAATGTGCTTCTCCAAGAGGAGTTGAACACAATTCTCTATTGATTTGTCTGTTCTCAAAGTGGGGCTGGTGAGTGGGGCTCTGCCCCACGAGCCTGACAGCTCAAAGCCTCGCTGAGCTGTTCCTCTTGCCCTGAACATCTTCAAATTTCCCCCTCTGGCTTGAGATCACCTGACAGACTCCTCACTTGGGAAGAGCTCATCTTAACCCCAGAGTACCCACCTCCTCCCCAGGGTGATCTGAGGATTGTTTCCTAATATTTTAGATCAGAGCCTGGGCTTTGTTTCCAGTAGTTCTGCCACAGTTCCTGCAGATAAGACCCGGGATATCACTGAGATCAGAGGCACCAGGCACTGGAAATGGTGCTCTGAGGGACCTGCAGGCTCTTTCAGAAGGGACAGTCCCGTGCCAATGCTTTTCCAGCTCCCAGTTGCTACAGTCTGTGGTGGACTCATTTTCCTGTGTTTAGGTCTAACATGAGAAGCTCAAGATCTTTAATCTTTGTCTGTCACTTCGATGCTATGCATTGCACAAATAAAGAAGGGATGAAAGGTTTGGTTTCTGTCGGCCTAGGAGAACTGTGTGGCCTTCTGAGCAGAGCTGGGGAGGAAGAGGGAAGAGATTGATACACTTCACTGCAGTCCACACAGCTAAATATAACTAGCTCTCTTCTTGGATCCTGTCAGTCTGAACTTCTGGGTGAGTTGACCTTCCTTTGATAAAAGCTTTCTTTATGTGCAAGAATAAAACAACAAGGGGGATTAAAGGACACAGCAAATTTTATTATGATTATTTTTATTTTTTTGAAATCAAAACAGAGATCTTAAAATCCTGGCAGTTGATTTTCACAATACCCAGCACTCACTGCTGAGCCACCTTGTCCTGGACTCCCAGCTTTTCTCCTCTGAGTCCCTTGAGTGAACTTTGCATTTCACTCTGCAGCATTCACCAGAACACTTCTGTGAAGTTTATAAAGGGGCCTTTTCTCACTGGGAGACTGGGCTCTGATGGGGACCAGTATCCTGGGCTCCAGCTCCTGGTCTTGCTGCTGACTGAGTAGATCATTTTGAGCAAGTGACTTAATTTGTGCCCATTACACCACTGACTGTGGTTTTCCTTACTTCATAACTTCAGCTCAAAGAAATACTTGTTTTCAGTGCTGCTGGTTTTTCACATGGACACCCTGGAGCTTTTTGAGCTCGGCATCAAAACACAGCTCTGTTTAACCTGTAAAACCACTGAGCTCACTGCCTTTGGTCAGGTCAGCAGCTTGTGCAAGGGGATGCACCAGTGCAGTACTTAGAACTGCTCCAGATTACACACAAGTCTTTCTGGCACTGGTTTTAACCATTAACTGCCACTTTAAATCCAGCAATAAATTCTTTGGGCAACCACACTGCGTGAGCTGGCTGCCAAAAATAAACCAGAGCCTGAGGATTACTCAGGTCCCTTTCATGCTTCAGGAGTGTTGCAACTGGATGGCGTAGGGCACCTCCTGGACTCAATTTTTTGGTCTCTCCTGTATCTTCTGGACATAGTTTAAGCCACCAGCCTGCCAATGATGTTAGTGGCACCTGAAATGCATTGTGTGCGTGTCTCGGTTTGCCATTCGCTCCCGAAGCACGGGATGCAGTGTGGCATGTGGGAATGCCTCTGGATAAACCTCCTGATCCTCTGCAAATTGGATTTTGTAGCTTATTTCCCTGTCCTTATGGATAAAGTTTCTCCTTAGCTGCCTCTCCTCGGTGGAGCTCGTGTCTGTCTCGGGACTGGAAAGCCCTTTAGAGTGCTCTGCTGGATCAGGAGTCACTCGGAGGGGAGAGACTTTGCACTGCAGAGCATGTTCCTGGATCCCACCTGAAACGTGGTCGAGGGCAAGCGTGCTGCTTGGTTTCCTTCTGCATTTCCACTCGGCCCGGACGAGGTTCCTGTTGGTTTGGTGCCTTTCTTGCTGTATTTTCTACGCTGTGGTATGGAGTTTTTTCTGGCTAGGAGCCCTCTAGTAATGACTGTTATTTTAGCAAACCCAGTTACTGCTCCGACTGCCTCTGGATCACACGCCGAGTCCTAGTGATGACATGGTGGGGAGGAAATGAAACGATGAGCAAAGGCCTGCTTCACAGAGAGCAACAGTTGACTTTATTTTAAACCAATTAAACTGGGGATTAGAAGGTGCTGTTAAGTTCTACCTCTAGTTAAAGAAACAAGTGCAGGAAAATGGGCTGTATTAGTAAAAGCATCGTTGTCCAGGCTTAGACTAAACCCTGTGTGATTCTTGCAAGTCTTAAGTTTGAAAGAGGCCAGCGTACGAGGAATGATGGGGGAACGGAGGGGGCTGCCTCTGGGAAAGGTGAGTGGCTTCAATTTGCTTGGAAGAAGGTGTTGATTGGAGCTCGTGTGCCCTTTCTGGGAGAGGGTGGTAGTGCTGGTGAAGAAGGTTGGCAGCAGAAACCCAGCTCCCTCAAGAGCGAGCTCAGGAGCAGTGCCAGCTTCTTCCACCCGTGTTTCCCTGCTCTTTTAACTAGGACACCTTGCAGGGAGGAGAGGGGAGATTAGTCCTGCACAGGGTTAATCCTTAAATCCTTGGTGTTTGACTTTAGAAGGCAGGAGGGAAGTTAACAGTGTTCTCAGCAGTGCTGGGAGACCACCTACTCCTTCCTAGAGACAGCCAACAGCTGTCAGATGGAAACAATTTTTGGACAGTAAGATGTCAACGTGGAATCCCACTGGTGACCAAGAGCAGGGTCTGTATCCCACAGTCTTTGACTTGCACCCAGTGATTCTTGCCATGGAGTGGAGAAGGTTTCCCAGACCCATCCATATTCTTCAGAGGGGTGTGAATTGGCAGTGGGTCAATAGTTTAGTGTCCCTTGTGGTTAACTTCAGTAGACACACGTTCCTCTGAAGATGCTTTTTGGCAAGCATGCGTAAGGCTGGAAGATGTCTAGCAGCAGGAGGATGTGGGAGCTCTGATTTCAGACCAGGATTGGCCAATAAAGCACTGAGTGGTGGATCCCTGTGCAGGCTGTGTGCTCTGTGACACTAACCCACTAACCCCTCTGCTCGGCGCAGCGCGGGCGGTTCCCTGCAGTACTGCTCTGAACCACAGCTGCCCAGCCACTGGTTTGCTTCCAGCTAACCAGCTTGGTGTGAGAACTCTGCTGAAACTTGTCCTTGCCAGCTGTCTGTCTGTTTGGTGTATGCCTAAGTGTTCCCTGTACGTTTTCTTGTCTTGCAGCATCTGGAGAGGGCCAAATGTGAACTGCGTTGACAGTACTGGATACACTCCACTGCACCATGCTGCTTTGAATGGTCATAAGTGAGTCCTCTTCTAATGCCTTTGGTCACAGGGGATACTCTGCTTTACAGCTACGGTGGCTGTGTCACTCCTTCACCAGTCTAATGCTGTTCCCACCGACAAGGTGGCGATGGTGCAGCACTACACCATCTTCAGGCCAAGAAGTGAAGAACATCAGGGCAGTGAAGCTACAGCATGGGCTGCTGCGCAGGGGGATCGTCCATCTGGTTACAAGTGTGGTGAAACACTGAGGTTTTCAACTGCCCTTTTCCTCCTAGCAGTTGGGATAAGAGAGAACAGCACATGAAAGGTGACTTCTCCAGTAACAGTGCCCTGCAGTCTGTCTGGTTGGTGTCCAGTGTGTTGCTGTGCCTGCACCACTGACAAGTGCTTTCATATGTAGTACATTTTAAAGTCTTCTGCGTGGTAAATCCTGTCTTGCTCAAGAAATCAAATGAGTTGCAATCTTTATTCACTTTGATTGTGCTGGTGCAATTCACTTTTCACCAGAGTGGCCTGTGGATGACTCCAGTGCCTACCCAGCTCCAGTAGTGTGAAGGTAACACAGATCTTTCCCGAGCTCATCTCAGCACTCTTTCCTCTTTTTCTTTTTCCCCCCATGGGCAGCATTTAGTCGGAATTGTTTATAATCACATGTCAAGAGGATCTCTGAAATACTCCTTTGCAGATTAACTTTTTGTAAAATACTTACTGTAAGTTGTGAAGCAAGGACTGAATATCCTATGGACTTAAGCTTCCTTCTCTCGCAGGGATGTGGTGGAAGTTCTGCTGAGGAACGACGCGCTGACCAACGTAGCAGACTGTAAAGGCTGTTACCCTCTTCACCTGGCAGCCTGGAAGGGAGATGCAGACATAGTGAAGCTCCTCATCCACCAAGGACCCTCACATACTAAAGTGAATGAGCAGGTCTGCCTCTCTTTCTCTAATACATCGTTGAATCCTTTCCCTCAGCTGGAGAGACACTACTTCAGCTGAGTCCTGACCCTTCCCAAAGTAGTAGCAATGGTTACAAAGTCCCCCTTGCTAATGGGATAAAAAGGGCACTGCCTAAAGCAGATACCTCCAGTCCTGAGTTAGTGGTTGAAGGAGTAAGGTCTATGTGTTTATATAGAGATACAGAAGTATGGGAACCACTCCACGCCTGGTGGGCTCCTGCTTTCATACTGGGCTTCTAAACTAACCCATAGTTTTTCCTCTCGGTTGCTGGATAGCTGAGAAAGTTTCTAGCTCTGTCAGAGGATACGTTGGCTCCCTTCTTTGGGAACTAATCACAGCAGCTTTGTTTAGTCTTTGTCTGGCCATGCTCTCCTGGCTGCTCTCCTGGCTTGTCTCTAGCACTTGCTCCAGTTCACTAATTTGTAAATTGTAAGATAATTTTAACCCTGCTTGGCCCAGAGAAATCTCCAGCTTTATCTTAAAGAATTATTTTCTCAATAAGGCAAGAAAAAAAAACCCAACTGATGGATTTATTGCCTTTGTCAAGCTGATTGGTTTTGGTCTAGGATGCAGAGTGATTTGCAGGAGACAGCGGCCACTGTGTCCACTCTGGAGGGCTGGCTCTCCTGTAACTTCCCCGTGGAGGTCAGCAGATCTCTGCCTATTCTAGACAACTTCTGAACTGCTACTGCTGGAAGACCAAACTATTTCTTATGTTGAAGAGTTTTAGGTAAGGGAACTGGTTCACTGGAGCCAGCTGAGCAATGTTACTGACCCACCTCTGGCCAAGTGAGCCTGGGCAGACAGGCAGTGACAGATCCAAATCAGATGGTTAAAGCTACAACAGCCCTTGGGTGTCCTGTCCCTGAGGCAGGAGTATCTGATGTCCCTGTGAATCAACTCCTAGACCACACAGGTTTTCACCCCAGAGGAGAGGGGTAAACTGAAATAAGTTTATCCCTTAGTACCACAAGGCTCAAAATGCGTCGCCTTGCAGAAGCTCATTCACAAGGAGGTCAGATACTCAAGGCTCAAGTTTAACAAAATCTGTCAAAGTCAAGGGCAGCAGCTGGGAACCTTGAGTTTCTGCTGTTTAATTTTCAGAACAAACTCCCTTTAGAGGTGGGTTTAGGAGTCCTCATCCTCCTTCCAGCCATACTTCCTGGGGACCAAAGTGCCACGCTGAAGTTCTGTTCCTCGGTGTGCGATGGTTCCCCTGGAGCATCAGGCTGCTCCAGAGCTAACTGCTTGCTTCTGAAGCATCACAACGTGAAAAATGTGGTGGTAACACCATTCACTACCAGCCCTCAGCTGAGCAGAAAGAACTAGGAGTGTGTGGTTTATTGTCTTTGTTGATTGTTCTCCAGTTGGGGGCTGTGGTTAACGCCATCTCCAGGCGCCACTGCAGCCAGTGGCCCTGTGGAGTTGAGAAGCCTGGTTACCCATTTCCAATCGATCTGATAAGAATTGACCAAGGGCCCTGAGTAGCACAGCTCTAGGGAAAACCTTTGCAAACGATTAAAAGCTTAGTGTAATCCTCCCAGGTAATGTTTCATTAACGTCTGTTCAGTAGGAACCTCTTTAAATGAGAAGAGTCAGCTCCGGAGTCGCGTAACCGCAGCGGGCAGCGGCTCAGGTTGCAGGGCTCTGGGACAGCTTCTGCTCCTAATGGCTTTGACTGGAACAAGATGCTGTGTTCTGCCATTTCCACCCCATGGGAATCACCCATTGCTTTGTTGCTATATCTCACCCATTTCATTATCACATTTTTTTTCTTTTTTTTTGTTTTTTTTCCTCTTCCTTTTTGTAGAATGCTCTTGAGATCAAAGAACTCAAAAAGTACGGCCCCTTTGACCCATATATCAATGCCAAGGTGTGTACTTTGCTGTCAGCATTTCACTGCATCATGACTCCAAGCTGCACCCGCGTGCTTCCAGGTGCCATGGCAGCCAGTTGCAATAATACCTCTTGGGTTTGCAGCTGCTGGGGGAGAAGGAAAACGCGACCGTTTATTTACTGTGGGTTTCTGTCTTCAAAGCAGTTGTAGAAACATAATTTAAGGGAAGCTTTTCCTTACTTTCCTGGGGGCTCCTTCATTGCTTAGCCTTGTAGGACTCCTGGTGCTGGTCAGTTTGCTTGATTTGGCTGGATGACTTCCAAAAGGTAATGTTATTTCCATTCAAATGCTTTAGGTTTTGTTTCATGTGCTAATGTTGCTGATAAATGCAAAGAAAAGGAATTAATTTTATTGTTCCTGCTTCAACGTGGATGCCTTTTCTCTGTGGGCTGTTTGGTGTGAATTTTCATGCCTTTTTTCCTACAAAATGCATATTGCTGTATTTATCACCTGAGTGGACAGTTAATTCTGGTGGTGGTGGGGAGAAGGGAAGGCTGTAGCTGTCATGCCTCCCTTCCCAAGCCCTTCATGTCCTGCTTATTGCATCAGTCTCTCTTTTTGGATGTTCAATCTGTTGTGTCTGACCCTCCAGCCCTAGTCTTCTGTTCCTGTTTTCTTGTCTCTTTTGCCCCTCTCTTGCCTTCAGTTGTTGTTGAGCTACAAAAAGGCACAACATCAGCACGTAGGATGCACCGAGGCTGAGCAAATGAGGAAGGAGATGAGAAGTTCCCAGTGGTGTTTTCTCAGACACCCTTTTTCTTTTTTTATTTATAGCAAAGCCCCAGGCCAGTGATGGTGTAAGAGTCTGCTGAGTTATCATGAGGTGCCACCATGCCACACTTGCTTCCAGCCAGTTATTTACAATCCAGCCATCTCTGGCAGATTTCTGTCTCTCAAAGTTTAGTTAGAACTTTCACTCTGCTTGATCTGCAGTACCTAGGTCAGGAGGGGTTCTCCTGTCCCTCTACTCTGCCCTGGTGAGGCCACATCTGGAATATTGTGTCCAGTTCTGGGCCCCTCAGTTCAGGAAGGACAGGGAACTGCTGGAAAGAGTCCGGTGCAGAGCCACAGGGATGATGGGGTGGGACATCTCCCTGCTGAGGAAAGGCTGGGGGAGCTGGGGCTCTCCAGCTTGGAGAAGAGGAGACTGAGGGGCGACCTCATTCATGGTTCTAAAGGTGGAAAGGGCGAGTGGCAGGAGGATGGAGCCAGGCTCTGCTCGGGGATGTCCCATTGTGAGGCAAGGGCTGCAAACTGGAACATGGGAGGAACAGGGAAACATCAGGAGAAACTTTATCCTAGTGAGGGTGACAGAGCCTGGCCCAGGCTGCCCAGGGAGGTTGTGGAGTCTCCTTCTCCGGGGACATTCCAAACCCACCCAAACATGTTCCTGTGGGACCTGCTCTAGGGGATCCTGCTCTGGCAGGGGGGTTGGACTCGATGATCTTCTGAGGTCTCTTCCAACCCCTACCCTTCTGTGATACCTCAAAAACACACATTCAAAGCTCTGGAGCTTGGGAATAATGCTTGGGTTTGCAGACTTGTGTTTCAGGAGGTACTCTAGTGCAGAACTCTTTAAGCACAAAGAGAGTTACAGGAATGTGACTGGATTCTGTCAGAATCAAATGGGAATTTTACAACAAGAAATGTCTGCTGTGGAAACATCATAGTAACAGTTACTGGTCAGTAACAGTGAAATCCAACACACTTCAGAATTAAAAGGTTGAATGAAGAAGGAATAGAAAGGAAACATCCAGGAGCTCACCTGGTTCTGGGTTTTTGTTTGTTTGGGGTTTTTTTTTGTTGTTGTTTTGGGTTTGGTTTGGGTTTTTTTTATGACTTATTCTAAGCTGGATTTTGTATTTGTAACAAGTGTGTGATTATAAATTCCCAGCTCAGTTGGCAGGATGGCTGCAGTGCTCTCAGTTGCAAGACCGGTGGTGCATCTGAAATCTTTGCCTTGCTTTTAAGGAGAGGGGATGATTTAGGCACAATCTGTTCTGTTCTTCATGAGTTCTGACCAGATTTCTACCAATTTCTGACCAGGTTTGATCAAGAGCATGTGGAATTTGACCATGTAACCAAGTAGGCCACCAGCATCCTGACTTTTTNTCTGCCAATCAAATCCATTTTGATTCTACAAATCATACTTGTCACTCAAACCTCAACAGCCTGGCTGCAGGTGGAGGACCCACAGAAAGTCCAGGTGCAAAGTGCCAAAGTCCTGGCCTAGTTGGTGCTTCCAGCTTCAGAGCTCCCACGCGGGATGTGGTGTCAGACACAAAAGTTCAAAGTGAAATGTTTCATTTTGGGGTATTTAAGGAGAGTGAAAGCATTCCTATAAGGCTGGACTACAATTTAATATCCTCTTGAGGGAGAGCTGAAGCCAGAAGCTTCTCATTCTTCTAAAAGTTCAAGAACTAGTGAAAAGCTGCTTTTTATGCCCTTTCCTTTTCAGCATCTCCTGTTCAATAGGAGGTCCCTGTGACATGTCTGTTACAGGCCTGAAGGATTTCTGAAAAGCAAATGGTAGAAGCCAAGTTAAGAACTGGAACAGCAACTTCTCTTCAGGAAGTCCTGCTGCCTTCAATTCGGTCCTTCCGTGTGTGAAGGACCCAGCCAGCCGAGCAGAGCCCAAGGAGAAGAAGCTGTCGCACGGCTCAGGTTTGTGCACTGCACAAACTACCTTTTGTCTTTTTTTTATTTCTTAATTGGAAGCAAATGAATCCTGCAGATTGAGTTTAAAGAGCTATAAATCTAAATGGGCTGCTGAGAAAAGTGGAAGCTTACCATCTGGAGTCTGCAAATGAAACCGAGCGGCCAAGCCACCCGCAGAGCTCCCGAAAGCTTGTTGGACAGATGGGGATCATTTTTCCTCTGAAATGTGTTTGGCATTGTGGGGCACCTGTAGGAAGGGAGGAAGGAAAGAGGCCTGTCAGCCCTTCCTCTGCTCCTGGCAGCACCGTCTGGGGGACTGCTGCAAATCCTGTGCTGCAAAAGGGAGGGAAGGAGATGGTGCAACGGAGCGGGGCAGCTCCAGCCAGCTCTCCCGGCCTGCTCTGTGCCCAGGGCTGTGATGTGCCCTGGGTGGCACCTCCAGGTGAGCTCTGGATTTTAATTCATGGGGTTTTTTAGTTACTTTTTTTTGTGGTCTTGTTTTTTTTCCTCTTCTACTCTGCCCTGCCTTTAACGGCACCTTCGCAGAGTGCCTGCCAGCGGGACACGTGTTCTGTGCCTTAGGGTCAGCTGGCTCCCTGGAGCAGCAAACCAGCTGGTTTTCCCAGGGCTAACCTGTCAGCCGTGTGCACGCTGGCAAAAATCCTTCCAAGGAATCTTCGAAATAGGTTGGATGGGACCACAGGGTCATGCAGCCTCTTTTCCCAGCCCTGAGACAGGATCAGGTCTACCCTAGACCATTCCTGACTAGTCCTTGTCTTGGAATCCTCGGAGAGGGTCAGTGCTGCAGTCTCCCATGGCAGTTGGACTCTTCAAATCTTCCCAGCTTAGAAAGTGAGGAAACTTTCTCTTACTGAAACCAGGTCTCCCTGTCTTCAGTCAAAGCCCTCTTTGGGTGCGTTAGGAAATGGGGGGCTGGGGAGGTCTCTCTGGTTTAGCATCTGATGAGGAGCCCAAGGGCTGTGGTTTCTCATTACCAGGGCTTGCTAAATCGGATGGAGCCCATAGGGGAGCAGAGACATTTCTGCTTGTGTTCCCAGCTCATGGTCTGTAGGTGGGCGTCCTCTGAGCCCAGCCTCTCCCTCCCAGCTCTGAACTGGGGGGATGCTGGGATTCCCGCAGGAATGCGGCCTCCGGGCCCCCTTGAACTTTCTATTTTTCTAAGAAGTTTTGTAATTTGAACCCGTGTGCCTTCTGGCTGCTGGAGAGGAATTCTCTTTTTCCATCTCCAATAAACATGTTGTCTGTGTGCTCGTGCTCACTGCTCAGGCTCCACTCTGGTTTGTGCTTGGAGAGGCGTTGCAGGGAAGGGAGACAAACTCCCCTGCCTGCAGCAGCTCTGGTATTTTTTTTTAGGTTGCTCAAAACTCTCTCAAAATGGAAGCAAGAAAGACTTGGGCAACAGTGGGAGTTTCCAGTACCTAGTATGTGATGGGGAAAGACTGGTTGTGATGGTTCAGGGGAATTCACCACCTGGTGATCCCTGCTGGAGGAGGAGTTTGGGGATTTCACCTGAGCTTCAGAGCCCTGACCTGCTTAAGGAAAATGAGGTTTCTGTGCCAGGGAGGGATGAGAGGGGGATCTCCCAGTAGCTGGGGCCAGCGTGGCATGAGCGGAGCCTCCTCGCCGTGGCTCTTTGGCAGATGCCCACTGCTCCGGAGGGGCTGGGTTTATCTGCCCACTCTCTGCAGAAACCAGCACCGAGCCTCCCTTGAGCCGTGGGGCAGGCTGAGGGCCTTGGCTTGGCCGTGTTATGGGCTCACTGATACCTGGGTTCCCTTCCCTGTCCCAAGTCCTGTGATTTGCCAACCTTTTAAGTGCCTCGAGACCAGTGGCTTGAGCTGATCGATAGGTGTGATCTCTGTGGTTCTCTACTCTCTCCCCTTCTCCCTCCCTGTGTATATTTTATGTGCAGCCTTCTTTATTCTCCAGTAACTTCTGTCTGCCTTTGTGTGCCTTCCTTCACCCTGGCTGCCCCTTTGACTGTGCCCTTCTGTGCTGACAGAGGTGCCCTGCTTTCCATACCTTAACATCACACTTCTGCACGTGGCTGTGCCCTCCTCCTTCGTCTGTGCTTTTCTACAACCTGCAGAGAGCCTCTCCAGAGCTCCTCGCTTCCCTTATGCTTTTCACGTGGCTGAAAAATGAGGCAAATACCAGATAAAAAACCGAACTGGGGTTTTGCCTGGATGGCTCCTGTAATGCTTAAGAGCTCCTTAAAACGTTAATGGGATTAAAGCACTTGTACAACAGAGCAAGTTCTGCAGTGTGGTTGTGAAACGGTGCAAAATACTGACTGCTGCTGCGAGCTGCTTGTGCTGCATCCTGCCTGTGCTCCCAAAGCCAAAAGGGATTTTGATCACATTCACTTTCTAGAGTAGCTCTTTGAACTCCATCAAGACGAGTACATTCTCTGTTGGGTTTTTAATGGGAACTGTTCTTAAAATGACAAATTCAAATGGGATTTAGGTAAAGTTGAAGTTTTAAAGACGACAGATCCAACCGTGATTTAGTGACTGTTGGAGTTTGTAGTGCTTTGTACTAAAGTTTTTTGGGGGGTAAAATTGTTCGAGAAGCATTTGCTTCTAAAGTCCTTAAAGCACAGTCCCTCTGTGTATAACACACAGGAATAAAACTAGAAACTTGAGGTGAATTTAATTTGAGAAAAGCCCTTTTCTTCCCTTTTTTAAACCTGGCAGCGTCCCTATTTTGCACCCGCAAGTGAAATGCATTCAGTTGCTTGTCTTTCCGTGCTCTGCATTGCTGATTTTTAACCTGAGAGATGCTGCATGCATTCCTTGGATCTGCCTTTCACTGCCGGGGTGCCCTCTCCTCGCTTGGACAGCTCCTCCCTCAGCTGCCCCAGACCTTGGCTGGTTAGCAGAGTGATCTCATTGCACTGCTTTCTGACTCACAACCCGCATGGAACTCCACGCACCCTCTCTCTGCCCGGCCAGCCTGCGAGCTGCACAATTGCCAAGGTGGAATGATTGTTATAATCAGGATAAGGAGGATTGAAACAATTGAAGTTTAAATCTAAAATGATGACGCTGGAGCTGTAGCAGACAGAACTCGTGCCCCCTGAAACGCTCGTATTGCAGCCTTTATTTTCCTGGCACCTCGAAGCGTGGGATGCTGCCAGCAGATAACAGATTGCCTTCCCCGAGCGCTGGCAGAGTTAATGGCAATCCAGATACAGCTCGACGACCACTTTAACTTTAAAACGGTCCCTCAGCTTTGAGCTCGGTGCTTTGAAAGCAGGCTCTTGGATCTATAGCACCTGTTTCCCCTAGAGCAGATTTCCCAGATCTGAGCAAAACTTCATGTTCTGGATGGGTTTTGAAGCTTTCACAGGGTGGGTCGGTGGTTGAGTTCACGAGGGGATGTCTGTGCCCGGTAAGCAGCTAGTGAGCTGCTGAAAACATCACTCCAGGCTCTGTTTCAAAGTGAGCTCTCTGCTTCCCCACTGCTTTTTAGTCTTGGTTTTGCATTTAAACTTCAATGGTTTGTGCGAGGCACGGAGGGGCTCCGTTCTCCCCTGTCCTGACACGCTGGTGTTTGTGACCCCCCCCAGAACAATGACAACGAGACGGCGCTGCACTGCGCCGCGCAGTACGGCCACACCGAGGTGGTCAAGGTCCTTCTGGAGGAGCTGACCGACCCCACCATGCGCAATAACAAGTTTGAGACCCCCCTGGACCTGGCCGCGCTCTACGGGAGGCTGGAAGTGGTGAAGATGCTCTTGAATGCTCACCCCAATCTTTTAAGCTGCAACACTAAGAAACACACTCCGCTGCACTTGGCAGCGAGGAATGGTCACAAAACTGTAGTCCACGTCCTCCTGGATGCTGGCATGGACAGCAACTATCAGGTATCTGGTGTGGGGGGGTGTGGCGGGCTGGGGGATGGACAGTCCGTGGAGTTGTGGCATGCAGAGCTCCACCTGACCCTCCTCTGGGGGGGCTGTTTCTGAGAGATGAGCGATAGCTTTGTTTTCCTCTGGGCTGTTTGTTCAGCTCTTGGTTGCTCTGAGAAGCTGCTCAGAGGGATTCTGGTGCTGTGCATGCTTCACGCCTGCTTGATAGTTGGCCAAAGAGCCCCAGACACATAGCAAGGGTGGAAAAAAGCCCTTTTGCCTCAGCTTTTCTGCCCTGCAATACTGTGAGCTCTTGATAGCAGTTGAGGTGGGCTGTCTCTTCCTATCAAGCCACTTGTGCACATGCTGTTTCCACAGCAGTGGATCTTGTCTTTCAGGGCAG
>VWZY01005156.1:15133-30369 GCA_013399075.1 Chloroceryle aenea | reverse complement strand
CCTGAGCTCTTGCTAAGCTGTAGCAAGTCCTTGCCTGGTCTCTAACCTGGGCCCGCATGTCTCTTGGAAGAGACCATCCCCATTTCCCATTCCAGGTTGTAACAGTATGGATACTCTGTCCTCAGCTGTAGGTGTTGTTGCCCACACTTGGTATATGTTGCCGCGTTGTTATCGCTTCTGTAACCTCCTAAACCATCCCTCCATCACCATTCCCCCCGCCTAGCTTCATGCTGTTTCTCATTTAATTTGCAGACTGAAAAAGGCAGTGCTTTGCACGAAGCTGCTTTGTTTGGCAAGACAGATGTGGTACAAATATTGCTGGCTGCAGGTGAGAGAATGCTTCCCCTTTTGAAGGAGTAACTTAGGGTGATTCCTTCACCCTGAACTTGAGGAAACCCCTTTGTAGTGGCAGTGAGTTACTCCAACCAGCTTGTTCCTTGGAGAGGGCTGTAAGAGAGGTTATCTCTTGGCATTTGGCTTTGGGTCTGCCTCTCTAAGAGCATTTAATTAACTCCCCCAGTGATGACCCCAAACGTAAGACCCGACTTGCTGAAAGACACAGATTTGTGCACAGTTAGAACATGGTCTTGCTTTTGCCTTCTCTGCACCTCTTGCCACAGGTATCGATGTGAACATAAAGGATAACCGAGGCCTGACAGCTCTGGACATCGTGAGGGAGCTTCCTTCTCAGAAAAGCCAACACATAGCAGCTCTTATTGAAGGTGAGTGCTGTATCTCTGTGTATGGGCAGGAGGGAAAGTTTTGCTGCTAATTGTGCCAGTGCAAGTACAGGATTTTGTTCTGTAGTCCTGGAAGGTGCTGAAAGTGAAGCAGCTTCAGGTCAGGTCCCTCAATGAGAATCTTGCAGGTGTTGGAAGGAATGATGCTTAAGCTCTTGAACTGTCTCCAGATCAAATGTTGGCAGTGGAACTTTCTGGGGGGCATTTAGCTCCTTAGGATTAACTCCTTTGCTGAAGGAGGGTGGTGTGACTTTTACAGCTTAAATGGGTTTAATTGAGCTTTGTTTGACACACTTTAGAAGTTAATTAAAATTAAGGACAGCCTAAATCTGCTCACAGAATGCAGAGTAATAGCTTTAGGAATGGGTTTAGATTAACCACCCTTTGTGTGGCTGGGTAGGCAAATAGTCATCCACAGATCTTCCATCCTACTCCTCGCTTCATTGTGAAGCTTGGGCGTGGATTTTGCAGATGAGATTTACAGAAAAGGCCTTGATTACTTGTGGTTTATAAAGGAGTTCGGCCCATTGTGTCCACCCAAGTCAGGGAATGAAATGTGGCATCTTAGCTAAATTCATACCTCGTAATTACGCTGTCTCAATTTCCTCTCAGCTGTGGGGAGGAAGAGCAGAAGTGTAGGCAACTGGTGTGCATTATTCATGCTTAGCATTTGAGAGCTTTACAGGTTCAAAGCACTCTGCAGACTTTTAATTAGGCTTTGCCTCTGAGGCTGGTAGGTATTACCTTTATTCTGAAACTAAAGATGAAGTTGGGCTTTAAACCTGAAGTTCTTGCAGGTAACTGCTGCTAGTTTGCTCCCGTGAGCAAGCCTGCTGCTTGAGATGCTGCCATCTGACTTCGTTCACGGGATCTTAATGTTCTGTGGATAGGGAACCATAGCTGGAACTGGTTTCTCTGTCCTGTGGCTCCAGAAGCCCAGCAGACATCTCTGCTCAGTGATGTAGCTTGTGTCTGGAAGATGAAGTAAGCTGCTCCGCGACGTTGTGTCTGTGCAGGAGCTTGGCAGCTTTCTGATTAAAGACTGTAGAAGTTCAAAGCACCATCCTTAACCTTGTGCATGTGATTAAAGAGGCCTCCTGCTTCTATTTGGGCATCTGAGCTGCAAGTTTTAATAATGTACTTTGGTGATTTCCTTTTTTTGAGACTTAATAAGCTGAGAGTTGGCCTTCCATCCTCACGGGAGGAAGAGCCACACGCTGATGTGGATGTAAAACTAAACTGACATCAACTGACCTGTGGCCCCAACCCGTTGCAGATTACACCATTGGGAAGAAAAGTGCCAAAGCCTCTGAGAAGACCGTTCAAGCACCTCTTGTTGCAGCCACTGATCCCGTGTGCCGAGTGTCTCAGGGTAGGCTTCCGTGCCACGCAGCAATCACCAGCCCTCTTCTTCCTGCAAGTGCCTGCTTGGAAGCCCTGAGTGCTGTTCTTGTGTCTCTCCCTTCCTCTCCTGACAGGTGATGTGGAGAAGGCAGTGACAGAACTGATCATAGATTTCGATGTGCACCCCGAGGAGGAGAGCCCATATGAAGCTTTGTACAACGCAACGTCCTGCCACTCCCTGGACAGCCTTGCCAGTGGGAGATCTTCAGATCGAGAGTCTGTGAATAAAGAGGTGGAATCAACTGGTCTCAAAGCAGCAGGAGTCCGGCCTGTATGTAGCTATCTGTGCTTGTCTCTGCTTAGATAGGTAATTCACCTCCCTTTGCATGATTTGGCATCAGGCAGCCAGTCCTCCAGCTTGGGAAGGCCTTTAAACCCATCCGTGACATGGATCAGAACAGGCAGGTTCCTCTCCTTTTGCACCAGCCCGTTCACATAACCTCCAGCATTGCCCACGAGTAGCCACTTCCACACCTCTGATTTACACCTAGTGCTGCACCCTTCTGTTTTCTGGCAGCTGAACAGTGATGCCTGTGAGTTTTCATCTCTCAGGAGATGGCACTTAGCTGAAGGGCCAACTTCTTGTGTAGAAGAAAGCTTTGGAGACTCTTGTGTGGAGCATTTTCCTGTTCTGTCCAAGAGAAGACACTCAAAAAGTATCCCATTGGAAACAAGTTGGCAGTGGAAATGTTTTCTTTGTGTATTACTTGCAGAAATCTGTAGAGGGTACTCAAGGCTTTAGAAGGCAATGCAAAGCTTCTGGAACTGCCTCCAAAGTCTTCCTCACCTCCTGTTAACTGCATCTGCTGCCCCCTTAGCCATCGGTGGCAGCACAGCTCTGGGGCAGGCGGGGGGCTGGCCTTGCAGCCTGCTGTGTCAGCTCCAGGGTTTGGCTTCTGGTTGGTTTTACAAAGCCTGCTGCTCCCTGGGTGTATGTTTGGACAAAAGGCAAAGCAGCACTGAACAATTAAACTGCTGGTGGGACTGTATCCGTGCTCCCGCTCTCTGCAAAGGGGTGCAGCCTTTTCTCTGTACTATTAGCAAATGTAGGAGAAATGAGACAAAAAGCTTCAGAAGACTGGCATTTCAGCCAGCTCTCCGTGTGCAGTACAGGATCCTGTGCAGCAAGCACGCTGCTACACTGGTATCCTGTTAGTAAATCTTGGTGCCTTCTATCCCTATACTGCCCTGTGTTATAGTGTGTGGTATGCTGGAGCATGGCCAGGGAAGGGCAATGGAGCTGGGGAAGGGGCTNCAGGGATCAGTGATGCCTGGGCAATGCTGGGGGAAGGGTTGGACTCTGATCTGAAAGGTCTCTGCCAACCAAAAGGATTCTGTGAATCTGTGTGAAATAAGCTCAGCTCTGTAACAAATTAAGAAAAGATGAGAGGCTGAACTGCACTGAAAAGGGAGAAGAAAGAAGGACAATTTCCAGGGACTTGCTGGTGTTTCTCCCCAAACTTGTTTGAGTGTTTTGGACTCAGCCACTTGCTCTGCTGTCTTCCCCTTTGCCATGAGATGGAGCTGTTGCAGGGCAGGAGATGACCTTGAGCTGTGTCTAGCTCTGCATCGAGACTGGGCAGGCAGCTCTTGCTGCCCACAGGCAGCCTTGGGGTATTTGAGGAATGTGGTGCAGCATTGTCTCTTGATCTCTAGGGTTTTCCACTCCAAAAAGATGCCTCTGGAATCACTTACTCCTGTTACTGTTTTGCTAAGACACGAGTGATGTGTCCCTGCTGGCCATTTGCAGAGTTCACTGCTGACCTTCACCGTGAAATGCTGAGCCCTGGGATTACCAGTCTGGGTTTGAATGAACTGGTTTAAGTAATGAAGCAATAAACCTGTGTACACAGCACCTTCCAGCCCAGCAGCTTTATTCTCCTGGAAGCAGCTGGCGGTCCCGAGCCAGCCTCACACACTGTGGAGCAGGAGTGGGTGGTCTGTGTTATCAGTAATGGTCCATCCACGGGATGGCAGGACAGTGACTCTGCAGAAGGGTCTCTCTGCCCAAGTAGGTGTCCTGCTGGAGAGGAGGAGGAGCAGGAAAGGCAGCAGCCATTGCCAAGCTCTGTGCTGTTAGGGCTGAACTTCTCCTCCCCCCAGATTCATGTGAGGAGGGTCCTCACTCTGTATTCACAGCAGAGTGGGCACAGTGTTGGTGGCAGCAGAAAGGGACCTGCTTTAACCAACAGAACTGACAATGGTCTCCTGAATCACAGAGAGAGCGTCCGCCCCCGCCTGCCAAGCCCCCGCCTGATGAAGAGGAGGAGCAGCACGTGGAGAAGAAGATAGGCCATGGTGCTTCCTGCGAGGTACGTGAAGTTTGATCTGGGATGTTTTATAGGAGTGTGGTTTAAAAAACCAACTTTAATTTGGGAGGAACCAACTACAATGTTACCTCCCCTGCAAGTCGGGCTGTGAATGTGAAGGTCTCTTTCAGTCCAGCATGGCTGCTGTCACTTGCCATGGGAACTTCCTTTGTGCAGTTCTTCCAGGGCACCTCCGTGTTGACCTTCAGCTTTACTTTCCTATTCTTGGCTGAGAATTCCCTCAGGAAGAGATTTTTGTGAATCACATTGCCATGTGGACCGTTGCCCACTTGTAATGATCCCACCAAACACATCTTCACTTGAGACTTGCAACCCAGAGGGCTGTTAGTTCCTGCTTCCTCTGAGCTTCCAGCTGTGGAGATGCGTGGGCTTGTGGGTCCCACTGACGTGAACAGGGATCAGGGACTTGAATCCAGCTGAGGATGTGGCCCAGCGTGTGTTTAAAGCTGCCTTCTGCAGAGCTCAGTGCACGTGAGCTGGTTTTTGATGAAACTCAAGCTCTCCTGTTCTGCACTCTTTCTCTGGGCTTCCCACTGCTCATTTTTATTCACCTGCCTGTGAACCTCAGTGGCGAGGCCTCACCGGGAGACCCAGCCGGAGAGGGCGGTGTGAAACCACAAATCCAGCTTGGCAGCTTCTGCCGACACCCAGGAAAATCTTCAAAGCAAGCCCAAATCTCCTGGATTTCCTCCCTTTTCCAAGTGCAGTAGGTCGGCTGTTAAACAAGCGGAGCGTGTGTTGCCTCTGGCTGCCGGCACAGGCTCCAGCTCACCAGGCGCGTTGCTCTGAACGTGTTGATCTGCTGAAGCTCCTACAAGGCATGAAATGGGATCTGTTTTCTGAAGTATGTCAAATCTGCACCAGACAGGAGTAAACATTATTCACTTTAGGAGAACTGAATTTTTTTCTAGAGAGAGTAAAGCTCCAAGCAGCTCGGAAGCAGTAAAACTGAAGTGTGAAGCTGGGGGGCTGAGCTCCCCACTGCTGCTGAAATGGCTTTGCAGTTGTGATAACCAGTCCCGTGGCCAGCTCTGGGCAGAGGAGAGCTGTGCAGCACGTCACGGCGTAATTGGAAAGCAGAACTTGCTCGTGCTGATAAACCCAGAGGAGAGAAATGTGCATCGACTGCTCCTGCAGAGCTCTCTGGCTGTATTTAACTAGCAAACACTCGCCGTGTTCTCCTGCCGTTAACGGCTCCGGGAACAGCATCCCTTAAAGGAGATCTTGCTGCCAAAGTGACTCGCTGGGGAGATCTGGATTTGCAGCTCATTTCACTGAGAGGAGAGTGTGTCACTGCCTGCAAGTGACCTTCTAGATGGACCAGCAAGGCAGGTTTGGGGCTGATCTTGGTTTTTCTTTGCTTGCTGCTCTGGGATGCTCTGGTTCTCTGACTCTTGCCCATTATTTATCATCTGAGTACACCTTCCCTCTGGGCTGGGCAGGCGTGACCAGGAATATGCTCAGGGAACACTGTAAACCTCTCGGATCCTGCTCTGCCAACCTCCAGACCTGCTCTCCCATCAGGGCCAGGGCAGTTAAGTCATTGCATAGCCTGGGGCTGGGCCAGACTCCAGTTTCCAAAGTAGTCCTTTTATTCCATTGCCAAGATGGGGCTATCAGTCAAAACAGATGTGCATAAACAAGAAACTTTCAACTTCCATCATGGAAAAACAGGCAAAAGAGCTGATTGTTTGGAGGTGCTCGAGTGCTGCCTTTCACTATCTGCAGAAACCTTCTGGGCTTGTAGCTGAACAAGAGTCTGCCTTGGCAAATTAAACTTCAGTTTCATTTGTTTACAGCTCATCTCCGAAAGGGAAGTGCAGACAAAAGCCAAGGCACCATCATTGTTCCTGCAGCTTGATCTGCAGTTCTGGGGAGGGAGGAGAGAGAAAAGAGATGAGTTACCCTTTAAAAAGTCTTTCCAAGTCCTCTGCTGTGGATCAAGTGTGCTTTAAAGAGCGTACTTGTTAATAACAACATTGTATCTCGGGGCTTTGCTAACAGTGACTGTTTATACATGTGAACCAACGTGTATAAATAAGTGAGAGATGAATTGGAAGAAAGTTGTCTTTGATTTTGTTGCTCCTGCTTGCAGAGCCTACAGAGCGAGCTCAGTTCTCTAGCAAACAGTGGTTCCTCCAGTGAATTTGAACCCGGAACTTCATATAAAGCTCCAAAGGATGAGAGCTGCAGAAAGCAAAATGTAAGCAGGCCTTTGCAGAGCAAAAGCTGTGAGGGAGCTACCCCTTCTTTGAAAGGACAGCGCAGTCATCATCATCTGCAGGGGCTCTCGGGGTCCACTGATGCCCAGCTGAGGGCCAGGCTGCAGCTGGGAGGTGTTTTTTCAAGACCTCTGGCGAGAGCCCGTTACCCACTGTTATTGGGCTGATGTTTTTGTGCCACCATCTGGTCAGAAGTTTCTTTTCCTTCATTTGCTGGTTAGGAGCTCCTTCACCTGCAGAGGAGCAGCTCTGCCTGACAGCTCCTGCTCAAAGCAGGGCGAATAAAGACTTTCTTTACCGGACACGGCCCGTTTCCTCCCATTGATGAGAGCTGATTTAAAAGCCAGCTGGGCTTGTGCAGAAGCAGTGCACGGATGCAGGAATCCTGTGTGCTGCTGGCTCCTGGGTGTCTCTCAGGGCTCCCTAAGCTTCTAGAGGTCCTGGCTCGATTGCAGTCAGGTAGGTACCAATTTGCCCTTGAAGCTACGCTGATGCTTTCACTTTGGGGAAGAAATGGGAGGTGGTGCTTGGTCTGCTGTCTAGACAGCAGGAGTTCCAGGAGTCTGTGAGCAGTAGGAGAGCTTTCCTTGGGGGGATGTTTTATTCAGAACTCTTCTTCCCCATCTTGGCAGTGGGGAGGGATCGCTGGCTTTCTGGTTTGGGTCAACCCACTGAGGTTGACTGTGGACACACTTGGCTCTTGGGACAGCTTGGACCACCCTGCCAGGGGCTGGCCAGGAGATGGTGCTGAAAGGCAGCTGACCACGCAGGCAGGGTGCCTCGAAGCCCAGTTGAGCCCTGTTATTAGCACTGAGATGGCACATGGGTCTCTCTAAGGAGCGCTTGTCACCCTTGGCGCTGAGCTAGACCAACATGTGGGAGCCTGCAGCGAGACTCTTGGATCCTGCAGCAACGAGGCCGTGGCTTTCCAGAGCTGCTTGTGGGAGGAGCTGCCACTATTACAAACAAGCTCTAATCAGAGGCTTTGGGGGATTTAAATGAGCACACTCGCGGCTGCACATCCTGAGGTTAAACTGAGTTTAAAGTGTTGCCTGGAGGCTCTTTAGTCCTAAATCCATCCCGAGTTCAAACTGCTAGATCTGAGATACTGGGGAAGGTCTGGGGATTTTAGGGGCTTTTCCTTTTTTTCCCTTTTTTTTCTTTCCAAGCCATGTTCTACCAGGGCCAGCAACTAAATAACGAATGACAATGCAAATTCCAATAGCACCAGCAAGTCTGAGTTGGGATGAACAGGACTAACGGTCTCAGCTCTTTTTCCCCCCTCCAGGCTGTCTGCAGACCTTGCACAGTGAATCAGTTGGTCGGTGCTAGAAAGCTGTCAGCAACCTTGAATACTAGAAAATAAAGGGGGGTTGGGGCAGTTAAAAAACCAAACCAAAAAACCCCAACCACCCAAGGGGGGCGGGGGGAAGAGTATTACAGTTTTGGATCCCACTCCACAACGAAGGTGTTGCCTCTGCCAAGTCCTTGCTTAAACTGTGGCATAAAGAGGCCTTGTGCTTTACGGCTGGGATAAAGAGCATTGCTTTGTGGAGTGCTGCATTCTGCTGTTTTTCATTAGGCCTCTGTTGCACGGGGAAAGAGCAGAGGAAGCGGAGCTGAGGAAGAGGAACACCCCTACGAGCTGCTGCTGACAGCAGAAACTAAAAAGCCGGTCGCGGTGGATCGGAAGACGAAGGGTAAGTGCCCGTCCAACCAGCAGAGCTGTCTGCTTGGGTGTGTTGAAGAAAAATATGGAGGGCAGAGAGTCACTGGAACTGGAAAGCCTTTGTTGGGTGGGGCAGCTGGGGTCTGGAGTGCGATTGTTTTGTTTCTTGGTAATCCTCACTTCTACAAAGGAGAGGTCTAAAGGGTCCTGCACAAAATGTACCCGGAGGGAGGGCAGCTCTGCTGGTTTGACACCTAAAAGATTGTGAGGACCTGCTCTCCTAACTTAGAAAATAAGCCAGTTTTGTGCAGCGTTGGGCTGGAAGAGCGTGATGTGTTGTTACAAGTGAGATGAACCAGTGCAAACACTGAAATGAGCCGTGCTCTCCATCCAGCTGAACTTGAAGAGCTGCTGGCATTGCATGTTTCTATGGACAGCTGATTGGCCCGGCTATCCCGGTCTTAAAGTCAACATCTCGCTGTGTTTTAAAGCTAATTCAAGATGTAAACTAACAAAGGAACAAAACAAACACGTGTAGGACGAGCCTGTTTCTAGAACGGACTGAAAATCCACTCTCTAGCCAGGTTCAGGATCGAGCTAGGGCCTCTTCTCTCAGAGGGACTTTCGTGCTTTACAAAGCATCTGGGAACACCCCGTCTCTTGTGTTTGGCTATTGCTGGGTTTTCTTGGCTTTCCTTCAACAGCAAGGACAAAAGATTTGTTTAGAGGAAAGGCATCTCCTGCTTTATGCAAAAATCCCGAGTGGGATTTTGAGGAGGATTTAGTTTGGACTCTAAACCTGGAAGCAGTCTCATTTTGAGGTTGAACAGAGGAGAATGAAGATTTGAAGTGATGCTTCATTGACTGCCCTGTAAGACCTGCAGCTTCTGTTTTTTCTTCCCCGAGTCCTGCCACACTCCCAGCTTGTACTGGGTGGCACAAGAGGTCATTGCTTTCCCACTGGCGTTTGCCAAAGCCACTTGCTGCCGGAGGCAAAGTTAGGATGCTTTTCAGGTTGGTGCTTTGTGGGCTCGGCCAGGGATAGTCCTTGGGTGACAGCCACTGAACCAGAAGCTTTCAGGCCACCCTTTCAGCGTGCAGCTATTGCTGGTTATTCAAGTGTGAGCTGCTCCTGCTGCTTTGCTCCTTTCTTTGGCTCCTGAGTCCAGGCTTCCTTAATATGAGTGAAGGTGCCTCATAATTGTGTGTCAGATTAAACTAAAATCTCAAAGTAATGCATCTGCTGTTCTTGTGGCAGATCTCTTCCCCTGCAGATGTTGATACGGAGGCCGTCTAAGCTCCATTCCATGGAGAGGTTGCAGGAAGCATCTTTAGCCTGTTAAGGATCCAGGGCAGAGTCCTGTTTTTTAATGTCCAGTTCAGAAGAAAATAGCTGTGTCTTCAGAGTTTGGAATCTATGGAGAGTGGGGGAAATCCAAGGATGCAGTTGTTTTCTCATCTTCCAGCACTTCCAGGTCGGCCCTTTTAAGTGCAATTAGCACTGTGACTAATGCAGTGGAACCTTGGATCCGGTGGAGGGGAAGAGCTGCTCTGAGGGGAAGGGGCCCAGCTGATACCTTTCTCATCTCTTGCATTTCTCAAGCTTGCCAGGGCCACCTCCCATTGCTCTTCGTGGCAGACCTGGAGAAAGGGACACGATTGTTTGTCCCCCTTCTCCAGAGGGCACCAGCTGTTTTCCAAAACATCTCGGAGCGATCCCTGTGGCACAACAGCACGCGTGGCAGTGTCCCCTGGCTGGCAGCTCTCCCTGGACTGCAGGAGCAGCTGAGCTTTGAGAGAGCCCCGTGTCCTCTCTCACCTGCTGCTTGCCATCTTGAGGACTTCAGGCTTTTCAAGCCTAGTAGGAAATGAGGCTCTGCCTGTTCTTTTTGCCTTTAGCACGGCGTGTTTCTGGTTTGTGTTGTCCCTCCGTGCCTTCTCTCACAGCATTACAGGTTGCTTCTCTCTGCACCCGAGTTTCATGGCCGCTCTGGAAGGGTGGATCAGCTTTGAAATCTTCTCTGTTATCCTGGGAACTAAAGGAAATGTTTCCGGCTGTTGCAGTAGATGGGGTCAGATGCCAGAAGGACATTTGGAAGCAGATGGAGCCAAGTATGAAATGCAAGGTATATGGTGACAGGGGGGGAGAAGATGCAGTTAGGGAGTAGCAGAGTCGGTTTGGCACAAAGTTAAACAAAGGCTGAGGGACTGAAGCCTGACCTGAGGTGTTGGAGAATTTTCCCACCTCTGGATCAGAAAGGTCCTGGAGCTTCCAAGGCAGCAGCTCGATCCCAGGATGAAGCTGAAGCATGGCTTTGAATTGCTTCTTGGCCCTCGATCTGAGTGGCTGGGCTTCTAGATGTTACTTGAGCAGTTCTGGAGGAGCCTTTGGTCAGAAGAGAAGGACTCTGGTTCTTGTGGGCTGTGGAGAAGGGCTTTTCAGGGCAGCTGAAAGGCTGAATTTCAGGCACGCTGGTTTTAATGGTGCCTTTCATGTGTGATAGCTGCCTTTGTTTCCTCTTGCTGCAAGTTGTCCTGTATCCAGTGGCTGGATGAATGTGGTATTATCCCCCTGGCTTTGGTTGCCTTTTGTGGACGTTACAGCAGTTTGCTGTCACATGCTGGAGCACTCAGAAAAGTTGGCCTCATGTTTTGGGCAGAGTATCAGAAGTGATTTGAGCCAAATGCTTTCATTTGGTAAGGAAACTACGTGCAATCAATCGCATGCATGAAGTCAGGGCATTCAGACCTTGTAATGGGATTGTAAATAGGCCAAAGGTGGTGAACTGACCAGGAGGAGACTGTCCAACTCCTGCTGCATTCAGAGACCTCTGATGGAGGATGGAGACAGAAAATACTTCTGCGTTCTGATGTCTGTCTTGCTTCTCAGGAGTCATCCACAAGTGCTGTCAGCAGTAACCAGCTGCAGGTAGGACTGACGTGGTTCCTTCTGATAGTTAAAAACTGTTACTTGCCCAGGTTCTTCTGGACTGCTTCTGTCGGAAGCCCAGCTTGAATTGTAAGAGTGGTTTGGGTTGGAAGGGACTTCCAGAGGTCATCTAGTCCAACCCCTTCCATGAGAACGGATGTGCTCAAAGCCCTGACTTTGCCTTTGCTTCTGCTACAGATTCTTTATGGTTATTCTGGTTCAACCAGATTATGACTGTGCTCTAAACCAGAGATCTCAAATGAGCCAATGATAAAACCCAGGCTGCAGTGAGATTTGAAGAAAATATCCTTTAGAGAGCCAGAGTACGGCCGCAGGAACAGCGGGATGGATATCACTGTAGCGTGATAAACTTCATCCCAGGCTGAGAAACTCTGCCCAGAATGACTGGGCTGGATGAGACTATCCCAGGAGTTTCCACATCTGGTGCAGTTCCTCGTCGGTTCAGTTCTGCTGCAATTGAAGGTTATTTTTTACACCTCTAACATAGCACCCTAAAGGCCAGTTTCCTTCTCTGGCCTTCTGTGCCCCAGGAGATCGATCTGCACGCTGCTCACTTAACAAACTCTGGCACGATGAGGCACGGGGAGCCTCCTCTGTGCAAAAGTCAGAGGCTAGCACATGTCCTTGCTAGTTTTAAGGTTGAGGAGCTTGCACAAAAAGCAGCTGCAATAACAGCTTCGTTCTCCTAATCCAGGGGCATGAAACAAATCCTGCTGATGATATATAGGGAAAGAAATTCGATCGAGGCAGGGCGGCTGCAGCTTAGAGCTAAGAGTTTAGGGAAGTGCTTCACGTCTGGAATCATCAGGCTGCTGGCAGGGAAGCTCTTCATTGAGTGCTCCCTGGGAAGCGGATGGTCTGTACCCAGAAAGGGGCTGGAAGTTCCTCCTGGGGGCAAACCCTGTGGCAGGCGTTGGCGGAAGAAGTTGGGGCCAGTTGGATGTCTGAGCTTGGCTGTAAAATGAGTGAAGGGAGTTGAACAGAAGTCCCTGTGTTAAGGACAACAACTCTGAGTTAAAAGGTGTAAATGGAAAAGGCAGCTTTCAAATCTCTTGAAGGGCAGCAGGGGGATAGAACTGGGGTCTTTCTGCTTTTCTAGCACCTAAATATTATTTTCCCCTTCTCCAAATTGGCTTTGCCCTTGAAAAACAAGAGCTGCTGATCTCTCTGTCATGAGAAAAATGATCAGCTCATCAGTAACCTCTCCCAAAAAGGTGCCCCTTCCTGAGATGGCCAGTGGCTGTCCTGGCCTCTCTGCTGGCCATCCTGGGGCACCTCTAATCAAAACCCCAAAGGGATTCCTTGAAACCAAGGACCCCCTGGGGAACCCTCTGTGTCCCTGCCACGTGCACTTCAGTGGTAGAGGAGGAGTGAGGTTGCTCCCCCCTGCCCACGCTGGTTCTTCTGTCTGCAGCTTTCAGCACAAGCCAGTGTTACATGCACTGAAATGTCTCCTTCAGGGCGTTCCTTGCATCTTCTGAGCAAGAGCTCTTGTCCTTGCTTCATCCCTTCCTTCTCTGGCAGCTGCCAGCAGTTTGAAGTCCTCCCTCATCAGCTGGAGGATGAATGGGTGGCTGTGATTTCTCTTCTAACAGGAGCCCTTTTGTGAGCCTCTGGAGCTGGATTTTGAGCACTTTGTTCTGGCTGGACCCAAGTGTTCCAGCATGTGGCATAAACTTTCACTGGCCGCCTCTCTGCCTTCAGCATAAATGTCAGTAAAGGTTAAGCTGGGGCATGGAAGAAATTATTTCCAAGGAAAGAGGTTGAGAAGAAAGGCTGTTGATTTTGCAGACATTTTTTTCTTCCCTATCAGGTTAGTGTGACTGAACATCAATGTTGTGTCCCTCTTAGCAGGTCACGGAGCTGTTTAGGTTGGAAAAGACCTTTAAGATCACCAAGTGCAAATGTTAACTCGGTACTGCCAGGGCACCACTAAACCATGTCCCTCAGAACCACAGGAGATTGACTTCTTCCCAGTGCCTTGGCTGGTGGCTCCCAGCCCAGCATCGCCCCGGACTAAGGTGGAGGAATAGCTTGCAGAACAGAAATAGAAAATATTGGAGGTTATTCCTTGAAACTGAGTTCTCAGTAGCATTTTATTATTAATAATAGCAGTCTGTCCTGGGAATGCAGCTTGTCTGATCTCTTCTAAGGTTTCTCTTCAGCATTACAGCTTCATAACCCTGTGAAGTAACCGACCATCGTCTGGTCTTGAGATCTCCTGCCTGGGTGCTGCTCTCAGCCCCCCCCAGCCAGCATTAGGGTGATGCTGGTGGCCCCACCTGCCCGCAGGGGATGTGCCTCCCCTTGGCAACTTCAGCTGCAGAACTTGTGTGTTAGGAGCCCGTGCAAGATCATCAACAACTACTTCATTGTCCCGGAATCTTTGAACTCACAGGATCCAGAATGAACTAAGCCCTCGCATCGCGCGCTGCCCTGGCAGCTAAACCTCCGTTCAGGCTTTCGCTGCTCCTGACTCAGCTGCCAGCTGAGCGAGCTGCTTTTGGCCTTTCTGTGGAGTAAACAAATGCCTGGGAGAGAGAGGGACTAGTTACGCTCACCGAACACGGGGTGCGTGAGACCACCCCCCCTCCCGGATCTGAAGCGGCTCACAAAGGCAAATGAACTGATTCAGTCCCTTCCTGCCTCATTCCTGGTGTGAGGACGGACCACAGAGCCAGATGGGTTGTTAGGGTTTGAAAAATGACCTGGGCAAGCTTAGTGCTGGAAAGGATGCTGGGGAGGAAGGAGTTGATCTCGCTGCTGTTGCTAATAGGCTGCTTTTAGTTACAGATAAGTAAAATTCATGGGTGTGTTTTGCCTCGCTGAAATGAGGATTCCTTTGCCTTGACTTCCGAGAGCTGCTCTCTTGCAAAGCAAGCGATTTCCTCTTCAATTCTAAACATCCTCCCTGTATTTCAGAGCTGCATTATCGGCGTTCTTTGCTTTATTCTTCCTTTGCTTTACTCTTCCGTTACTTTATTATTCCTTGCTTTATTCTTCTTTTGGTTTTTTGTTCCTTTGCAGTGTTGTTTATTTGCTCCTCGGTGCTGAAGAAACACTCTTCAGTGTAAATGGAAGTGGTTAAAATTTGCAAGCAATTACAGGCAGGTCTAGGAATCTTTGACAAACAAAAGTTATACTGCTGAGCTTTGCCAGGTTTTGCTTTCACAGCTGAAGGGCAGATTGGGATGTGACCAAGGTGAGTACACATTCGTGCCACACGCTGGGCGATTGGGGTTGGGCAAATCATTCCTGATTTATGCAGGACCCTGGTACCTGACATGAAAAGGTGTTGGTGTGGAAGTACTGAGAAACAGCAGCCTGGTTCTGGGGCAGCGGGTGCCTTGGATCAGCCCGTTCTGTGTTCAGTGGTTTGCTGGCGAGAGAGAAACTTTTATTTTTATTGCATAAACTGTTTATTTCTCTCCCCTGAGTAAGGAGGAGAGGTTAAACTCGGAAACCACAAGGGAGGCAAGCAGTGGGTTGGTTGTTTTATTTTTATTTTTTTTATTTGGGTTTTGTTGTTGTTGTTTTGGGGAAGGGATTTTGGAACTCGCAGGTTGATCACAGGCCAGAAGTTTTCCCACCCTGCAGCTCGTGCCAAGAGCAGGCAGCGCTGCTCTAAATAACACTTTGGCCTTTATGGAAATGTATCAGATGTTCCAGGAGCCTCTTGTCTCTGCTTCTCCTACCTCACTTGCTCTCTCTGCAGGATATAGTTAGCACTTCTCCTAGCCTTATATAGCAAGGCCCCGATAGTTAGTGTTAAGAGGGATAAAACAACAAGGAGAGCTGCCAGATTGCATAAATCAGGCCAGTGTTTGGAATTTCGTAAATGCCATGACTTTGGGTACAAGTTGAGCACATGGAACAATACTGAACTGTTCTCTTTTTATCATTCCCTCCCTTGCTGAGGGA
>VWZY01005155.1:614955-749149 GCA_013399075.1 Chloroceryle aenea | reverse complement strand
TATCCCCCCCTTTTTTGTATTTTATTGTAGCCGAAGCCTGAGGTTCTCCCCTGTGCGCTGTGGATAAGGGCACACAGGTGGTTGGCCTCAGGCTCACAGGAGGGTAAGATGCTGGAGAACAGCTCTTACCTGTCACCCTCAGCCCTTGAGCTCATGGCAGGCTTCCTCATTCCCCATCCTTCTCGCAGGTTTTTGGGGTGCTAGGGGAAGAGGTGGAGGTGTTCTGCCTGGGGAAAAGTTGTCAACAAAAGTTCTGCTTACAGAGTCATTCCAGGCTCGCTGAGGTGACAGTTCCTGGGATTAATTCTTGTGTCAGGGAAGTGAGTCCTTATACCATTTTGGAGAAAACTTTAAATTCAGGGCTCTAAGTATAAGGGCTGCTGGCTCCAAATGGTTCACCTTTGTGCATGGAACTCTGCAGGCTCTTTATGTTGCAAAAGTTTAGCCCAGAATTTGACTCAAAACCAGTTGGAGAAGTTGGTGTGAAAAAGTAATAAACACGCTGTGAAAATGCCACGAGCTTCGGTCGGCCAAGGTGGTGCAGCAGAGAGCTTTGAATTGCAAAGGGCTGTCCCAGGAGAAGCTCTATTGATTTTCCCCCTGAATTAGAAGTCTGTGTTTGCTTAAGTTTTCAATTTTTAACACCTTGTCATCGTGAAGATAGATGGCATTTAAGGAAGAAATGTTTTCCCTCAAGTTTCTTTGATGTCTTATTTCATGCAAATTATTATGTAGTGGTTTAACTCGTAGTATCTCTCTGGTGCAAAAGTAAGGAAACTAAGCCAGAAGAAGATAGTCCAATGCAGTTTTGCTCTGTATCCATTGTCAGACTGGAAGTGCTTTTCCCTCACTTTCTTGGTTAGCCCACGTGCTGTTATCTTGTGTGTTGGCAACAATAATTCCACGACAGAGAGTGGCATGAGACCTGACAAATTCACTATTTGTTTGTACCTGCATGTAGAGGAAGAAAAGGGCAGAAAGTTTGTACTCTCTGGTGTGAGCATCCTGGAGCCATGAGTTAGTTTGGAAAGAGTGTCAGGAGGTTTAGAAACAAGCACTCGCTGGTCACCACCAGTGTAGGGTTACCCATCCGTTTCCAGGCATTAGTTGTATCAGTCCTGCATGTGGCTGTGGGGTCATGTAGGCTCAAATATATGAAGGGCATGATCTGACACACTAGAGTTTCCACTTAGAAATAAGGTGGGCCTGTCTCCTAGACATTTGAATCTTTGACACCACAATTCTTGACTTCAAAGTCAGTAAGAACCCTAGAAGGGAAGGGTGAATTGAATCCTTGGCAAACATGGGTTTGAGTTTGCCCCCAAGCCTAGATCATCCATACCGCCAGTCTGTTCCTACTCTTCAACGAAACAGTTTGCTCTCTAAAGAAGACAGCTGGGACTTGATCCAGGGACAGCAAGAATCCAGCCAGGCCTGAGTAGCTGCAGCAGGACTGCCTATACTCTTCCAAAGGTAGGAGAGCAAACACTTCCCTGTCCTCCTCCACAACCATATGAGCTGCCAAGTGAAGTGATTAAGGACTACTGCACATAGAGCTGCTCATATACCAGTTAAGAGTAGGAGCTGAGAAGGGTTAGGGGATGGAGGGTGATAGGGGCATCCTGTAGGGATGGAGGTAGGCCTCCACATCTTGCAGTTCCATCTGCTCTTTGTTTACACCATGTGCACAAGATTCTGTGGACTCACCTGTCAGTCATGGACTCTTCCAAAAGCACTGACCTGGGGAGTGCTGGAGACTCAGCACAGCTGTGGATCCTAATACATCCTCTGGTCCTAGTGTGGCTCAAGGGCTGATCGGAACTACTTTCTTGCCCAGTTTTAGAGGACAAATGAACTGAGAGCCCTTTCATTTTCCCCCTTGCCTGTTTGGGGTTTTTTGTCAGACTTATTCTTTCTGCTTTATTATTGTGCTTCAATCGCACTGGAAACGGCCTAGATCCCAGCTGCAGAGCACAAGATTTCATGCCTGTGCACAGACAAACATAGGTGTGCGTGTTCTCTGAGCTCTAGAGACAAAGTGTGTCTCGGGTTGATTAAACAAGTGTGTGTAGTAGAAAAGAGAGAAAAACACTGCTGTTAATTTTAAAACAGGAAACAAGTAGTGTTTTCTTTCTCACCAGGAAAGGCAATTTTGAAGTTAAACACCTCACTGATGGTGCTAATACTGTGCATTTAATTTTCAGCATTGGAAGAAAAGAGATGCTTTTGTTCCCACTAGGGAAGGAATTTCTAAATGCCACATTGATAGCAGTGTTGTGAGAGTCATTTGGGGCTTGATAATAGCTTCTTTTGGCAAGGTATAACTAAAATCTCAAGGTGAATTGTGCCAGTGTCTATAATCACAGTATTGCACCTGCGCTTCCTGTATAATAAAGTTTATTTCTGCCTTTGTAAACCAGTGAATTATTATTTCTTCAAAGTCAAGTCCTGCTGAAACACAGAGGACATTAGCCCCATTGAGTTAAATTACGTCCTGTGCAGTTAAGGTTAATATATAGTGACACTCTTTATTCAGCTTAATATGAGAAATGTACCCTTAACATCAGAGCAGCGCAAAGATAAAGCTCAGAGTTATTGCCACAGAAAGGCAGTATCTATGGGATCTTGCTGGCCTGGCACAGTAAGTCCTCTGAGCACCATTTGTAGTTTGGTCCCTGCTAAAAGTAATAAGTGAACACAGAGTGAGAGCCTTGGCTTAAGTTCCTTAGAAATGCAGGTCGAAGGATGGGGAAGAGACATTTTGGTGTTTCCTGAGATAATGTACATGTTCTGCCACAGTAAACTGTTGGAGATCTCCTAGCTAGGCAAGGGACAGCACTTCCAGGGCAGTGTGTCTGCACCTTCCAAGTACTGGGATGTGCTGTTGTTAACAACTGTTCATTAAACTAATCCTGGGAATAAAAGAAAATGTAAAAGAAAATGCTTGCTAAAAGAGCATTAATGACTATGTAAGCTTGTCAGTGGAGGGGAAGTTGGATTAAACCTGTGTTTTTATTTCACCACAGTTAGGCAACTGTTATGCTACTGTAAGCAGCTCTGGATTACACAACCATCTACTCTTCTGAGATTTCTCAGCCGAGGAAAATGTGTTGGGTAATTGCAGTGGATAAAAATAAAGGTAAAGATCTTAATAATTTTCCTTTACACACGTGCTCTCTTTACTAGCTTAAAATCTGTTTTGCATTTAGTAACATGTTCTGCTTGAAACATACAACAATGCCTACAATCAGGTTGTCAGTTGTTTTCCTCTAAATGAGTTTGTTAAGCTTTAACTACAGCTGAAGGTAGCATACCCCTTGCTAAGTATCGCCTGCTAAAGCGTGCTTTAGGTAGCATGTCATTTGCTAAATGCCCATGGCTTGGTGTGAAATTTTCCACACAGAGGATGGAAGTTTAGGATTTTACTGCTACCAAGCACGATCTAAGAAAAAAGGCAGGACAAAAAGGGCTTTGTCTAGGATAAAATATTGTGAAGATCTTGTCTTTGAAGTGCTTAAATGCCTTTATGTTTGGAATATTCCAGGCTTGGAATTTGTCATGAAAAACTGAATTGGAAGGTGGGTGTCTGGTCTCCTGACTACACTTAGCATAATTTATAAACCTCTGAAGAAAGGAATTTCCCATGTTCCTGATTCAGCATGTGTCCCTACCACCCTTGTTACCACTGCATACAAGTCTACCCTGGTTGTGGGCAGCAGAGCCCAAAAGAGACCTCTGCTTGCCGCTGTGGACTGGGGTGGCTGTCTGGACCAAGAGTGTGTTTACAGAGACAATCCTCTAAGATGCAGTTTTCTTTTCTTCACAGGTGCTTGAGCATGTCTGATAGGAATGGTGTGGGGACAAGGACCTAGCTGAGGGGAGGGAAACAGTAAGTATGGAGGCAGGGGATAGATGTGGTAAGACCGAAACTGCTTAAAAGCTTATCATGAGAGTAATAGGGATAGGGTACTGGGATTCGGTGAGGAAGGAAATCAAATTATCAAGGAGAAATGAAGGAGAAGCTCATGGCAAGGGCAGAGGTACATATAGATGAGGAATTGGAGGGGAACTATATGCCAGGAGCCTAGGACTAAGAGAAATGAGAGAGGATAGATGTGGAAGTCAGTGAGAGTCCGGAAGAATGAGAGCACTAGTAGAGCAGACAAAATCAAGCAGAATAAAGTTTTGACTCTCATAAAAAGGACAAGATGTGATGGGACAGGAGCGTTGACAGAACTAGTACTGGCATGTGAACTGAGACATAGAGAAAGGAAAGTTAAAACTCAGCAAGCACAGAGAAATCAGCATTTTGGTGGTTTTTTTTTCATTGCAATAAGCATCAGCTAGGGTAAATAAGACGAAGAAAATATTCCACTAATTTAGTATAAGATATTTTCTTGTATTTTCTGTGAGCTGTAAAGGAACAAAAGAGGTAGACATCCATTAGTTTGCAGAAATCCATCTTGAAAGCCACCTTTAAATATTTTTTTTTATGTAGGAAGCTTTAGCCTTTGGCAGACAGCCTTACCCTAGAGTTAGAAAAAGAAAGAAAAAGTCTTAGGAATCTTAATGCAAATATTGGCATGAGTTCATTGTAATTCAAGAGGTTTCAGGAAAGCACTAAAAGGGCAAGGAGGTTTTACTTGGAAAAAAGAATCTATTATGAGGCTGAACATTTAGTTGTGTGTGTGTATGCATATATATGTACGCAACACATGCATGCTTACACGCATATGTAATGCAGTATAGATATATGTGAATATGTTTTTTAAAAACTTGTATTATTGAGAGTGTAAGCACCTATCAATCTAGATACCCCTGCTCCTTCAGTCAAACTATTCATGCCTTGGAGGAAAAGAAAAATTACAACTAATATTTTACTGGCTTGGGTTGTGGATAGGTGCATTACACAAATGGATGCTATTAAATCTTTATAGCATGCTGTACTAGCATGAATTTTGTATGTGCTACATATTTTGCAGACACAAATAACTATTTTAGAAATTATATAAGGAGCTTTCCTGGGACTTCAGGCAACAATGTCAGATCTAATTTGAATTATTGCTATTGAAAATCTTGGTCCTGTTTTTCATTATTGTTACACCAATCTCCCTGACAACCTGCAATTTACCTGGTATGAACAGCACCTCCTGAAAACACAGAGCTGTTTTGTGTGCTGTGCACCTCCCTGTGCATAGGCATGATATTTCACATTAATTCCACTGGATGGCACTGAAGGAGATAAGATTGCATAGAAATATCTCCAGAAATTGAGTGTAACTCTGGAAAGAGAGGTTACTTTTTCATTCCATTACTGAAATAGACAAATGTGGACTCATTTTCCATCTTGATGTAATAATTTGTCATCAAAACCAGCACTTAAAACACTCCTAGCTGTAGTTCTAGGTCTTGGCAGTAGCAAAACTGCAGTGGAGGCAGAGTCGAGGCTCCTGAATCTGAATACCCCTTCTCCCCTCAAAAAGGTAAAGGCTAAAAGATGTGGCTTTGGCCCTTTCTGGGTCATTATGAGGAGATTTACAAAACGCCTGAAGAATTTTGGGTCCCTGTCCTCCATGTCAATGTTGTTGATACTGGTCACTTCTACCAGTATGAGCAAGTGCAAGGATGTCAGCTTCTAAACTCATTTGAAAAAACTACATAGGAATTAATTCCAAATTAAAAAGCTTCCACCTGTTGAGGAAATGGTGTATAGTGTTTCAGAGAATGTCCTGACTTGAAACTCCATCTGCAGTCCCCAAACAAGGACCCCTGTTTTTTTCTGGGTAGGGACTTTGTGATCCTGCCTGGAAGGTACACAATTACTCTCTGTCAGTCAGACCTATAACCTGGGAGTCATCTTTGACTCTACTGTTTGGGTTTTTTTATCTCAATACATATGAATTTTGTTTCCTTTTCTTCTCTAAAGTCTTTCCTTATCTCTGTCCACATCACAGATATGCTTTTTTAGGCTTTTGTTACCTCTCATCCTGCTTATGACAGCTTTTTTTCCTACGCCTGGCCTGACCTGTCAAAAAGGTCCCTTGGAACACTATTCTCACACTTATCTCCCTGGCCTATTTATGTGGCTTCCTTTTGTACTTGCCTCTTTAGTATATCTCCATAGATTTCCCTGTCTCTGCAAGCCCTCTAGCCCTCTGAGAGTACAGTTTGACAATTTTTTTGGCAGCTGAGCTGGCCTAAAACAGTCTCTGCTCCCAGCCATTCACTCCTGTCTCTTTGATATGCCCACTAGTTTGCTGGCACAGTTGTTTTGTTCAGCTGTGTGGTAAAATAGATTAGGAACTTGATTTGGCTGAAAAGCAGCATGGGGGAGGGAGGAGAGGCACCTTTCTCCAATCTTGTCTATCAGGCAGCACTTCTGCTGGTACAACTGAGGGGCTGGGGCAGAGACATGTGGCGAGGGACCTGGGGTTGCAGAGCAGCAGTGGCTTATGCTGGTTTATGTGGCACTCTTGCTAGCTCTTGAGCCATGACCTGATTTTGATAATAGAGCTAAGCCAGGCTAATAGCTAGCTGCTGGGTAGTGCTGGCCTCCTTCCTCACCCCTCATTGTGGGTTGGTTCCTGGCACTTCCCTTGTGCCAACACTGGTGCTTATCTCACAAAAGTGAGCCAGTTGTGGGAGCTTACCCAGCTCAGAAGCGTTCACCGCTTCTTGTAAGGGTTTGCCTGGCTGTTCTGCCGAGCGCCCACAGAGCCCACCCGCTTAGCAGCACCTGGGTGCTCTGTCAGCTCAGATGTGTTCTGAATTGCACCACAACACTTCATAACTTTGCCTTTTCCTGTCATCTGATGTCCTCTTCTCTCTGTGTCTCCATATCTGCTCCATCTGCTTTTCTTGTAGCTGTGTTAATGATGTCCTTTTGGTCACCCTCGACATATGGAATACAGTCCCCGAAAAAATCACTGCATCCTTCAAATCTCTCAAGATTTCTCCTACTGTGACACATGGTAAACTGCCAGGCAATAATGCCCAGTTTAATTGCTTGTAAGAATTCTGGATTTCATTACTGCACTTAATGTGTCGATGTATTAGCTTGAAATGGGCATCTTTATCAGTTTATTTGAGATGTTAAAAGGGATTAAACCGCCATGGAATCTGTTGGTTTTATTTATTTATTTTTTTAATTCCCAAAGCTAGATGCTGAAGATGTACTTCCCTAAGGTCATATAAAAATACCAGAGGCTGATTTTCTGTTAGCTTCACACCTTGGATCATCATTCATGCTTGTGCAAATGGACATAGTGTTGCTACTAAGCAGTTTACAGTAACATCTTACGGAATTGTAAATTAGTGCCCCAGAGACAAGATAGCAGAGAGTCAGTGCTTACATGAGCAGCTGAACATGGAGACTTAAGGATTTCTTTTCACCTAGTTGTTTTCATTGTTTGGTTTCTATTTAGACACATGCAGGAACATATATTTTATCTTAGTATCTTGGTATGCTAAGTATTTTTTTCCTATTCAGTTAATTAGAAAATGTATGGAAAAGCAGCAGTGAGTGAAGCTTTACATTGCCCTAGAAATAATAAAATAAAATTGTGTTTGCTATTAAAAACCCAAACAACAAAACAAACATGACAGGGAACACCTCTACACCATACAACAGAGCACGTTCTCATCCAGTTACTTGCAGAATGGGAAGCATCAGCTGTAGACTTGCATATAAGCTTAGATAAGACACTGTGGTCATGCAAATGCTCCGTGCCTGTGACTCTGCCCCAGACCTGGCTGGAGGATTCCACACATACTGCGGCATCAAGCCATAGGTGTATATCCAGAGAGAGAAATTTGGCCGTGGTCTCTTGTTCATGGCCTCTGTAGGATTTAGCTTCAGGAACGGATGCATTTGCCACATAGAGGTGTCAGATGTGGGTTTCTGCCAGGGATTACCTCCCTCTAGGTAAAACCAGAAGATGCCCTTTTAAAGTGTGTATTTCAGGCTGTGAGTTGTTGCCGTGGGATAATGGATATTCAATGTAGCTACTTCTAAAAACTATTCTGTTTTACTTCTTAATTAAGATGCTAAGTACTGAGAGAAGCAGGAAAGAAGGGGATGGTAATTTTTTTCACCATAGCTGTATAGAAACTGTGAATCTACTGCAAGGTCATGGAGGCAGACAACAGTATGGCAAAGAGCAAAGCACAGTCTCCTCTGGTATATTTATCAGGAGACCTACATTCTCCCTTCAGTGAGACAAAGCAATGCTTCAAGTTAGAGATATGATTGTGACTACGGCATAAATTCTGTGTCTGTGTAACTGGGTGGCAAGTATAGTCCCAAAGCACTGACTGCAGAATTGCTGTCTGTTCAAATAACTGATTAATATATCCATAAACATAGCATTCTTTCAAAACAATTTCAAGATTCAAGTTGACTGTGTGAAGGCTGGTGCTTATTAGTAAGAAAAAGGTAAACTGAAGAAGCAAAACAAAAACATTGTTCAAGAGAAAGTGTTCGGAATGCCCTGTCGGATGGAGGCTAATACAACATCTTTCTCCTCTTTTGTATTTTTTAAAGGATCTCAAGAAGTCATCATGGCAAGTTCTCTCTGTTATTTTATTTCCATTGGAGAGACAGATGAGATAGAGGTTTTATTAGAATGTAGTGAACCATCAATAATTAGCCCATGGCAAGTCAGCGAGGAGCTATGCAGCATGATATACTTGGCCATAATGGATTAAGATTTCACACTTGTGAAATTATGAGAATGATGAAAATTAATAGCTTCTTGATATTGGAATGGTTGTTCCTGGTGTTTTGTAAATTGTTTAATGTCACAGGGAAGTATCTGGTTCCCTGATGATTTGAGCAATCATTGTAAACTTTATATGCCATCAACCTATTTTTTTTAATCCAGGGTATGACAGTGATAGTGACCACACAATAGCAGGAACATAGAATTTTAAAAATAATATTGCTAAGTGAAAGGTACATGCAGAGTAAGTGGTCATGAAAATGAAGCTGTGTGGGGTTTTTCATTTTTTTTTAATCCTTTTTGATGCTATCTTCAATTAGTTTTTTTTCCACTGGGTCTGCCAGGAAAATTTATGCATGCACAGCTTGATATCTCTGACTTTTAAAGTCACGGCACTTAGCAAAATGCTTTTGAAGAGAGATACACAAAAGGCAACATTATCCATGAAAATTACGTAAATATTTATAGGCAGCATGTTTGATTTCTGTGTTGTCTTGTTTTTTTTTTTTATTTAAAAAATCCATCTGCTGCTGGCAGATGATAAATATTTAGATTGAATTTGTGCCTGGGATATGAGGGCACTATTTCTTCCAGAAGGGACATTATAAATTTCATACTGTAGGCCCAGCCTCAGTTCCCCAAGTGAAACAGCATCATCAGGCACTCTGTTGGGGTGCATTCATAGACTTGCATGAAAAGGCTTCCTGTCTGGAAGCCTAATGCCCTTTAGGAGTTTTCCTAGAGACTGAACTGAAGTATATCTCCTGGAAAAATACCTCATTTTCCTTGAAGACTCCAAGCAATGGTGACTCTACCACCTCCTCTGGGGAGTTGTTCCAGCATTTACTTACCCTCACTGCTAAGAAGCTGCATCTCATTTCAGTCTTGAACTTGTCTAAGTCCAGTTTCCAGTCATTACATGCTGTTATGTTTCAATTATCTTTTTCATATGGCTGTATTTGTGCACAGTGAATCAGTCACCATTCTTTTCTCATAGATTTGATAGATTTCTTAAACCTTATACCCTAGAGATTGTTTCTCAAGTTGTGGATCACTTTTGCTGCCCTGTGTCTGATTTTTTTCTAGGGTTTACCCCTTCTTGAATCACGGTCACTGTTTTTTTTCTGATGCTGTGTGTAGAGCAAGGTCACATTCTAATAGTTATTTTCTTTTTTCATACACCTGATAAACAGTTATTATGTATTACAGCTGACATTTGCTGGATACACTGCATATATCTACAGTCCCTAGAACTGTGGCGGTGTGATACTTGCTCTCTGTGTATTTTCATTACCTAATGTGTGCTGTGAATTAAAGAAACAATGTCTGCCGGATCTTCTCTCATATTATGTCCCTTTTTACTACTCAGATGATCCACAAATCCTACTAATACAGATACATTGTAATCCCACATTTTCTAGATAGAGGAAGGGTATGTTGCAAAGAGTGAATTTTGTTCTTCCCGCAGGAGACGTACTAGATTAGGAATAGAAGCAGAGGAACTACTCTGTTGCTGTGTTCAGAGAAACAAGGGAGGAACAAGGGCAAAGAAGCACTGAGGGAGAGCAGTAGCAGTCTTCTGAGAAAGCCCTGAGTGACTGCTTTCCTGGGCAGTAGGAAAGTGGAAATAGCACCCAGTTATGAGTTTTCCCCAAGAAGAGCTGAAATGTAACAGACCTGTCTGGTTTAAGTCTGGACACGTGAAAAACTGGTAAAAGAAACTCTGTCATTAATAGCTTGTGGAAGTTCAAAATACACTTATTAGCACACGTACAAAAACTGCTGTGAGTACTGGTGTATGGCTTTTAATTCCTTTAGTGGGGAATCATAAAATCACAGACATGTTGTTCGGGAGGGACATCTGGAAATCATCTAGTCCAGCTCTGTGCTTGAGCAGACTGTCACCAACACTCACTTAAAAATGGACCTCCTTGGATCATCTGAAATTTTTGTCCACAGCTCCTCCTACTTCTTATCTATTACACCTAACCACTTTTTCCTGTTCTACCATCATGCAGACAAGTCTTGTTCAGCTCTACCATGAACTCATTCAGGGAACAACTCTGTCTGAAAAAAAAAAATGTTTTTTTATTCTGCAGACTCTGTGGGTTTAATTATGTCCTTGATCCTGTCCATCCCAAGGCTGCATAACTATGGGTTCTGGCACATGGATGGCATAGGAGCAAACATGAGCATTCAAAGGGAACTGCCTTTTCCACACAGCTTTGCAATGCAACCACACAGCTCTAGCTGTTTGCCAGTGCATAACAGTGAAGTCATTCTACTTCTTCCCCTCCTTGGCCACGCGTTTCCACTTTTCTGGTGGCCGTGGCAAGCTGAAATAGTGGAGAGCAAGCATTGCCATAAAAAGGGAGTACATATTGAACGGTTTATTGAGTAGCAGTGCCATTTGGGACAGACTTGTAAGGAACTGCTCCTTTCATGCAGCTAGCCATTTGGTTGGCTTTGATGCAATGAGAAATTGAATCTCTGGAGTGCAGTTCCATAGCAGTTTATCCTTTTCCAGGTCAGAGCTCTCATGGTCCCTCTTGGTGTTTGTGCAGCTGAGAAGCAGGTTGGTCCATAGAACTTTGCAGCCAAGAACTAAGCCTGCCAAAAAAAAAGAAAAAAAAAAAAAAAGAGCTGCATATTCTCAACTGATTTCAGGGAGTTGATGTGGCTGAAAATGAATTACTATTTATACAGTGAGTTTTCAGTCAAACTTGAGACCTGATCTGATTCAGTGTGCTGGTACCTGTGGTGAGAACGGGAAGGGAGAAATGCTGAATCATGAATCTGGTGTCCTCAGACACTGACAATGTCCAGCAATTTCACTTGTTCTTTTCCTGAAGCAGATTAGTGATATGACTTCATGTTCACAGTAGGTCATAAGGTGTTGAAAAAGGCCTGTTGTGTACGGAGGCATGCGGAGTCAATATTCTGTGGATCATTCTGGATTCAGGGATTATTGAATGACGGCTTGTGTTTGCAGGGACTGACTTAGTGACCCAGATGGTCTCTTCTAATCTTATGTTTCTAGGAGTATCCTTGCTGAGAGCGCCTTGCTGTTAAAATTATTGAGAACTCATTTTTTTTAATCCTGTATTTTACTTCAGCCACTTTCTAATTTACTGCATTTGCTACTATTCCTTCCTTCACTACTCCATTTCTTTAGCAGCAGAGTGAAAGAGAGAGAGAGAGAGTGCTTTTGCTCTTAGCTGTGCTAAAAATTTTCCCCAACTGCAGCCATTAGAGAGGAGCTGCAGACAATCCAGCAGAGGTATTTGATTTTTTCAACCATATTCCATTTTGAGCTGCTGTCTGCAGTAATTAATTAGCATCATTGCTGAGCTGACTCCCTGTGGGACTGTATCATCATTAGTGCCAAAGACAGGAAGAGAGCAGGAACTCCCAAACCCCTGAGTAGCCTTCTGCAGCAACTGTTGTCATCTATAGAGCATTTCAAGAGCATTTCAAGTGACAGTAGTGGGAAAGATTCACTTTCTCATCTCTATGAGGGGCTTGCGCAGGTTCAGTTTGTCTGCTGGCTGGGATCAGGCAAATCTTCCTGGGCAAGGCTTTGTCAAAGGTTATCTAAAACCTGAAGGGTTGCTCTCAGCTAGTTCATCTTCATTTTGCTGATATGTAGAGAGGATTATGCAAGACTTGAGAAGCATCAGGGCACAAAACAATGCTCGTGTACAGTACTGGGGTTGCTGTGCCAAAAGCTTGCCCAGAACCAAATAATTGTCAGCTAAAAATGAAACTTGAAGTCCAGTAGGACGCATCTGAATCCAAACAGGCCATAATGAAAGTGCTGGCACAAAGTTAAACAACTTCCTTCAGGTGCAGAAAACCAGCAGGCACTGGGAGTATTTACAAATGGCTTTTATGAAATATTTGTTGTAGGCTTGGGATTCACTGTAATATAGTTTAATCTCTTCTCACATCCCCCATGCCTGTTTCAGTAGAGAACAAGAAATTTAATCCAAACAAAGGATTAAGAAATTTCAATAACTGGACTATTGCCATTATCCAGACAATGAGCTGGCTCTTTAAATGCTTGTTCTTGATTGAATTGAAGTCAATGACTACATCAGAGGGAGCAGAGTTGGAAAGCAGAAAAGAGGAAATGAAAAGCCTAGAAGAGCAAAACAATTATTTTACCTATTACACCCTTCCAGCAATGCATCCCATAAACAAAGCAGGTCTGAGAAAGGATCTCTCCTCACTGGAGAATAAGGTTAGGGGCAACTTTTGAGAGATGGACAGAGGAAAGAGAAATGAGATTTAATATAGATAAATGTAAGGTAATACACCTGGGAAGAAATAATAATCATTATATATACAAAATCAGAGTCTGCTGTTTAGAAAACAGTAATAGAGAAGGTGGCCTGGGAGCAATGGTTTATAATTAATTACTGCAGACAGGAACTCAAAATCTAACAGTGAGGCAAAAATAAATACGTTCTTATTTTGGGCCAGCAGCAGAGGTTTGTTTCTGCAGTGAGCTCATGGAGATCATTTACACAAACAAGAGGGAGCTGGCAACAACGCAAGCAAAATACTAAACTTATGGCTACTGTGTTATTCATTTTGTTTATAAACTAGAGCCTTGACTGCTGATCCCATAAGCACAAGCTTGTGGTTTTCTATTTGCTGAATACAGTAAACCAAGAAAAGAAAAGCTCTCCAAGATGCAAACTCCCGATGAGTTTGTAGAAGGTTAATTTCTCTTTTCTTGTCCTCATTTTAAATGCAGAACAGTGGCTTAAAAGTCATCAGGTTTAATCTAGCCAATACTGAGGAAATAAAACCCCTTTCTTAAAGGAAAACACTACAGCTGAAAACAGTATAGAGAGAATTAAGACAATGTGACTATCTCATAATTCAGTAAGATAGAATCTTTTGGTAAGAAATGAACGCCAAATGGAGACTATGCTTTTATTTAGGAAAGGAGTATTGCTCAATAAATGCACTTAGCAGAGAATGAACAAAGATACCAAAGCTATCTGTGTTCCACCAAAGACCAGATGAAACATTACTATGCTGAGAAGACAGTGTCATGTGAAAGCATGCCAGACAACCCAGATGGAGTGTCATAAAGAACTGTCTGATTGCAAGACCTGATGGCTCTGTATTTAGAAGTTCATAGACTTGCAGATCAGAACAAAACACAAATTCATTCTAGTCCTAGAAAAAGAAAGGGGGGAAATCCTAACAAGGCACAGGATATAGAATATTAAAGATTTATAGGACTATGACATTTTGTTAATGCTGTGAGCTAGTAGCACAGGGTAATCCTGTCTTTGATTCTTTATAGGCTATACTGGGAAGGTGGCACATTTCCCCATTATAAGACAGCCTTGGAGTGGTACCATTTCTTCCCAGCCTGGATACTCAAACCACCAAGCTGTGTGCAGGTACAGAAAGAGGCATTGATTATACTAGGGCAACATTTTCTTCTCACAAAAGGATTGGTTTAGGTAAGTACAAAACTGAATATTTTTTAAAAGCAGAAAAAATATATGGCAAGACCATATAAAGGTGTTCAGAGTCAAAATTTCATCTTCCATCTGAGAAGGAAGATAAAGCTACATAATTAGTCAGGGAAGGGTCACTCCCTTTCTCCCCACAGCCTCCAGAGGATAAATGCCAGATAAACTTTTCAAAGGCTGCAGAACTTCAACTGCAGAGGGTTTTAGTCTGTGAAAAGAGGTTTGAAGCACACGATAATTAGCATCTCACAGCTAAATTTTGCTAGCTGTCAGAGTATTCTTTGTTATCACTGCATGAACGTACTCCTGTAGGTCTCCTGAGTCTCCCTAAGTGTGTGCTGTAGTCTCATTTGTCCACATGGAACTTTTTAATACAGAATTTGGTCAGTGTACAACACTTAAAGGCTTATGGCAAATCCCTTTTCCCTGGCAGGACAACATCTGCACAGAATGAGAAAATAAAGGGTTTTTTTCTTGGACAAAGCAGGAAGTGCTTTACTGTTTATGCTGTACCTAGACCCTTACAAGCCAGGGGAAATTCTGTATGCTGGAAGAATCCATGGGTAGCCTGCTAATCCAAATCCACATCTTCTTTGTATCCCCAAATCAGTGCTCAGAGAGTTCTGGCAGGAGACAGGCCTTTTCTTAAGACTCATCCTTCATCTCTGCTTGCTCACATTTTTAAGTCCCAGTGGGAAAACTGTAGAGACACTGGGAGAAAGACGGTAACTATAATGCAACTGTATTAAACTTAGTTGAGGTTCACCTCTGCTTTAAGCAAGCAAACACTGAGAACTATCCAGTTTACCTGAAGTTCAGGATGTGCTTAAGTTTTTCAGGACTGACACTGTTTCTGAGTTACTCTTCATTACTGCTGCTTGCCAGACTCCAGTCCCAGAAGTGTAGGAATTTCTTACAAATATTTCTAACCTTTAATTACAGGACACTTAATAGGAGGATGCACTTGTGCTGACTCTTGTATCATTCCAAACAGCTGTTCAAGTTGTCAATCGGTGGGCTCTACTCTGTTTTCAGCAGTTGATTTCTGACCTGTTACTGCTCTTTATCATTTTGAGGTATGTTTTACTTACCTCTCATGGCCTCCAGCCTCCCCCACCCTCGAACAACTTGCTGGGAGCTCTGTACTAAACATATATGCACCTAACAACACTTGTATTGTCTTCCAATGCAATTGCAAAGGTCATTTGCTTGGCTCATTGTCCCAGTTCTGTCTCTCATCTTTTTTGCACAATGCTATTGGCTCCTTTTTCTTCACTGTTTGATATAAAAATTGCTTCTCTTTACTTTTCAAGCCATGTCTTATCTACAGCACCAAGCAGTCCCTCACTGCTGTTATGTAAATGATGCCAGTCTTTTAAAGCACCCTTGGACATCCACTTTCGTGCTTTCACCAATGCTGCTGATCATGCATAGCACAAAATCTGTGTAAGCAACTCATAACCCATAGCCCATCCTCCTATGCTTTTCCAAGCATCTTGTCTCTGCCCCAGGGTTTGTCAGAGTCCGAGCGTAGCTACGTAAGTGTTCTACTAGATACATGTTTTCGTATGAACCGGTACCGCAGTTTCTTCCTGCCCACCCTCCCTCTACAAGCCCAGTAATAAATAATAAGCACTTTGGAGTCAAAACAGCCTCTCTGTTCTACGTCTATACAGTCCAAGCTACAATAAGGGTGAGTTTAGGTGTAATTTTAAAAGCAGTATTAATAATAAACACAGAGTCAACCGAATGATTTGTCTTGTTTGTAAGTTAAAAAATTCCAGGAAATAGCTCCAACATAGGATGTTTAATTTGCCATACCAAAGTTGCTTAAATCTGTGGATTCCAGGAACAAATTTACCATAGGGACTAAGTGACAGAGGCGGACTGGGGCTGTGCTCTTTGTGGCAGATGAATGTCTCTGACTTTGTAGTATTACATGCTAGTATTACATGGTGTAGTCTGCACCCGGAGGGGCTGTAGTCACCCTGTTTGTCTCACTCAGTGAGAACCGTGCTAAGGGTGGTGTGATGGAGGTACAAGGGTGGGTTTTTACAGGTCCCTTACCATCATTGCAATCAACTTCATCCACAGTGCTGACTGGACAAGCATCTGGCCACATCTGGGTAGGATTTTGGTTTTAGAATGGACCTATATGTGGTTCTGCACAATTCTGTTTTATGGAGAGCTAATATAAAATGGTATTTTTTCCCTATTTCCAGTCCTTTTGGATATTCTGTTAACATCTCATGGGTAGGTAAAGTGAATATTCTGTTGTAAGGTGTACCATCTGAAAAAAAAGTTAAAAGTAATGAGACTGGAGAAGAATTTAGGCTAATAACCAGCATATGCAATTTAAGATTTTTAGAGACTTAAGACATCATTGAGAGGTGGACAGATAGATAGAGAAATGTGAGATCTACATGCTTTCAATATTTAGCAGCTAGAATATCACATTTTCATTCATGACCATAAAGTGCCTGTTTTATTCAGGAAAAAAAAATCGGGTCTTGTCAAACAACTTTGATATTGTTCTCTGGCAAGATTACAAGTACATTTGATAAAGATGACTCTGTTGACATAATACACTGGATTTTATGTACGGCATTTGTTTTATTCTGCGTGGCAGCCTACATAAAAGAGATGTATGGGAAGCAAACAAATTAAACCTGTTTTTCTATAGGGTTGTTTGCTATTTCAAAGCTCCCCACACTAAGCCTGCCTCATTCTGTGTTTTCTGTGACTTTATTACCACATAATGCCTCTCTTTTAAAGAGGTCAGTCTTTGCATAATCTCTAACACCTTGAAGTATCCAGAGTACCAAATAATGGGTATAGGAACTAAAGCAGTTAAATATGTCCTTTTCTAATTAGACCTCAAAACTATAAGTTAGCCATGTCTTCTCTGTTTTATAAAAGAAGTATTATCAGATTTCTACTTGAATAAAACACATAGAAATCTGTGATGAAACCATGGGATAAAGCTCATGAATTGCTGATTTAAAATCAGCACAGGGCATGACACAATCCAGTTCACAGTGGATATATACACCTTTAAAAATATCCAGCTATCATTTGTGTGCTGTTGCACTAATAGCAAGAGAGTCTGTGGATTGCATAGTGAAAGGGTAAAAACAGCTCTCCCAGCCCTCAGTAAGGCTGGAGCCCCAGCAATGTGAACATACATGCCAGTTGGGGGTACAGGGCTTCAGTCCCCGTGGGAGGGCGATCCTTCCCCGATGCCATTCAGTGATACTAAGTTATAAGATAAGTTTAATCTCTGTGGTTTCAGTACAGTTCTCAGCACAATTCTCAGTAGATTTCTTAGTAATTTCTCTGTGCAGGCAATGGAAGGCAAATGGGGTCTTTTTCTAGCACTCTAGCACTGATAATAAAAGGTCTCTTTAATTGTCTAGTAGTTTGGCTAATTAAGGTGACAGACCATGAAGTTTCAGAATATTTATGTTTTTAAAAAGTGGATTATACACCAAATGAACACTGCTAGATATTTGACTCTTTAGTATTCAGAAAGACTTGAGTTCCAAGCTGCAAGCCCTATTAATCATCTGGATGTTAAGCATTCATTCTAGCAGTACATAGTAAAAAGGCCTTTCACTTCAGTCATTCAAGGAACGTACGCATTGTATGAATAAACTATAATGCAGACAAAACCTCTCTGACTACAGGTAAGGAAGACTCCCTCCTTCATGTGAAAAAGTGTCAAAGGCTATTGCATTGTCTAAAAAGACATGAATGTCTACAGAGCTGGGTCTCTTGAGTATTTGTTTAGTGTGTGTAGGAAACAAGGCACGAGAGGAATTATTTTGTATAAAATCAGTTCCTTTTTGGCAGTCAAAATATTTAGTTTTCTTCAAAAGTATATTTTGATTGAGACAAAGCTATGAGAAGACAGGCGTTCTTTATCTGACTTCAATAAACTAAAAATTGTGAAATTTGCTATGAGAAAGACAACATTAAATATACTTTTAAGTGGCTTGTAACAATGTGATATCTCCCAAAGTAATGAAGTGCAACCTGTATTGTACTTAAGAAAGTTTCTTGGGATTATGAATATGGCTGTAACAAGTGACTAGTGTTATCAACCGATATTTTAAGTGAAGGCTTTACTGTGATAGACTTGTCTGACTTGGATAACAAACTCCTTTAGTATTTCAGCCCATAAATCCTCAAAAGAAAGATGCTATTCTCTTAGATCACTGACAAACTCAAAGAGAATCTTTGTTTACTGAGCTCCACAGAGTTAACACAGTGCTAGTTAATGATTTCACTATGGTAATTACTTTCTAGGGTCTGTCAATCAGGCAATTTTAATGTATTCAGCATGGGCTGCATTGATTTTCTGCAATACTACTATTTTACCTGGCTTCATGTTCTTTGTCTATCAATCTGTCCATAACAAGTTTTAAATCTATGGCCCAATTTCTGCAAAGTTGAGAAAAAAATTGGTTTTAAATACCAAACCCAGTTGGAATCACACATTTTTTGATAATATTGACAGGTGGGTAGAGAAAAACTCACATGAGGGCTCCTGTGGTGAAAAGGTTTTGGAAGGAGCTCAGCTGTTACCCAAGGTATGCAAGATGAGCAGTCCAATACGCCTAACTCAGAAACTGTACATCATGTGCTACATCTTGTCAAGCCTGGAGGTAGGGGATGAGGTGGACTAAAGAGTACATGTAAGTGATAGTTGTGTGTTTTTAGAGGTACGTGTAGCCACTGTGAACTTGATTTTGTCCTGCCCTGTACTAAATTAGCACTTTGTGAGCTTTATACCATGGCTGCATCACTGATTTGTATGTGCTTTTTTTCAAGCAGGCATCTAATACTACCTCTTGTATAAAATAGAGAGAGCACATAGGGTGTAAGGTGTAACCTCATAGTTTTGGGGTCTAGCTAGAAAAGGATAGATAAATGCTTTGGTTCGCATGCCTATTATTTTAGTATTCTGAATACCACGAGACATTAGAGATTATGCAAAGATTGGACTTTTTTTAAACATGAGTTCACTGAGTATGCTTGCCAATGTTTGTAAAGGACTCTGGCACCCAGTTGGAGTGCTGACATTGGTTTCAATTAGTGTGTGATGATTCCCTTTGTCGTTGAAAGCATCATATTTAATGGTATAAATAAGCAGAGCAACTGGCTAATAAAATGTAAAGTGAAATAAAATTTGGTTTAATATGTTTGTAGGAGCTGGGTCATGACTTTTTCCAGCACAACAGTTGGAGTCACAGCTTGGAGAAACTTGAGAACATCTGTTATTTCTGTTGAAAAAGACAAGTACACTGAGTAACTCACACCTTTGAAATTCCTTTGTGGGGGTGGAAGACAACTCCTCTCTAACACAAACCTGATTTACTCAGGATTTGGAGAACATTTGACTGGTTCACCCTTAAGGTCTCTCATAATTCAGACACAAGTGTTCTTTGGAGGGGAGCTTTGAAAAGGTTTTTTCCTGTGTGATTAATCAGTAAGGTCAGTTAATTCCAGAAGGAAAGGCTAAAATGTCTTATAAATTTGCAATACATAGTAGTTAATTTTGCATGTAAACTTATTTAGTTTGTACAATACATGAAGTTGCTGTCTTTAAAAAAAGCCAGAAGAAATCTAGTTACTATTTAACTATGGCCCACGACTTAATTTCTTGTTTATATCTTAAATGCCACTATTTTACTGTATTTTTTGTAACACATTTTTAAAAAAATATTTTATTCTATAACAAGTCCCAGAGGTAAGACAAAAATCACCAGGAGCTGAAAACATTTCTTATCATCAACACACCTATCTCATGCACGTACATGTTACACCCCGAGCCTATACCTCACAACACATAACTGAAAAATATTATCTTCAAGCTTGAAATTCTTAGAATTTTATTTTATTTTAACCTATAAATATGTATCCTTTGTGCCAGCACACACCAAAGACTTCGTGATTTACAAACAAACTCGCATCCTCCATTGACCCCTTAACTAGCATCAGCTAAGAGGCTTGTTTTGTGGGTTCATGAAAAGGATCTGAGTGATGGCCATTTAAGGATGAAGATTCCTGGACAGGCTGATATGCCCAAAGTACCAAAGAGAGAATACTACTTTTCATAACAGACATATTAGTCTTGCTGGCAGACCGTGTCTGGTAAATAAGGATGGGGACAGAGAGTGGCAGTGACATGGAAAGAGATGTGGTAGTAGTGGTAAGAGCATGGAGTGTAGAAGAAATTTCTTTGGGTATAAGAGAAGGTGAGGGTAGGAAACAGAAAACCATACTAATGCTGTGAACTGGAAGCAAATAATGAGTACAAATGGAAAGGGGGCGGGGGGGTGGTCTATGAAAGAAACTGTTCTGTGCCTCATTCCCATTTTCTTCTCTAGACTAGGTGTCTAGGTGACGTCTCCTGTGACATACTGGTTTTCCTGCAAGTAGTGTATAATGTAACAGTTTTGGCAGATGGGAAGCTGCAATCCTCCTTGGGAAAGTTAATCCACTGAATGGAATGCTTTAGTTGAACAATAACTCCCCAGAAAGCCTAAAACATTTCACACAGGAAAAGTTTAGTTATAGGTTAAACCCAAATGAGGGGTTTTAATTGGTTAGGCAACTTAACATCAATTCAGTTTAACTCAGAATAACATATTTTGTTCTGCTTTTCCTAACAGAATAAAAACATCTTAAGAAAATTGTGATTTGGACACTTCATTTTCCAGCAGAAAAAAACCTCAACATTTTGTAAAGCTTTCCTGACTTCCCCTAAATCAAACAAAAGTGTGTAATTTAGATTATGTTTAGTATAAATGGAAAATGATAGATAATTTAGGGTTTTCTTCATTTGTCATGTTTGGGGCTTTTTTCCCTTTCACAGTTCCTCTTTCTTTAGTGTAGCTTAGCAGATTTTCCTGGTGATTTTAATTTTTTTCTGTATATCAACAACAGTAGTAATCCTGCTTTTCTCTCTAATGCAACAATCCATTGTTCTCTCTCACATCTTCCTTCTGCTTCTTCCTTACTCTCTCTCTCTGTACCTCCCTATGATGTCTTGTCAGTCTTCCTTATTGCTAGTTACCTTTTCTTCTCTGCATTCACCTTTCTCTTTCCCCTTCACCAAATTCACCACAGCACTATCTCACGTGCTTTCCTAAAGTTATTTTAAACTGCAATCCCTGTCAGCCATTAACTTCTCATCTCTTCCTCAGAGTCACATACTGAGTTATGTTTTTTATCACATTATTAAAAAGCAGGTTCTTCTGTTCCCTTCCCTCTTCACTCAGTAGAGCACAATTTTATTTTTCTAGAGCAAGAATTCTTTGGGTTTTTCCTCAGTTGTTTTTCTTCCAACTTCAACTTTGCCCCTAGGAGGAAGAATAAGAGAGTAAATTTTGCCCCTTGGATGGCATTCCTCTCTAAATGAGGAAGGTTATTTCTGTTCTTGATGGTGTTTAGTCATTAACAAAGAAAGTTTGCTTTGCAAATATCTCTCGATAGTTTGGTTAAATAGTAACAAAAAGTAAACTGTTAGATTGCAAATCCAGAATTCCTTCTTCTGTAGTGGTTCAAGTGGTTTAGGTCATACATGAAAGGGAATTTCAGGTTACAGAGTAAAATGTTTAAAGGGGGCTTTTTCACATGAACATGTGTATATCCTGCAAGAACAATTACAAAAAGAATCCCTATTAAAAAGTAAATATAACAAGGAGAAAACAAAAGTTACAAGTTATCTTATTAATACTTAAAAATATATAAAAGCTGTCTGAAAGAATACACACATTAAACTTTAGACAATACAAAGCTTATTTTTCCCCAGGGAAAAAGAAATCATGGACATAGTACAAGAGCAGAGATAATTAGAGATTTTTTCTTCTCTATGTCCCAAGATAAAGGCTTAGTCCTATAATAATCTCTTTATTGAAGCCAAATGTTATGCAAGGACCCTGCTGCACAGATTTGAAACTAGCAGTATGAAACCAGTATGTTCAGCATCTGGGAAGGAGCTATCCTATGGATTTATGGTCTGCATTGTTTTAAAAAGGTATCTTGGTATGTTTCTTATTTTATCCTGCACTGTAATGCATTGTCATGGCAGCATGGTACGTTTCCTAGCTTATAATGTAGCACAGAGCAAGACTTCTCATTCATGACCAGTAAACCTCTAGAGCCCTTCTGCCTTTGACACGGAAGAGGGGTTTTTATTGGGCATACAATGAATGGCACACTCTGTGAATGTGCATAAACCGTTTATTCCAGAACAGATTTGCCTTTGAGCATTTCAGCATCGTGTTGTCCCATTGTTGAGTGTGTTCTGAGGATAAATGCCCAACAAATTTGGAGTTCATATGAGTGGGGTAGACATTAAGCAGCTTGGCCTTCTGTCCTTTTGATTTCCAAATTGTGGCTTGTAACCTTGTTGTAAACTGGTTGGCTCTTTCAATTCTCAGGTTAGATGGGAACAAGAAGAGTAGAAAAGAGAAAAATAACTGCTGAGGTTAGTTCTTTTTTGTCTGTGTTATTTTTGTGTGTGTATGGGGGGTGGGTATTTTATGTTTGTTGGTTTGGGTTTTTTTGTTAGGTTTTTTGTTTTGTTTTGTTTTTTTTTTTAATAAAGGGCTAATGGTTAGATCCACAAATGAATTTGAGTGGTGTTTAGGTCTATGAGGTTAAAATTTACACTCTGTTGCAGTTTTGCATTGAAGGATCTGTAATCTACAAGTGCCCACTTCTCTGATTATAAAGTTCCTACATAACACTCACCATGCCCAAGTTTCAGACCTGGTAGTGCTGGAGAACTCTGGGCATCTCTCATCTGTATATATCCCACTGAGGTTCACAGGTGAGGTACCTCCTTCAGATATGGAGATTAATCCAGCTGCAATTTTGGGTTTAATGAGCACAGGCTCCATGCAACACACAACTGTCTCTGTAAGGTGGTGGTAATTCTTAGGAGAGAAAATATGGAGAAAGGGGTACTCTATAGGCCCGGGAGAACAGCCCTGGTACTTAATAAAGCAACTTGTGGATGGATACCTGATTCATACTCAACTGTGTAAACCTGGATACCGTTCCAGAAAGAGAAGTGGGTGGTCTAGAGATGAGTGTCTGTGGAAAGGATGGATATTCAGTGGGTGTGGGTATCCAGGTCACCCTCTGTGACAGTGGCCCATTCCTACACTCTAGTCTGAAATGTCAGGCAGAGAAAGGGTAGAGAAAATATTTTGCTTCTTGGTAGGCTGATGTGCTGTGGAAAAGTTTTGTTTTTGTTCAAAACGAAGTTGAGGTAGAAAAGTAAAATTTTATTTATTATCTTAAGCTCGTAAAGAGGCAAGAGTAGCCTATACCCTCCCCTTGTTTATCCAAAGACTTAATGATTAGAGCATTCATGTGGACATTAGGTACACAAAGTCCATCTCATTCACTGCTTGCAGGAATTAAAAAGGCAATGCCCTCATTACCAGGTTATAAAATGTTCTAGTATTCTGTTTAATGAATTCTCTTTAGGGAAGTTTTGCATGCAATAATGAAAAATATGCTTTGAATCAGGAAGAGACAGTTTGTCACTTGCTGGTGAGAGCACTTCCAAAGTAAAGGGAAGGTTGAAGGCTTCTGGTTCTGAAGAATAATTAATGTAGGGCATAAAAGATGGACTGAAAGACATGTGTCCTTCCTTGTACAGATCTAAGCAGTAGGCTGTAGAGGTTACTCTCTTTACATGCAAATATTAATAATTGGGCCACTCAGTTGATCACGTTCACACTGGAAGGCAGTGAGGAGCAGCTCCTCACTGCTGTTCCTGCACCTGGTGGAACAGGGTGTCGAGAGTACTTTGTGTTCAGTTTTGGTGCATTAAAGGCAAATGTCCATGTGTTGTTGGGGAGAGAGGTGGTTTTATTTGCTTGTTTGTAGAAGTGCTAATCTGGTAACTCAGCAGTTTCTGCAAGAATGTACCTGTTCCTGAAAACTTCTCCAGTGTAAATGGCATTCCTAGCCAAAATCAAGTGTGCGTGTGCGAGCATACCCAAGCAACTGGGACTCTCATGTGAAATCTGAAGGACAGAGGTCAAAATCTGTTTGAATAGAGTCTCTTTGATCTCAGCTGAACAACCAAAACTGTTTACTCTTCTGAGTGAGCAGGTCTACCTCATTTCATTCCTGTAGCTTTGTTAAGCATCTCAAAATATTTTTCTGACCCTGATGAAAATCTTTGTAAGAGTGGAAAGCATTCTGTTTCCTACCTGATCCTGAGTAAAAAACCAACCTGAAAGCTCCTGAATGTCTTTTTGTACACAATAGGGGTTGAAGGCTGCCCTCTTTTCACCACAGGGATGGGAAGTTGTTGTGGGATTGCCCTAGTTAGCAGGAAGGAGGATAAATGGAGCTGAGTACCCCATTAGCTCTCAGCTGTGCCTCGAGGTGTGAGGAGCTCCTGGCTGCAGCAGGGAAGGCCGCTGAGAGAACTCGTGGTGGTGACGGTGCTCGGCTGCAAGAAAATCACGAGATCCATGTGAACTGAAAGAGGAGCAGGGAGTTGGAGGAACCCAGGTAGGAGCAGAAATTTATATTTATGGTCTGTGCTTGGAGTGAGAGAAGGCAGTGGAATTGCTGGGAAGGCTGTGCTCCCCTGGATGCAGAAGTTCTGCAGCAAGGCCTTGCTGAGTGCGCTGGAGGAAGCTTTTTTGGGGTTGGGTTGTTGAGTTTTTTTTTTTTTTTCGGTGGTGCTCACGCTTCAGTCTTGACTGGAGTTCTCGTTTGCGCAGCGCAACGGGATTTGTGTGGCAGTGCTTGTGTGGAAAGTTGTTGTTTGCAGGGAGAGATTAAGTTAAACAAAGGGAAATGTTGAGTGCCTCATTGGGAAGAGGCTGATATTTTTGATTGCTTGCTCTGCTGATTAACCTTTTCCTTCCCTGGAAAAAGCAGTAAGGTCTCTGCATATCTGTGGTAGGGTGGTGTGTGCCACGTGGCATTAGCATTCAAATTTCTGAGGCAATGCTTTTCCCATTTGTTTCCTGGTGTTCATAAACAGTGTCCTGTCAGTCCCCTTGATGTGAATGTCTGACATAGACCCTGGTGTACTGAATGAGCACCTATGAATTTCTTTCTTATGCCTGAGATGGAGGCTTTTGAAACTTTGCTTTCCAGAAGAGGCACAGGCAGCATAGCTGACAGACTGGCCATTACCACTGGGAGTTTGTCTGTAGGACTTGTTTGCTCTGTAGGTGTACCTGAACCTGGAATGTGTGACTTAAAAGGGCTGATGGTATATCCCCCTATACAGCCCATCAGTTGATGGGCTTTTTAATTTTTACTTTTTTTCTGCTTAGTTCTGAGTAGCTTCATCCCTCAAGAAGAGACACAAATGATGTGAGATTTTATCTTTTAAACTAATTAGGTTTATCTATAATGGTATTGGGAGGAAATCTATAGGTTATCCGAGGCCTTTGTGTAGCCACAGAGCTCACTGCTAGTGACATGGAACATGTCTTGCATCATACTGGTGTGGTGTAAGAGCTGAATCTCATCACAAAACTATTGACTCGAGAGGTCTAAATTCAGCAAATATGTCTCCTGTTTTGAACTTGCATGTTTTCTGTGTTTTCTGGCAGAGCTTTTTCAGACAGATTGTTCTGTTTCTATTTAGAAGTTACTTTGCTTAAAGGGGAAGCATTTAATTGATTTAGAGAAGATCTACCCCAGTCTTTTTTTTTTGAGCAATTGCCTCTTTTGGAGAAACAAAATGGTGTCTCTGTCCCTACGATGCATTCTTTTGTCTCGCCATATAAAGGTACTCGGCTGCTTTTCTCTGTAAGTTAGTAAACTTATAAATGGGAGTCTTCCCTCTTTTTTCAACCTCAATGCTTTGAAATAGCATGTATTAGAAATTGTGTTTGGTTTCTATTGTAGAACAGGGCTGAACAAAGAAGCAGGGCTATGTATCTTCTAACCATGCAGAGTTTTCATCTTCTGCCATGGCAGTGTACAACATTAAACTGTTAGCTTCTGCTAATTGGCAAAACTGAGGTACTCTAATAAGAAATCCTCCTAAAACTGGTTTATTACATCTATTCCTGTTAAACATTAAGTTCCAATTTAAATTACGTGATGGAAACAATTGTATTTGAAACATTTCTATGATTAAGAAGTTATTTTACAAGTCACTAAAATCCTCCTTATGTGTACTTATGTCATCTTATACTTTTATCTGTGTGTCTTAAGGCTGTAATGGCACTAGAAATAATATCTCTCCATAATTCCCACTGGTATGCTGAAAGGTAGTATTAAGACCATTAAGAGCATAGTCTCTTTATGTTCCCATAAGCTTTCCATTAATTTGCATTTAGCTGTCTAAACTACAGCAAAGTTAATATTTACAGCAAGATTACATTACTAATAGAAGTGTGAAGCACACTTAATCCTCCTGGCTATTAATTTTACTGTCTGGGCATAGATGTGTTTTCATAGCATTTACTTGCTTAGATAAGTGCTAATGACAAATGCACCCAGAGTCTTGCTGGACATGCTCAAATTCATGAGTGTTCTGTCCTAAAAACTTGGTTATGCACGAAGCTGTGAGTCTTCTCTGTGTTTCCAGACATCCATGTAGAGTGGTATTGGGAGCAAGAGCAAGCCGGTTTGACTTCAGATAAATATAATCTATGGCCTGTAGAGCCACAGCGTTGGCTGAGCCCTCCATTCTGGGAGGTGTGCACGTTCTGTGGGTCTAGCAGTGTGTCACAGAATCATTCTGATTGGAAGAGACCTTTAAGATCATCGAGTCCAACCATTAGCCTAGCACTGCCAGGTCACCGCTAAACCATGTCCAAAGCACCACATCTACATGTTTTTTAAATACCTCGAGGTTTGGGGACTCTACCGCTTCCCTGGGCAGCCTCTTCCAGGGTTTGACAACCCTTTCTGTGAAGAAGACCATGAACAGTCAAGAAGGGATTTGTCTTTGTCAGAGCAATTGGATTAGGCTTTCTGCACATGCGGGCATGCGCTGTTGTGCTTGATGATAAAAAACTGGAAGCACAGATCTGAATGAAGTTGCAGGACTCCTTAAGCTGATACTCCAGGCATGAATCTACTCTGCCTGTTCTACTGGGGCGCTGCTTTTATTTTGTAGCGGGGTAAGGGCAATGCTATAATCTTTCCAGATGCAATGTAATAAATATTTGGTTGAAATGGAACACATCTGCATGCATTTGCTACAGCCTGGAGAGACATGTTATCTTCCATCAGATGAAGAGGTAGTAAATTCCATTGATTCAACTCATTTCTCACTGCAGACAGCCTTCTGTGCCTTACAGATCTGTTTTTACTGAGCCCATTTCTAATGTTCCAAAATTGGAAGCAGTTTTAAACAACTGTTTGTTTAAACGCTGTCAGAGAGCTGAGGAGAATGAATGTTTTCTTTAACTAGCCCCAGGCTGTCCCATCTGATCATGGGCTGTGCTCCTGCTAAGAAGGAGGACTTAAACTACGAGCAGAGAAAGAAAGTTGGGGCAGTGTTGTTACTTAGCCCGGCACCTAGTTGTATTCTGCACTAGTTGGAGCCTGAGTGAACTTTTGCAATAATATTAAATGTAGCTTTTTCATCAGGCCTGCAGGGAAGCTATTACAGAAGGTTTTAATCTTTTTTTTTTTTCCTTTTTTTTTAACTGAAAGTCTTTCGGGACCAGACACATTTTGTGTGCTGTCATAGCGTGTCTCGCAGCACTGCTGCCTTTGTGCCGAGGATCACCGAGTAGTCGTATAAGGAAAGGAAAAACAAATGGTGAATGACTCCCAGTTGCTTTTGCGTTGTGCTAACTGCACTAAAGTATTTGTTTAAATGAAAGCTTTTAGCATTAACAGCTATGCATACAGAAACCAATTAAAGTTTTGAGAAGTCTACCTAAAATTTCTATTTGCTCTGGCAACAGCTGTAAGAATGAAATAAACAGAAGAGTCTGACAGGAAGCATATGCCCTTTCTTACGTTAAAGCAATAACAATCAACTTGTCATGTATTATTGCAGTAGTGTTAAAATGTTTGTAAGCTATGTAATAAGGACGTTTGGCAGTTAAGTCTCAGACGCTGAAGAACGCAAGCTGCATTTAATTGAAAATGTAATCTCTGAGAACACTCAGCTCAGGTTGTAACATAAGAGAAGTTGTAACCTAAGAGAGGTAAGTATAATGTTAATCAATAGTCTGTCCTAGCTTTTTCTGAGGTATGTAACCAATTGGTTTGGTTTATGAATACGTAAACTGTGTCTGTAAATAACCCTCGAATGTCCCTTTCTAGGGGAATCTTAATTGTGGGGAAACTGTCTGGAACTGTTGTTCATCACTTTACTACTATTTGACCATAGTTTTGCAGAAATAGACTTTTACATTTTGCTTGTTTAAGAATTGTGTTCTTATTAAAGGATACTGGTATATATAGTAACAGAAAACACAGTGTATGTGAATAACTTTTAATGTGATTAGTTTAAAAGAACAAACCTTACTTAAAAAGAGGTAGATCTGGCAAGTCAGGGCTAGTTTATGGTACAGTAAATGATTCTTGCCTTCTTGAAAGCGAATACCCAGAGACAATACCAGCATAACCATAAACCCCTATTGTATAGATAAAAGAAACTTAAAAATGCTACCACAACCTTTTCCAACACACACCTTTTTAGTGTTGAGCTCCTAACATCAATTTTGATGACTGCCAGCTCTGTCTTGTATGAGCTGTGGGATGTCTGTAAAGGAACAGAGTTCTACTACAGCTTTCCAAAAATGGAGACAGAGAAATAGAGCAGAGTCTTAAGGGGAGGTGGTTTAGTTCTGCTTCAGTTGCATTTAGTTCTTCAGGTGTATGTTTCCCATTTCTTCTGTCTTTCCAGTTATGCCTGACATCAGAGTGTAAGGAAGGTTTATATAATTCCAGAGCTTGTTCCTAAGTAATCTTTTAGAGATGTGGATTTTTTTAAATGATTCTTTTTCACAATCCTGTTAGGATAATAAAATGAAGGCAGCTATTCCTTACCTGAAGACGTATCAGCCTAGTGACATTTGCCTTCGGATTAGGAATATAAAGCAGCAGAAGATTGATTAAAGCAAGATCTTGTTTCCTTGCAAATGTTACCACTGTCACGTCCTGCTAAGTGCTGGCTTGTGTTGATATCGACCTTGGGTGCCACGGTGGTACCTGGATCAGGAAGAAAGATGGCTATTATTACTGTTTTAATTAATACCTAGAGAGGAGCATCTGGGATAAATTATGATCTATTCTGAAGGGATGATCAGGACTATCTGGAATAGAAGGGGGGGGTAGAACAGACGAATAGCAAGAGCAGAAGTAGTATGACCTGGGAAGGAAGAAGGCATAGAGTACTCAGCCTTCTGTATCTAGCTGTGATGTTGCTGCTGTAATAACAGATTCTGAAGTCAAGATTTTTTTTTTTATTATTTTTTTTTTTCCTTCTACCTGGATGTCTTATTTCGAGAGTGTGGTGATAGACAGGGTTACAACTGAAGTTGATAAAAGGTGTTCAGAATTGCTTATTTTGTCACAAAATAAAATACAAATAGCTAATGCTATTTAAAAACATAGTTTTGTATTCAAAGAGTGGGGATAGGTAGCCCTGACTGTGATTATAGGGCTTGAGATTTATAGCTTACTTGTTATTTACTCTCTAGGATGCTAATAGGATCCCAGAGCTATGTATTATTGGAATTTATGGGCAAATGGCAATGTAGCAACATGCTGAGTTGTTGGAAATTTCCATATTTGCTGTGTTTTGATGGAAGAGTCTTTGTGGAAATGTGTTTCCTAATTTGGTTTGGCTTCCTTGCTGCTAGCAGATTCCTTGTGAGCTTTAAAGTAATTTTGTGGTTCATGCTATAAAATGCAGAATGACAAGATAGGTGGGAACGTGAGAAAGTAGTTTGTTTTTTATGTCGTTTGTTGTTTTGTTTGTGTTTTTGTTTGCTTTTGTTGGTATGGTTTTGTTGTTGTGTTTGTTGTTTGGTTGGGTTTTATTTAGCTTTCTGTATGTGAGACTAAATGTAGGCAGCCTGAAGGGGAAATGAGGTGTCCATGAAGGTGTGCCCACCAGAAGTTCTAGAAATCCAGTTCTGTTGTGCCACATGTTCTTTTTGACACTTGGGAGGGCTAAGACAACTTCTTTTTCTGTGAAGTAAAGGTAAATCCCCTTTTTGGGATGAATCCTGTTGAGTCCTGCTCTTGGGATTTGTGTGCACAACAGAGTTTTGATTAATTAATGGGCATTGGGGTACCTAAATGACCTGATGGCTCATGTTCAGGTATGAGAGGGAAAGATATAAGCAACAAAACACATACATCTTACTTTTGCTTTTTATGTTTGCCTCACCTGGAATCCTGAAAAAAATCTGGTGTCAATAGGTGATCAAAAAGGTGATCAAAAAGGTGATCAAAGGCTGTTGCATGCCTGTTAATAAAAACATTGGAGCTGCTGGGTAATTTACATCTATTCACTCTTAGAGAGTTCCAGTAGGGTCACTATTTATTCCCAAGCATCTGTACAGGTTTATACCCCAGGTAACTTAATTCTATAGTGCTAAATAGTGAATTATCTGCTTCCTAAATTACAAGTACTTGCTATCCTTGTGTTGGTTTGGGGGTTTTTATTCATTACTGGATTGTAGTCATGGCATGTTCTTACTCTTTCCTGATTTATAATGGATCTCTTTATTGAATTATTGAGCAAAACTTTTAAATAAAACATCAAAGAATTCTCTCCTGCTATCAATTCTCCTATAGTCGTAAGATGTATCAACCCTGAGGACCACTTTCCTCATCTGAATACTGACACTGCTAGACTTATTCCTAAATGTGCTGTGCACGACAGTTGTTCATCCAATATAGCCTTTTTTCTTTTGAAAGTGAAATAATTTGCCTTATAAATATGCAAAATGAGGTTGCTTCGTGTACAAATATCTTACATAGTATCTGTTTTGTTCTTTTGGCCACCTTAGATGTGCTCTGAGTCCCATTTTTATAGGTGAAGAAAAAAAAAGTACTTACAGAAAATATAGTGAAAATGCTTCTCAAAATTAAGTCCATTATCAGAGTTCAGAAAAAGACCAAAGTCTGACTTCCAGCCATTGGTCGTCATCTTGTCCTGTATGTTATATACATCTTGGCTTGGGCTAGAGTGCCACTGAATCCAGACTAAACTATGAAACTGTGAATTATGATTCTTCATCAGCAGTCCAGTTTGTGTGGAGATCAAAACTTGAGCTTGGGTCTTCCCATGACCACTCACATAAGCTCTACTTGTTAATGTAGTTTTGGGATTTGTTGGCTTATTTCACTTCATTAAAACTGACTTCATGGTTCTGTTTACTGTTGTTCAATAACTTTTTGCTTCCCTTGAGATTCTTGTCACTTCCCTAGAACCAGTATTTTTTTCCTGAAGCGGATTAGTGTTTTGTTTGCACATAACAAAATAAAGAGAAGGCACAACAAACCCCTGTTCAGTTATTCTGGAACCCCAAGAAATAGCTTGTAGTTTGAGTATTATGCTTTAAGGATAGATAACATGAGGCTATGTGGAACAGCATTCAATTTTTGAAAGTAAAGCATCAGCTTTGATTCACAGAAAATGAAATTTGGAACAGGTTAGCTTTTTTTGATTTTATTTTTTCATTTCTTTTTGTAATAAATGAAATACCAAAAGGAATGGTTTTATTTAAATGTTTAATTTTTCTGGGCACTATTACATATATCTTTGTCATCTGTCTGTTTTTCTAAAGGTTAGATTAGGCTTGATAGCATATCTGAACTAGAAAACCCTTCTCTTATGTCATCTTGTTGTCTAATATATTTTCCTCCCTCAAAAGGGAATAAGCTGTACAAGCAGAAAAACTTATTTAGGTGCTGATTTGAAAAAGGGGAGAAGGGACCAACTTTCACAACAAGCTAACACTGTTCCACTGGCAAGAGTTTTTCTGCAGGCTTGGCCTGATATGAGAAGGTTTTTTGTAGCTGAACATGATTTCAGTAAGTGCTCGGACAACATAATGAAAGAACAGCATAAGGCTGTTCAGTGCCAAGACACCACTTCTTGACTTAGGAAGCCCCTCACCTTAGGAAGCCTCTCACCTGTAGTTAGGTGGAAGCTGGAAGAGCTGTTGAGGAAATAGCACTATCTACTTGCCCTGGTTTTCTGTACTTCCCTAGCATCTACTACCAGTCCCTGTCAGAAGTAGGATACTGACTAAGCAATGCTTTGATGTATGGCTGTAACCAGTGCTGGTAATGCACCTTCTTCAGGACATGCTCTAGTGGCAGGCATGCAGGGGGTTATTTTATGGTTCTGAAGTCGTGTTTGATCAGGGTATTTAGGTGGTTTTTTGTTACGGGTTATGGTTGCACTTGGTGATCTAGGAGGCCCTTTCCAACCATGAATATTCTGTGATTCTTGGATTTGGCACCATCTGTGTGTGTCTGGGCAACAGAAGACTTTTCTTATCATTTGGGTCTGTCAGTATGGTTTCAGTTCTGATCTCTGGTATATAACTGGTTCCCCCAAACCCCCACACATTTAAAAACAAAAGTAAAGCAAGGTGGTCAAAGACAGTTTGAGATGTATTTAGATACAATCTGCCTTTTGAGTCCTGTGACAGCACAACTTCTTGACTGCTTCTCATACCAAATTCCAGCAATGGGGTTCCTTTGTTTTATGATCTAAGTTATTTTATCTAGGGACCTGACGGCAAAAATATAAGTCTTTATAAATTAGGTTTTTCTTTATATCAGATGCTCAAGTAAGTGTAGAGTCTCAAGTTTACTACAGAAATTATCTAACACTTAAAATGTGTAGCATTTCAAAGATCTTTTTATGCTTTACTTTGCATGATTTCTGTGAGTCACACTCTCAAAGAAAGCTTCTTGTTCCAATTTGCTCAGTTGACTGTAAATCTTTTTTGCCTTTACTGCTGAAATGTTCATGGGCAGATCTCAGCTTTCTATCAGCTACTGCTTCTTCCCTTAGCTGCTGGAAACTCCCAAATTATGCATCTGTAGCTCCTGTTTCATTTACAAGAGTCATTCATTTCAGCTCTTAATTCTTACTCCAACTGGCATTGGGGATTGTGGCAGTCCCAGGCTGTGCTGCAGTACTTGACACTGTAGTAGTTTCTACTGAAATTTGAATATATTCCTTCCATCACACTCCAAGATCTTTTTATCTGTTCTTTGTTGTTCAGGTCACTTACTAGGCTCCAACAGTGTATTTTTGCTCCTGCTGTTCTCAGATACAGAAAGCTAAATCACACAAAAGACAAAGGAATGAGGATTTTTGTTATCTTTTCACCATGAAAGATCCCAGATTTTTCCCTGGCCAGCTTCTCCTGGTCTCAGGCGAATGATGTAGCTCTGTAGTCAACAGTGAAGATCTTCCAGTGAAGATCAGAGATCTTGTGTTTGGAGTTCAGGGCTGTGATGCAGTACTGTTGTTGTATGCTGATAAAAGCCATTCCCTCCTCCAACTGACATTGTCACAGCTGGTCTCCTCAGCCCCGTGAGGATTGCTGGCTTTGCAGCATGGGCTACCCCAGATCAACTGGAGATTGAAACGTGTTTTCCTGTACAAGTCTGAGAAGCAGGTTTATTTGCTATGTTTTGTGGAACACGGTCTGATGACAAAGCTACATGTTCTCTGTGGTATCTCTGGGATGATCTGAGCATGCTACTGTTTCTGTGCCCTATAAAATAATCCCAGAGCTGGGGTTTCTGTAATTAAGAGGGGGGAAGTGCCAAAGCTACATACTGACTTGCCTTGTCTCTGATACACATTATGTCCCACGTGGGCACAGTATTTAGGAACTGAGCTCTGGATCTTAAATGTGGTGTTCCCAAGACATATCCTTTCCCTTCCTTTTTCCTCAAGCTACCCCACTTTCAGCCTTTCACAATCTGGCCAAAGTTAGATTCTGATTCAGAAACTTGAAAAAGGCTGCCTCTCTCTTGCATTTGTGGTGATGTAATAAGAGTTCAGCAGGGAGCTCAGTGATCAAACATTTCTGAAAGCAAACCACTTGCAGAGGTGAGAGACACAGGCTCTTCTGCCAGGGTTACGTGGAGGCATACCTGTGTGTTCTCCATAGTATCTAGCAGGGAGTAGAGGAAGGGGAATGCTTCTGTCACAGGTTAGTGCTGGGCTGGCTGCTAGAGGAATGACAGATGCTGTCTCTCCCAAAGGGGAAGAGAAAGGGCATAAGGCAGAGAGACTTACAGATTGGAGAATAAACTAGAACAGCTTTAATGGAAATAATAATATGAAATATATACAAAACTGACAAAACCGACCTCCTGAATGGTAATTATGTCACCACTGGTGCTGTGGAGCAGGCACTGGGGTCCAGTGCAATGGGAGCTGGATGCAGGAACACATGAACTGGGATCAAAGGCAGAATGGACAGAGTCCTCCTTGGATGCTGGTCATTGACAAAAGGAACTTGACTCTTGTGATTCCTCAGCTTTATGCTGAATAAGATGCCCATGGACCGGAATACCTCCTTGGTCAGTTTAGGGTCACCTGTCCTGTCTGCTCCTCCCTTTTACTTTCTGTACCCTCAACATGGTACACAAGATTTACCAGTGACCTTGGTCTGCACAGGAGCCAGTATAAGCAAGAGCCTTTCTGCACACCACTCCTTAGTAGTCACTACAAACATGAAGTGTTATCGCTGCTAGAAGCAGACACTGTCTGTAAAAAATATGCCATTAACTTCAGAAAGTGCAGTTACTTAGAAGAGACCAAGCTGAAAAAAAGCACTGAATAGAATTAGTTCTGTTCCAGCTCAAATCAGAACTTTTCAGCCCCTATCTTCTATACATGTGCTAGGAGCTGAGAAAGGTCCTTGTCTTCTCAACACCATCAGAAGACAGAATATATGTGTGTGTGTGTGCTGCAAGGAACATGAACATAATACCAGAAATCAAAATTATAGCAAATCATAAACCAAATGTTGTTGATGTCATCACTAAACCACAAGAAGCAGCTACTTCCTTTTAGGGATTGCAAGAAGAGGAATGTTGTAAATGAGAGGAGACAATGCCCATCTCCATGACATTAAGCACTAGGTGCTATTGCTTGAGAAAGGAGGATAAAAGGGTCAAACAAGAACATGACCTTAGGAAATCTGATTTGGATTCCAGTGCTTCATTAGAACAGGTTGCTTAGGAATGCTGTGTTTTTACTCTTGGCAGATTTTTTTTTAAAGTGAAGTAACTGTCCACTGGTCTATGTTTGCTTTATTTTGTCTTGTAAGAAAGATGGACAAAAAATACTTTTAATGCTTCTTTCAGGTTATATTGGAATATGGAACCTGCATGTAATTTTATTCCACCTTTGTGAGGAAACTCATCAGGTTAAAAATATTTCTACACCCTGCTGTCAGTGGTGTTCGTGTGGGTTGCCATTCATGTAACTGGACGTACAGGTCGGGCAAAAGTTTGTGTGCAGTCTCTGAGGGATATGATGTCCCACTTTTCCCTCTACCACAATGGCAGCAAATTCTGGGGTTGTTGTCCGTCAGAGAAGTGATAATTAGGTAAAGATAAAGAATAATAATGTGGTGTAGCATAAAGAGTTTTCACATAAGTACAGGCACATTCCACCCAACCCCTGAACCTACACTTTATGAAAATCATCATGCACTTGCTGCCAGGAACACTTTCCTAATCTCATGCCATCTGTGCATCTGGCAAAGTACTACAGGAAACTCCTTTGTACAGCCACTTGAGGGTGTGACCTTCCTATTTAAAAAAAAAAAAAACAACCCACCCATTTTTAGATCATATCTTACAGTGGAAGATGCTAGATTTCAAGCAGACTACGGTTGAGAGAATCCTTTTATTCCTCATTTTATTTCTTGGGCTAGAGTACTACTTTTCCCCAAGGGCAAGATGCAGGTACCAGCATCCCAAGGTATCAATACGATAGTGCTGTTCACAACATTTTGAACTTCAGGAGAGATGGAGTGACCTTTCTTTTTTTTTTTTGTCCTGATGTGTGTAGTGAACAGGAACATAACTATGACAATCAAGAAATCAGTGGTCTGAAGGAAGAGAGGTTTATTTTCCCACATTAGTTCTCTTATGGAATGATAGCATGCACGCTGTATTGAATGCTGACGGTGGGAAGGCAGGATCACCAAAAGAGATCACCACACATTCATCTGTTTAGGCCTAAATATAATTATATTAATAAGGTAGCATCTTTTAGCATGGACAAGACCTATCTGCATAAGGATATTAAAGAGGTATATACCAACAATAATAGTTTTGGAATAGTGAATTAGGAAGAAGAATAATGAGCATCATACTAGCAGATAAGATGATCTAGCTGTGAGTTTACAATTACAGGTGATAAAATGATGCAAGGCAAAATTAACGCTTGTAAGGTGCTTTGGATGCAGTAAGGGGCACATTCATAGGGGGAGGGTCCATCAAAGGCTACTAAGCATGGTGACCTAGACTTAAATTCCAGGATCAGGGATTTTTACACTGTAGGATGGAGACAATAACAATCTGTCCTTATTGCATTGTTATATTATTTTCCTGATGGGCTGGATAGACTTTTGGCTTGGTCTGGCCTAGTACAGCCATTCTTGTATAAGTGAATGCAGCTTTGCAAATGTATACCAAACCCAGTAACATGCATGTCTGCATTTTCTTTATACGTTCCTTTAACTCGGGCAGTTGCTACCTTTTGTTTATGTGGATTTTCTACAAAATAATACAAATACTCATGTTGCAGAATAGTCACTTTCCCAGTATGTCTTGCTGGGTACTGTGCAGAAGAAAAAGTAGACTCTTGTGAATGACTAAAGATTTTGAAGCAGATGTCTACTCAAGTGAGGCTATCTTTGATTCAGAAAATAATTGTGAATATGGTTACAGTGGTGGTTTTCTTGCAGTCAGAACCTAAGCCTCTTCACCATCTTTCATTTAGCATAAAGCATTCTCTGTTTATAGGTTTGAATCCATGGTAGGGAAGTAGCTCTCACCTCTATGCAAGTGTTTAGAAAGTGTGTGTGATACTTTGCAAAAGATACTTAAATACCTTTCCAATATGCAGCCATCGTTAATTAATGAAAACGGAAATAACTATCACATAACTATTGCAGAGGGGTGATCTTAGAAGTCTTCAGCAGTTAAGCTCTCTCTGGGTTGGTACTGAGCATGGGCAGGCATTATCTCAATCTACTGATGCAGAATTGATCAGAACTCCTGCAGTCTCACTTGTCTCAGCTACGCTGCATTTTGCAATACGTCATGCATTAGATGTGTTAGGGGAACTGTGCATCATCCTTCCCACCTCTGCAGGCAGTGTTTGACATCTGAAGATGCTGCTGAGTGGCTGCAGTCAGTGGGAGGGTCAGGGGAAAGTGAAGGGAGGCAACTGCTGTTCCTCTTCCCCTCCCTGCACCCATCCCTTCAAGAGTAGCCATCTCCACTTCACTGTCTCTGTGCTGCCTGTCTGAAGGAACCTGAATAGATAGAGGCCTTTTAGGTTTCTTTAATATAGGGAAGGCAAGAGGGAGTAGAGGAGGGGTGGGGATGAATATGACAGATGATGACAGTAACATGTATATTTAAGTTTTAACTAATATTGACAAACATCAATGGTTTAATTTGATAATGACAGGATGTCATGAGCTATTTAAGGTTACTTAGATTTCTGTTTCGGGGCAGATATTTAAATCCTGGTAAAATTCTGGGATGGAAGAAAACCTGTGGTTTTTTGTTTGGTTTTTTTTTTTTGCTTTTGGTGTGGTGTTTAGTTTGATTTTATCTGCAACATTAGAAAGAACAGTTGCTTGCTAGGAAAGACCTTCCTTTTCTGCATCTTTTAGATCCCTGTACTTTTAAAAAGTAAAGCAGTAAAACAGTTTAACCCACTAGAATCTAAAGAACAGTGGCATTTCAAACGAGTACCATATGTTGTACAGCTTCTCTTCTGCCTGCCCCCCAAATATCAATTACAGCAGATGAATACAACACCACGGGTGCCCTGCACTTCCTTCACTTGTCAGAAATTCTCATGGCTCATTTCACACTCGGGCTAGCCTGATGTTAAAAGGTATGTGCAGTCTTCTAATTTATGGTTGACAAGTCTATATTAGCTTTGTAATCCCTGTTGTCATGCAATAACAATTCCCCATGTAGGTTCAACTGGGTACTACAAATACTTTCTCATAAGTATAGCAATAATAAGAAACAAGTCTTAAGGAATGAGAGAAAGCTTATTGTAATAATTGTTTGCAGGTGTTACACAATGAGCATTATAGAAATATGTATGTGTAACACTCTGTTAAACTAGAATCTCATAATAAGGGACGGATAATGATAAAGGAGACTACACACTTTACAGCTTGGATATTCATTTCTCAGACTTTGTCATTCAAGGAAATCGTATTCCAATCACTGCTCAAGTGACATGAGTTTTCGTACTTACAGTAATCTCCTGTATTAACAGTACATCAAAAATAGTTCCCTGAAGAATAAGGCTAATTTTATAACCCAGTCAACCCTCACTTTGAAGTCTGGATTGGGATGGTGATGGAAAAGTTTCTGTAAAGGTTGAAGTACCGAGCCTTAAAGCATCCTTTATTCTTCCAGTATAATGATGGCAAAGCTGCCCTCTCTCATTTCAATCTTTTGAAAAAGTCCCTAAAGCAGAATTAGGCAGTCTCATCTTGCTGTTCTTAACTCTTTCAGTGCCTTTTCCTTTTAGATTTGTCCAACTGCCATTCATCCTGCATGACATTGCAAGCTTTTGGTTAATTTTGCAAGAATTGAAACTGTTAGCAAGGTCTTTGACTCCCAGAAGTACATTTCTTTAGCATACATAGTAAGATCTTGTTTAAGTGGTGTAATAAATTACATCCAGTGTGTGAAGTGGGAAGACAAGCAGAGTTGGGCAGTCCTTGCAGTACTGGAAAGCTGGGAATATTTCCCCTTGAGTAGGAGGTCCTATTCAGAGGGCCAATGATGGCTGTGCCTTTTTCTCACATGAGAACATTTTGCATCCCCTCCCTGGCTCTCCTGAAGGTGCTGAGGTGGCATATGGTCGGTGAGTCCTCACTGTCCACTGCTGCCCTCACCCCAGCTTTGCCTTGCTCCCTGCATGCCGGCCCTAGGGCACCAGTGGTGGAAAATCAGCAGCAGGAACTGCACTGCTGCAGTGTGCTCCCTGCCTGCATCAGGGAGCGTGAATCAAAAGGTGTGATGTGGCCTTTGTGATGATTTGTCTTTGCTGGACTATCCCCTTCTGCTGTAACTTCTCCACAAAGTATTCAATTGTTTATTTTGTGACTTTGTTGCTCTAGCAGTGCCCCAGCATTCGCAGAGGGGCACTATCTTCAGATGTAATACAGCAACGCATAATGTAGTTTCATAAATCATCACCTATGAATATTGAGGTAGATGTTTTATGAAAGTGTAATGACACCATGAGCTAACTCTGTGTGTGTTTAAAAGCTACTCTCCTTTCCCCTTCCAGAATGGAAATTGTTGTCATCTTCATCACTAGCGTACCCCTCTCCATACTGCCTCTTCCTTGCCTTCACCTCGAAGTGTCCATAATTAAGGGTTGCTGCTGTGGATTGCACTAGGGTTCAAGAAGGTGTGTTACAACCAGTGCCACTCATACACTGGAGTATGGAGTATTCATGGATGTTGTGTCAGTTAGATTCACACTGGACTTCATATGAGCACTACATCTGCCCTTCTGGCTCTGTATGAGCCTGCATCTAGCTTGGTACTGTAACTTCAATGGGGGAAACAAGGAGGAAATCAAGCAGAAGAACCATAATAACTTCAGTAATAAATAAAATGCAGATCAGCCTGCTTCATTAGCAGGGCACAATGCACCTGCAGTCGCTCTGTTGCAAAGTTTATGACTCTAAGTGGTTGAAGATGCATGGATTCAGGGAGAAGCCTCTCTCTACTGTGATGCTCTCTGAAGCACTCAGAAACTTTAGAATCTGCCAATACAAAAAAAATAATTTTTGCCAGAGTTCTCTTAAATGCAGTCTAGAGTAAGTCACTATAGATAGTAGTATGGGTTTGGTTCTTTTCTTGATGTTTCTGTTGGTTATACTGAAGGGCACATTGGATATGGAAAACCAAAAGATGCTCCAGTGTTCCAGAGAAATGGGTTCTTAGTAGGGTAAGAAAATTCTAATTCCCACAGTTTCCAGCCCAAGCAATAAGAAATGGAGAATGTTGTTGGAGACAATTGTACCTCACAGATGAGCACCCTTTGGGACTGCTGGGGGGAGAATAAACAAACCCACAATATGAACGTGCTTATGCCTTATGAAGGAACTGAAAGTGTAGGAGAGAGTCAGTCTCTTACAATACACAGACTGCTTTTGTGGGATTAAATTGCCTAATTGGCTCCCTAAGTGCTGCACCTGATAGTTCTTTCCGCTTATGCGGAACACAAAACATCTGGGTAATTGTGTGGGCCACAGAGCTGTGTAAAGACAACAATTCCCTAATACTCTTTGCAGGGAGTAAAGTAATAGTGTATCTATCTTTGGCCATGCAGGTTCTCAGAAGAGTTAGAGTAGTGCTTGAAGCTTTTAAACAAAATATGTATTACTTGCAGTAAGTTTCAGAATCCTTATGTTCAGCCTAAAATGGCTTTATGGGGAGTGAAAATTTAATGCATAAAATGAATGCATGCTGCCCATGCCCATTCTGCTTTAGTCAGGTCAAAACCAGTTTGCAAAATGATGCCTGGAGATAGTTCAGATGAATGATGTGAGCTCCAGTGCTTTGAACTGTATTACTGAAACCGTAGGAACCTGATCATGACCCGTGCTGTAGTCTTCATGGGCGTCGTCTGTAATGAGAGGTACAAAAAGCTTAATGTCTTTCAGAACTGGCTGCTGAAAGTTGAATGGCAGCAGCCACAAGTGTAGGATGTACCAATCTGTGTGTCTATGACAAGTGCCTGGCTTCAGGGGTGCTGATGCTCTGCTGGCTCCTGCCTGAGGTAGGTACTGGCAAAATGACCAGAAGTCTGTCTTCTATGCAGCTCAGTTTTTCATATGCTGAGATTATTTTAGCTGCCTAAGCCTCTGTAGGGTGGTGTCCCTGAATGTTACATACATCAGGCTTTAAAGTCTATAGGGAAAAAACCAAAAACAATCCCCCCAAAAAAACCCAAAATCCACTAAACTCTGCCAAGACCCCCTCTAAATTCATCCTCACCTTCCTTAGTTGAAAGCACACTGGTCAGCGACAGCTGGACCACAAGCTTGTGTTAAACAAGCACAGTCCTTACTGCAGAGGCTGTCAGGGTGACCAGGGGAAGGAGAAAGGGGCAGACTTGTCCTGGAGCAACCCACTTGTGCGTGGGCACCACGGCACAGGCTGGGGAGGTCCCTGGCAGGCAGCTTCTCTGCCCCACCAGCTTGGGGGACAGTGTCTGTCTCTGGTAAAACACCTTAAGATGGATGGCCTCTTGTTTCAGACTGTGCAGGCATCATTTCAATGTAATGGTCCCCCTTGGGCTTAGTGTTTCAAATTACCCTGAGCAGTTGGGCAGAAACTGATGGGACCCCAATTCTAGCCCTTAGGCTTTGCAGTACCTGTGACATGTTAACCTTCTGTGTGGGCACAAGTCTAACAAAATATAATTAATCTGGCAATGAGCATTTGATGATGTGACAAATAAATAATGGTGGTGAGGAAAAGTGTGGAAGAAGGATGAGGGAAATAGGACTAAGACCATAACTGATCCAGTAATCTATTTATTTCAGTTCAGCTGGAAGATACATATATTATTATTTTTTTTAATGGGTTTGCTGAGATTTTCATAAGATCAGTAAATTTCAAGTAAAGGCATTTCAGACCTTATTACTTATCCTAGCAACAAGGCAAATCTTACCTTTTTTTTCTTTTTCTCTCCCACTGAAAGACCAAGGATTCTTGTATAATCTTGCACAAGATAGTATAAGGGAAGCTTTGCTTGCTCTAAGTTAGTGTGTGGTTAATGGGAGGTTGCAGAGCTTAATTGGCAGATCTTACTGATGCAGCAGTCTGAAGGCTTCTGATTGCTAACACGTAAAGGCTGGCATAGTGCTTCTAACTGGGGTCAACATTAGCAAAATGAATGGACTTCACATGCCCAACCTTGTGCTCTCACGCTGTTGGAATTAAAAGCGGAAAATAAAATGTTAAGTGCTCGCGTACAAGCGAAGCGCTACGGGCTTCCACTAATAACGTGGCAGTAACTGTGATTTTAAACTCAGATAAGCATGAAGCCCCTGAATGAGCAGAAGCACTCCTGAAGCGTAGTCATTTATCTGAAAAACTATTCAAATGTCACTATGGAGTTTTTCGTTGAATGTCGTGACGATTTCCAGAACTAGCATTCTTGCTCTGAACAGAGGAAGGGGAGAGAAATGATGCTGCCAGGTCTGAAAATACAGTCTGGTGTCTGAATGAACGCAGGGTTGGTCGTCGTCTTTTGCATACTGGATGGCCAAAGGTAGATCCTTGCTTGCATCAGTTTGTTCCTAGTATTGTCAATAAGATCTTTGATTCCTGCTCTTGTGTGTGGTAATCTTTTGATCGTATCTTGAGCCATGGGACTGATTTAGTACACAAGCAAAAGGGAAATAGATCATCTTTCCTGGTGTTGGCTCTTCAGATCTTGTGACAAGAAAAACACAAAGGTTAGACATTAAGACTCAATACAGGAAACAGATCTTCTCACAGTGAATTTTCTTAAGAATACCCTTTAGGATTGTGGAAACCACCAAAAGCAGTTGTTTTTCCATCAACTGATGAAATCACTGAATATTAAAGTAAGCAGCTGAGTACATTATCACAGCTAGGAAGTTAAGTCAAGACAGACTGGAAAGTCTCTCTGGGTCAGACACGTGTGTGTGTTCATGCTGCTCCCATACAGGCTGTGCTGTTACACCTGTGGAGGGGAACAGCAGGCAAATGTTCCCCTTGCTAACCCTGTAGACAAGCACAAGAGCAGCGGACTTGAAAGTGGGAAAGCATCAGCATTTCCTTTATGGGGCAGTGGCGTAATGGTATCTTGCTTTGATCAGAAAGGTACTAGTCGTTCCTGGACCTCGGAGCACTGAGTGCCAAATGTTGTTAAGACACTAAGTGTATACACTCTGTGCCATCTGGGACATGGGATCTTGGAAAGGGGACACTGAGCTGGTGTAAGCTGCTACCAGGGTGTTGCTGAAGTCTTGGGGCAGGTAAAGTTTATGCTGGCTGATGATCTGCCTGGGTTTATTATGGTGGAAGGATGTCTAGGATTTCATTTTCTACGGTACTTTCACCATACCCGTCTCCTTTTCCCCTTAAGAGTCAGTCAAAACAAAGGCCATTTTAAAAGAAATGAATGTAGAAAATGTGAAACATAAGGATCTTTTACAAAGCGTCTTTTACAGGGCTTGGGGACATAAAACAGGGCAGTGGAAGATAAGCCATTATGTATGTTGAGGAAGTCTAAGAATAAAGATTATAGGCAAACAGTCCACCTTTCTTTACAAGGCCTTGATTTACATCCCTGAAATCTCAAATTTAGCTATTACAATGAAGTCCTGTTGCACACAGAGCTGACTTTTTATCACCACTTAAAATCTAATTAATCCGTATTGAAGCACAAAGATTTCTGTTGTGTTTTAGGGTGAGGGGTCATAGAGCCTTCTTTGTTCATCCTCAGGCTTGTAATCATCAGGCATTGGGATATAATTTTACCAAGCAAATTGGAAGGTAACAGATCAAATCCTTATCGGAAAGCCTAACTCATGGTTTAGCGAAGTCCTTCGTCCTTTATGTGTGTAACTTTATATTTGCGAAGAACAAAAACATGCTTCAGCACCTACGAAGGGTTAATAGCAAGGGCTTATATTTGGGGCAGCAGAGAACTAAAATCATCATAGCTTCCACCATCACTCAAGGTAGCAGTTCTTACAGAACTGCTGGGGAGACCTCTTCCTCCTCAAGGTTTTAGGACTCTGCTCTTCTTATAATGGCCTTGGTCTATCGACCGATGATGCAATTAAGTGGCATGCTGTTCTGTCTCTTGGGATGGGTCCTATCCTGTCTCACTACCTATTTACCCCAGTGGAAGAATCTTAACTTGGAACTGAACGAACTGGAGATCTGGACCATGGGACTCTGGCAAGCTTGTGTTGTCCAAGAAGAAGGGGGAATGCAGTGCAAGGACTTCGATTCTTTCCTAGCTTTGCCTCCAGAGCTCAGGATTTCTAGGATTTTGATGTTTTTTTCCAATGGATTGGGACTTTTGGGTCTCATGCTCTCAGGATTAGGGTTGGACTGTTTGAAAATTGGTGAAAGACAGCAGGAACAAAAGAAACGGCTGTTGCTCTTTGGAGGAATGCTCTTCTGGATATCGGGGATTACAGCTATTGTCCCAGTTTCTTGGGTTGCCCATTCCACAGTCCAGGAGTTTTGGGATGAGAATATACCAGACATTGTTCCCAGGTGGGATTTTGGGGAAGCGCTATTTGTTGGCTGGCTTGCTGGATTTTGTCTTATATTAGGAGGATCCCTACTTAATTGCACACTCTGTTCAACTGAGATCCATCCATCTTCGGTCCGTTACGCAGTAGCAGAACAGCAAGACCGGTGTCAACACTTGGAAACTGAAACTAGGCCTTGAAAGGGAAGGTTTAAAGCAGTACAGAAAGACTGCCCTATCTTTTTCAACCCCCAGTGCAAGCCAGAAGCTTGTTCCAGTCAGTAGTAATTCAAAGGACTCTTTGTTACCTACCTGGTTTCCTAAACTTGGGTCTGTTTTCTCCAGAACTGGTGTTGGAAGGTGGTGTGTTTTCTCACCTGCTGAACTGCTGAAAGCTTTGTTTCACAGCAGACTGCTGAAGTTTTCATAGACTGTGCAGAAAAGGTGCTTTCGCTTTCTTAACTGCACTATAAAATCCTGAAACTGGGTATGTGCATTCCCTTAAAGCTTGGCTTTTACTCAAAATACGCTTCCTTTTAATACGCAACCAATTAAATGAGCCTCAAAGCTTGACTCTTACAGTTTTCCACTTGCCTAATGCTGTGACGTACAAACGTGAGAGAGTTCACACCCCAGCAGTCTGTTTGGACTGGATTGCATCAAATTGGTTTTCTGTGTACTTGGAAACTGTTGTGCTAGGGAAACTGTAAGGTTCTGAAATGCCAGTGAGCTTTGCAGATGTCTTTTGTGCATGGGGTGTTGTTACAGGGTGGGTGCTCCATAGCAAGTGAGTTGTGTTTTCCCAGCTTAGCACACTAAGTTGCCTGTACAGGTTACTCTTAAGTGTTTCTGGCACTTGCATACTTGATGCACCAAAAACAGGCTGAGAAATGGTGCTTTTTAAAAGTACCTGCACTAGCTGCTTCTAATACAGGTATGGAGACATTCTGCACCCTCTCAAAGGCTCCGTAAGCTCCATTCACTTACATGTTGTTCTGAACGTGTAACCTTTGACTTTAAATAAATGACAGTTAACTGTCCACAAGGCAGACAGCTTCGTTTGCTCTCAGTGGCAGTGCAGCAATGTGGTATTAAAACTTCATTTTTAAATTAACTGTGAGATGTCAAAACTAGCAGAACCACTGTAATGCTTTAGGGGATTGACAGAAAGCAAAGTATTTGCTTTTCTTAAAATAACAAAAGCAAAACTAATGGAAGGTGAGCCCAGCTGTGGCCACACCCTTCAACTACTGGTTTACCACACTACCTCCCTATCCCTCAAACTGCACGTGGAAGCAGGCAACACAAAGCAGAAGGGGGAAGGAATAGGTCACGTTTTATAAAGTATTGTTTTGACTTTTACTTGTGTTTGGTAGGACAAAGAATTGAGCAGAACCGTGCCCGCAAAAGCAAGCAGTTTCAGTGCTTCTGTGACTGCTAAAAATGAACTTGGCCCACAGACACAGGCTACAGTTAGCTGGAGTGCTGTTGTCTGTAGTGCTGTTGTCTGTACTAGGGTGGATTTTAACCGGTACCTGTAACTCTTTACCAGACTGGAAAAATCTCAGACTTAAATGTATTGGAGGCTTTGGATCATGGGACTCTGGCAAACCTGTATCGTCCAAGACGTAGGAGGAACACTGTGTAAAGATATTGACTCTTTCCTAGCTTTGCCTCTAGAATTCAAGATTTACAGGATTTTAGTATCTACATCAAATGGACTAGGACTTCTGAGCCTTGTAATGTCAAGTCTTGGTTTGGACTGCCTAAAGATGGAGGATACAGAGCAGAAGCTAAAAAACCCACCTGCTACTACCTGGAGAAACACTCCTGTGGATGGCTGGAGTTCTGGCCTTAGTCCCTGCTTCTTGGGTTGCCCATGCTATATAGTCCAGGAATTTGGGGATGAAGACATGCCCAAGATTGTGCCCCGATGGGAAACAGGAGATGCACTGTTCAGGGGTTGGTTTGGTGGATTATTCATAATTCTAGGGGGGTCTCTACTCCTCTCCACAATCTGCTTATCGTCTGACCATCAATTACCAGAGCAGTATGCAATGGCAGCTACACAAGACACCTATCAACATCTGGAAATTGGAAATAGCACACTTGAAAAAGGGTAGATATCAGGTTTTCAGATTTCTTGCTCTTGCACTGCAGTAAGAAAGGTCTGCTGAACAGAGACATTACTGTTTACAAGCTTGGGGTAGGGACTCTCTTAACTAAGTAGTTCCCTTAATCACTACTTACCTTCAATTTCAATTAAATTAATGGATGAGCTATGGAGATTTAAGTCACCACTGTACTTCTCCAAAATCCAATCAAGTGCAGATTTTGGTTTTGCAATTTTGTTTTGTTGGTTTTTTTTTTTAATAAGTGGGTATAACATTTTTAATTTCTAGGCATGTGTGGAGACTTGACCGTACTTTAAAGGAGCTCCTTTAAACAACGTCCTTTTTGCAAAAACACTATTAGTCTAAGTCCTGCGAGAGGGTGTAGTGCCAGTTCAGTGTGCATTACAAAGACCTAATGCAGTACAACCTGGAATGAAGTATCATTTACAGTAAACTAAATGTTCTCTGTCATAATGTCATGTAATACAAGATTCTGCATCGTGCGTGTGTGTGAGAGAGAGAATGCCTGGATGGATCCCTGCACCATCTCTTGCTCTACAGGGAGCCAGTGCTTCTGAATAATAATGAGGCATTGTCCAGGGGAGAGCTGACTGTGTTCATTGCTAGGGCAGTTTTTACTTAACAAACGTAAAGAACTCGCTTCAAGTATATGAATCAGTTTCTGTATAACTCATCCTAATGCTTGTCAGTGATTGATGTGAACTTTCTATAAATTGCAATGATTTTACATTGACAAAGCTGTAGCAGCCATCTGTTTCTGCAAAGACATAGAACAGCGATAAAAGAATTAAATAAAACACGGGTCTGGAAAAGACTTTTGTTAAAAAATGTATTTTCCAATCACTGAAACACATGGAAAGTGCAGAGACAAGTTAATCTATGTGATGTAGTTGCATACTCTTACAGACAAAATTAGAACAGAAACACATTCAGAATATAACCTGATTAAATATTTAGTTCAGTCCTGAGCATTTGATATTTAATATAGTATAAACAGCAATAGTAAAAAAAAATCTTAAAATAATTTGATTTGTGTTCTATTACAATTTCTGCTAAACTTTGCTCATTTGGCTAAATATTGTTGTACCAGTACTATTTAGATTTTTTTATGTAACTGCAGTGACACTGGTGTCTGGAAACAGAACTAATTACATTCGTTATACTCTGCTGTGCAGAGTAAATTCCATTTCAAGAGTAATATTTATAACTTTAAATGGATGGGGGTTTATTTGTAAGTATTGGTTTAGCTTATTCTATGAGTGTTTCAAGTGTGAATAATCTGAATTAGTAAAAAAACCCAAACAAACCCAGAATTGTTAAAAGCTGCCTATAACAACGTTCAACTTTACCAATTTGGAAAACGAGGAGCATGAGTATGTTTGTCTCATTTTTAAATGAGTTTTGCAAGCCAGAAATACTTAAAATTCTGACCTCACACCTAATGCTTACAAATCAGACTATAATACTTTTTTTGAAAATTATCTGTTTCTCCTCACAAGCTGAACAATCTGGTGAGAATTTAGACAGCTCTACATATTTTTCACAATAGCATCCTTAATGTCAAATATTTTTATGGCCAGAACTGAACTATATTAAACAGAACATAAATAAGACTGTAAATAAATAAAAGAAAAATCATAAAGTACATCTCTAAACATTACGCTACAAACAACTTATATAATCAAATTGAGAAGCTGCAACTGTCAACCTTCATTTCACCTCTACATTAAATAATTCCAGATTTCCTTTTTTAAAATTGACCTTTGAAACGTGAATGTTATCTCAAAACCAAGAAACAAAACCAAATGGGGCTTTCTTAAAGGCTGTTCAATCAGTGCCCAGAATAGCGTGTTTGGCTATACATTTAAGTGAACTGATATATTTGTGCATAAGAAAACCCTTGGGTATTACACAGACCTCTCATCACAGAACTGTCACTTTGAATGTAAGACAGCTGCTACCATAGTGTGGTTACATTTGCTTCCATTTTCTCACCAAGTAACTATAGCTTTCTTGAAGGATGAATTCCACCCATAGCGGAACGCTAGTTGCTTGGGGAAGAAAACTTTACCCAGGGAATTAAGTACATCTGAGTGCAACATATTAAGTAGCAAATGAAATAATTCTGTTATCTTTAATGTCCACCTACTTGCAGAGTTCCCCCAGAAGATAATACCCCAACTGCTTTACCAAGACAGGGCTGCATGAACACCTATATCTAACGTCCTGGGCTTGTCACTGAATGCATCCGAGTAGATGCTTCTTCCTAGCAGGCTGCGTCACGTAAGACAAATTTGAAACATGCCATTTGCATTTATTTATTAAGCCTGTGCACCTTCAGCTGCATGCAAGGTCAATTGTGTACTTTTAAAAACATTTATATATTGTACTGAAATAGGTAAAGACTTGTAGTCAGGAGCTTTTCTTTTCCAGAAAGGGTTTACCTTACCAGCAAGGCTTCTGGTATTTGAGTTAGTATGTGATGGATTTTTCTCCTCGTACAAATACTTCCATGAAACACCTTCATACCTGTAAACCTAACAAATGCTTTTACATATTCCTAGCTGGCAATAAGACGGCCTCTAGGACACAAGATTAACATAGAGAAGCTCTCATTTTTAAGCGTACAGTGGATATAACTGTTCTGATTCTAATGCTGGTATTATGAATTTGATTCAGCTTCCAGTTCAGAAAGCAGCTGCCCCACCTTTTTGGTAGTCTCATAGTAAGTTTTTAGGGTTACTTGTCTGCCTTGCCTTTCTCACTCTCCCGCAGATGCAAGAAACCTTTTAGTGCAGGTTAAAGTACTGTACATTCACAAAACTAAACTCTGAACTCTGTCTCTTCCTACAAAATATTAAAAAACCCAACAAAAATGAAAAAAAAAACAGAAGAAATTTGTTTTCAGAAACAAACCTCCAATGTGGGTGATGAATCTAATTAGCAGCTGTTGTGAGGCAGCCTTGATGTTTTGGAAAGGAGCTTACGCTTATAGTTAACTTTAAGCTATAAAAGTCACACTCTTGTACAAAAATATTGCATGGCAAAACAGCCATCTTCACAGTCTGCTCACATGAAAATAGTGAAAAGATAAACAATCTTCTGTTGAACATAATATTTATCAACACAGTGCAGTTCAACAGGATACATGCTTAGTACTGCCTTTGTTCCTTTGTTCCATCTTTACAAAATAAAAACACACATGCAATACATACAAACTGTACAAAATCAGCATCAGTATACCAAAATTAATCTACTTTGGTTTTCTGGTTGTTGGGTTGTTTAGCCATTTTTTAAGCATACGACAATTCAATTAACTATATTTTACAAATAAATGTATCAACAGTGAATGTAAAATAGAAGATCATAAAAATGGGTCAGTGGAACTACACGTTCATCTGAAAAGAGATGAACCAGTGGAAAACACACTTCAATGAAAATGCGTAATTATACGTCATCAGCTGGAAGGGCTGGTATACTGATCTTTGCTCTTGTGAAGTATGCTATCTTCTCCCTGAAATGAGAAAACAAGTTGTTGTTTTACTATTTATGGCGTGGCTCTGATCTCGTCTGCTGTAGAGTTACTCATGTTACAGCACAGTTCTTTAAAATGCAGGTTTGGAAAATATACAGTGAGGAAAATAGGGACTGAATTTATTTACAACAAATGTGGCATTCTGACATAATTTTGTTCTTGGGCAGATTTATGTAAAAGGTAGCTCCAATTTTGAAAAAGGAAAAAAATAATTTCAAAGAAAAAAATCATTAATAATGGTAATGATGAGACTGAAATCTTGATCTAGCCACTGAATTTCCTAAGATGATATTTCAGTGGGGAGACGAAAAAGGCAAAATAAAACATTTTATCCTGACTTGGGAAAAGCAGAGACAAAACCAAAACCAAAACCTGGGTCTGGGCAAGACGCAGAGAAGCAGAATTGTCAACCTGTTCTCTAGCTGCTTCCCCTGTGCTGTTACCATTTCTGTCTCCTATGAACTGAGAGATTACTGAAGCGTAACAAGTTTACACAAACTTGTCTGCCAGCAGCCGAGAAAGCAGACAATAAGTATGGGGGCTTAAAAATTAAAGCTCAGAAGACTCATTCTTCTTGAGAGCTTCAAAAATGTCTCTGTGTGATTAGTCTGTGAGGCCACAGCACTGAAACGAGTCCGACCAGCAGGGCACATACAGATCAGCCTTAGGAGGTAACTATTTGTCCCGTCGACTAAACTGTGGCAAAACTTAAGTTCCTGTCAAAACCAGTAGCTCAGAGCCAAGTTAACTATGCAAACGGGATTCCTCGGGGAGTTGTGTGGCGATTAGAAGATAAGAGAATGGCGTCTTACGAGACCCTTCTTGCAGGGGAGCAAGGTCTTGAGCACTGTTGCATGTTCCTGTAAATTTGGGCAGCAGTCCGTCTGTGGTGACCGTTAAACGACCAGCACTTACTGTGGGTGAGGTGAGCCGTGGCCTGCCACGTGAGCAAGTTACCAAGGCCTGGGCATTTGAAATTCCGACTTTGAGCTCTGTTAGAAATGTATGATGCTTCTTGCAATTCAGAGGTGTGTAGATTTTTTGGACTAATGTTACAGGACGTGTCTGATTATATTTAGTAGTAATGTTATTTTGCTCCATTAAAAAGAGCATGAAAAGCAGAACAGGCCCTACCTGAATGACTGCACCTGCAGTGGCACTTTCTGGCTCTGCTCCCGTAAACGGCATACATCCTTAGAGGCTTTCCTCATCAATTTCTCCGCACTTAAACCTTGTTTCTGTTCTTCTTTTGACTGTTCAGCCTGTAAACAGGTAAAATAACGAGGTTTTGATAATAATGAACAACAACTCATTTCAAAGAAATGACATTCTTTCCATGTCAAAGCAAAACACTTCGCAGTGTTAGGTTTATAATCGGGCTTGATGACCTTCTTCTCCAACCTGAATGATTCCCCAGTGCTAGCAAGACAAAGACTGACATCACAAGCCTAAGCCACAGGCACAAAATAAAATAACAGCTTTTCCTAAAACAAAAATAAATAAAGCCAATGTCATGCCTTCACAGGTGGCTACTAGGTGTTATTTCTGTGAAGAAATATTGGCTATCCAAATCTCTTTAAAACTGGCGGACAGTGATTCTCTTCCCGTGCAAAATACTTTTACTTCATGAAAGCTCATGTTGCTTCTATGACAGTTGCCTATACCTGCTCTCAAAATACACCTTCAAGAGCTTGTTGGCAGAGATAATATTAATGTACTTTGTGACTTTAATCATGACACAACACCTGTTTTGCATGTGAGAGTCACTTCTTTTGTTTGCATTGCGGAGGCGTAAAAGCCAAGGCAAGTGAACAGAACAACGGTGGTAACAAGAGATGAAATATTTTCTTGCTGTGACCATTTTTGAGCAGCTACAGACCCACCAGTAAGTTACATTATTTCTGTACTTCAGTATGGCTGGCTCTATGAGATGTGTCTTTGTCACTGACGCAGCGGTGCCATCCACCGTTTCAGCTGTAGACTAGTATCGAGGGTTTCCAGGGTTTCTGAATGCCCAATAATTTGAACAGCAGCTCTTTTTAGGTGTGCAGTCACCTGGATTTGTTAGAGAAACGTTCTGTTCATATCCAGACGAGTCCCAGAACGCAGCCATTACCACTCCCATCACATGTGGGGTGCAGGGCATGGGCAGTGCCACCCTGTGTGTGCACTTAGCTTCATGTCTGGACTGCAGGGACTGTCAGACAAATGGTATTTACTGCATTTTGAATTTTGCCAGCCATCAAAAATTTAGTAGAAGCAGTTCACGTTCTTAAACGAGTTTTGAAGTTCTTCAGAGGTTAAGGCACCGAGACTCAAAAATGATATTCTGTTACCTCACATTAAGACACCCAAGCCAGAAACAGGGATCTTCAAAGCTGGTTTATAACTCTGGATTTCAGGTCTCCAGTTCTGAATTCAACCCAGCAGACATCAAATAACAAAACCAACTAACTCAAGAAATGTAGTCCATACTATCAGTTTCATACTGGGTATTTACAGAAATCTGTTCACAGCAGGACAGTGGTGCTCTCTGACTGTTCAAACACACTCCAGGGTATTACATAAAGGACACCACCCTGTCAAACTCACCCACAATCCATTCAGCTTGTACTGCTGTTAACTTCTTCAGTCCCTAACTCCAAAATAGCTATGGTTTTTAAATTAAACTAACCTATAAATAGTTTTCCCTTACTAAACACAAATTTGCAATCTACAACTGGTAGTGTCTTAATTAATTTTACATATGTCACTGGCCATATGTTTTATAAGCTCCCCTAGCTAGTATTTATCAACAAGGCACGAAACATACAAGACTTCATTTTTTCCTGATTTTTATCTTTTCCCTAACTATACTTGAGATTCTTGTGACTACTGCATTTCAGGTTAACTGCAGGAATGACTTCTTTGTTCTGTACTCACTATTACCTTACCATGGACTACTCCTTTGGTTTAATTCTCCCCGCCTCCCCCCAGGATACTTAGAAACACTTTGAATTCAGCCTAGTCTCTAAGGGTATGCACCTGAGAAGGTATATACACAACCAGGTTTATATTTGCATTGTGTCTCTTCAGTCATTTAGAAAGGTAGTGAATCTTTCACCTATATAAGATAGAGAAAAGCAGATGAATACATTGGCCATACATTCAATAAGTGCCAAAAATCTGGCATTTATCCGCCACAAGTAAGTGTCTGTATCTTAAGTGGGAGATGACAAAGCTGAAACACCAATTCCTGTCTTTTTCCTCTGTGCTTTTTGTAGAGAAGAATGAAAGTGAATCTAAAGAAAAACTGTTACCTGTGCTCAACACCAAAACACGGTGACAAGGATGTATTTGTGGTATTAATGACATGTTTACAGATCACCTCTACAAAGAGGTTGTTCTGAAAAAATTAAAGATGATCTTCTTGCAGCTATTTACAGGAATATTTTTTTGGACATACTGAAAGTAGTAGTATTTCAGAAGACACTGGGTGTCTGAAAACCTATCTGTCTGAGGATTTAAGATCAAACTTTGAAATACTGTGTGATTTGTCACAAAAATGCAATCTAAACAGGAGAATATGCTTCTGGTGCACAGAATTACCTAATGCTTTCTGATCTGCAGGTATCAGTGGGCTTTACATACTTGCTGTACCTAGGAAGGTGTGGTAGCAAAGGGATAGAAGGTATAGAGCCTATGTGTTTGGCTTCAAGCAGAGTACCGGCATGCTAGCAAACAGCTGCTGATTTTCAACATCCCCCACATCTGCAGTTTCATTTTTCACTCGAGACTCTCTCAATTTCTCTGGCACTTCCAACTGCTGCATTACTCTGCGCCATTATAATGCCTGCAGGACCTAAAAAATAATCTATGACAATGTTCTCTAGGCTGCTGTGTTTTGCTAACCCAGGAGGAAACACTAACAGCAGAGTACAGCATTCTCAGGGTTGTTTTGCTCCACAGGGAAAGGCTGCAATGATTTTGAGGGTAGAAATATTTCTAGAAACTTAGTAAGCAGTCTTCAAAAGAGGTGGAGTGGCTGTGATCATTATTCTGACTTTTAGCTTGGAAAGGACTTAAATACTGTACTGCAGCCTGCATATATATATATTAGAAACTTATTGCCCTTATTTCTCATAGCAGCATATGTCATGGTGTTGATCACTGACACCAGAGACAAAGTGTGACAAACCTATCTGCTGTCTTGAAAGAGCTGGCTGAAATAAGAAAGCACAAATCCAAAGGATTTAGAATACTCATGTTGCAAAGGGATGCTCTATTCTAGTGGGAACAGGTTTAGTGTGAGACTAGTTTTGAACTAAATAAACAATTACAAATTATCATTTCTATCCTGTATCCAGCATTAGAGAGAATTTATCAATTTCTCAATAAATTTAGCCATGCTTCTTTTAGATAAGCTGCTCTTTTTACGGGTTAACATTCCTACAATGCATTCACATAGTAAAAACCCACAGTTACGCTCTGTGAAGGTCAAACATTGTGCTGTCTTGCCCCAGTGTTTTTCAGAACACTTGCTCATGCGCAGCCTAAACTCTGCTGGTCTTTTGTAGCCATTTTAGAACTCCCCTAGCTGTAGCCAACAGATGACGAGGGAAGAGAGATAAGAAAGATCAGGGAATAAAGAGGAGTTTGGACAACATACTGCTGAAATGTTTTGTTTCCTAAGCTATCAGATGGTCAAGTACTGTTGAAGTAGGTGACATCATTATGGTTGATGACCAATAGGCTGTTTGGCTGGATTTTGTCCTCTCCTAACAAGCTCTGTAGGCCCCTATTCCAGTGTATGATCACCCTCACAACTTAAAAAGACAAATCTCTCCAAAACATAACAAAACCCCCACAACATCCAACTTTTTAGTACATTTTGTTGGAATTTTCCATGTTCTAACTTGTCACTGTTGCTTGTTTCTTGCCTTTTATCCACATGAGGGCAGCCCATTACCTTATGGCAGCTTAAGAGATGGCATATATATATATATATATATACTTATTTTGTTTTGGAGACCACATTGAGAATAGAATTTGGCTTTCCTTTGCCAAAACTAGATCACTTATGTCCTGCATAAGGAAATAAGCCTCAGTGGAAGTCCTGCCTTTCCCACATGCCCCTAACCCTTATCAGTAACGATCACTGCCCTCTCTCTACCTGTTACAAACAAGCTGGCTCCAAGCTCTGTGCAGACTGCAAATCAGCCGCTGCTGAAGGACAAGCAGCATATGCACATCTGCAGAAATACAGCTGGGATGAGAGACTTCTAAATTAACTTTTAAGTAAATGCTATTTTTGTAGGTCTAAATGCTGTAGTATGGACTAGGAAAGAAATACTGTTTACACTATGTAATTCAGAGGTACAATTAGTCAAATGGGAGCTTCTGCAAAAATGTTTCAACATGATAGACTGAATTCTTTAACAAATCTATAGAAAAGGTAGGGGCATACTCACACAGTATCTGTATGCTGCTCATACCTGTTTTTCAGCTTGTTTCAAGAGCTTCTGGAATCGTTCATCCTCTAGCACACACAGGGGAAGGTCTGTCTCTCCTCTACCTTTCATTTCCTCAAGCTTTTGTTTAAGATCCCGCAAGGCCTGAAGCTCATCATTCAGACGATTCTGTCTTGTGCGTGATGCCTGGAGGTCCAGCTCCAAGTCAAGGGAAGTGCGCATGGGGTGTTCTTGCGTGGCTCTTCGCATGATTGGTTGGCAAACAGGCTGAAGCATTTGAGACAAAACAATAAGAATATCTAGAGAGGCTAGTGTAGGTTTTGACATAACACAGTCAGAAAAGCTCAAATATATTTTTGGTTTTCTTTAGCAGAAAGCTCCTGTGATGAGATACAAGTCCAAAAATTTGTCTATTCTCGAGTCACTGTTCTTCAGTCACTAGCTAAAAATAAATGCAAAAGTTTCTCTAACCAGGTGTACAACAATGTATTACCAGGTTAAAATAAACTCAAAACAACACAACCCAACTCTTCTGATGCCCAGGACAACACAGTGCCAGGAGACCAATTCTACACAGACTTCCCCATAGATTTCAACAATGTTATATTTATAAACATTTGCTTTCAAGGTCCAAGAAAATAAGGTTGTGAACTCTCCAACCATGCATTTCTTTAGTGTATTTCAAGTTATTTACTGCCCTTTCTCAAGGACACTTGCCATGAGTAAGTTGGGCAGGAGAAGCCACCCCAGACTATCCAGTATTTCTTATGCCACCTGTAATCCTGCTACCTGGTAACAACCTTCTGCAGAAGAGGATTTTTTTAATGTTACAAGAAGATTAAAGTATAACTCCCTCAACTCATGTAAGAATGAGCTCCCAGCAAGAGAAATACAATCACACTCTCTTGCCTGTCAATCCTTTTGTTACTCAAACACTCGGAGAAGAGTAAACCCCCTTTAAAAGGGTATCTGAATCCTTGACATTTCTCACCAAAATCCGCTCAAGATACACGTTGCTGGTGTTTACTTTTGTGCAGTGTAAGCCACCTTGGGTAACTTAGGAATATTCAGGTTCTTTAAGCCATATCCTTTTGACAGCAATGAACTAAAGTTTAACAGTAAATGCCACAATGCTGAGCACCAGTATCTTGCTGCTGAACTAGAACGAGAACAATGCAAGCTTTGTTGGTGAGGGAAGATGCAGGACTGACATCACTGTGTTGAGATTTCAACTTGAACTACAGGACTAGATGTGGTATTTGCATTAGTTTTGCTGAAATAGTTGAAATAAAGCATATTGTTTAAGTTTATTATTATTCCTCCTCTCCCCATGCTTTATTTTGAACCAGGTGTGGGCACATACCCGTTTAACTCTCAGGCTCCGCCGTTCTGCAGCATTTCTCACGAAGAGGGACTTTTTGGCTAGCGTTGAGCTGTCACTGTCACTTCGATTCAACTGGCAAAAGGTACGTAACAGACAGAGATATCAAGCACCTTCATACACAAATACATCTATATAGATAGAAGCAGTCAGAAGACCTCAATGTTGATATACATATGTACATATACATATAAAGATTTGTTCAATTATGTTGTAATAGTATTATCCTGTTCCTAAAAGCAAGACAACCATTGACCTTACTGAATGAATAGCAAGCAGACCCTTTAGGAGTGCAAGGAAGGTAATGATGGCTATAAAGTACTGCCACACCACTGTCTGCCTGGAGATTGGAAACCACAGCCTCCATCTAACTGGGGCATGCTTTCAACAGGTTTACTACAGGGGAGGTAAATCACTGTAGACAAATGCCTGTCTAACACAGCACTTCTGTATTATTTTTAGGAGCAGCAGTAGTATTTTAAGGGGTGCTGCGTACAGCTTCCTTCAGAAGCACTTCCTGCTCCTCAAAAAAATGCGCCGCAGCTCGGCGGTAGTTTCTTCTTAATTATAGCATGACTTCCACATACATCAGCACAGACTGATTGTTAGATGGATCAGCACGTGCACATGGTGGTAACCTTCAGAGAAAACAGAAGCATCTAGATGCAGGGTAATTATTTCACCTCTTCAGAAAAGGACAGACAAAAATAATCATTCTGCTAACATTTCAGTAAGCGAAGCCAGGACCCATGCTTGCACAGGACAGCCTGGGACCTGGGGGTGAGAAATACAGCCTCTTGCAATATAAATACTCCTCCTGAGAGACAAATCTATCTTTCCATCATGGAGCCACTGCCTGGGGTGCTCAGCCCAGGGAGCCAGCAACAGCAGCGTTCTGTAAGCACTTCGCAAAGGCACCAACAGACTTTGGGTCTGTCCTTTAGGCCACAAAAAAAGCCCATTTGTTTGCTATAAAGTCACATGAAGTAGGTGCTTCCTTAAAGTTAGGCCATGTCTTCTGAAATGAGAGCATCTGGCAGCCAGCCAGAGCATATCCAATGGGTGCTTTCCTCTAGAAGGGCACCACAAAGTGAGCAAGGCTGGATGCTCCTGTGGGACAAGCTGGGGACTAGGACTGGGAAGACCTGCATTGTTCAGTTGTCTCCATGGACTTGGATGCAGCTGCAGTGCCCACCCTTGAGCCCCAACAGTGAACTACAAGTATTTCTGAAACTGCAAAAGATTCATCTGCACAAATGTGGGTTTTTCCCAGGGCACTTTGCTTCCAGGTAGTACTGTACACAGTGAGAAGGTTGAGTTCAGCCCATTATCTATCCAAATTGTGTAAAGACTGTTACAAAATGCCCTGCTGTATTTCAGCCCAGAGGGTATATAGAATAATTACTGAAGTATGCAGATGCTGACTGATATGTATGTATTGTTTCTTGTAGGCCAGTGAGAATCGCAGAAGAGCAATCAACTTTAACGTTCCCAAATGATTAAGGCAACCACCTCTAACTGAACTAGAGAAGAATTAAAGCATGTGTGAGTAACCTGTAGAAACTAAAGATCAAAATAAGCTGCCTTTCTAGGGTGTCTGCAATTCAAATCTATAGAGCTGGTAAACCATGCTTAAATGGCTTAAACATGTGACTTTCACAGTTAGTTTAGCAGCAACAGGGCTGACAATTTAAATCCCCCTCCCTCATAGATCTAGAGAGGCTGGAGAACCTTGTTGCCAAAACCATGCTTAAAACTCAGCCCCTAGGCAGCAATCACAGATCTTTCAAAGAAGTAATTACAGTAGGATTTGGGCTGCCCAGATTTAAAACCAGTTCAGATACAAAGTGAGATTTAAAATTGATGACTGAGCTTTTTGCACGCTGTTACCCTTAAATGGTTACATTATTAAAATATGGCAATGCAGTGGCAGTTGACAGCAAACTCCATTCTATGTTCTAATAAATTATTTCGCCGTCTGAGAGACGTAGTTGCTGACTTGCAGGGAAACACAGTTTTTTGCAGCCAGCCAGCACAGGCATTTGTGTTACTTCTCTCCACTGGGATGTATTTTTGTCCTAGTAAAGGTGTTTTGCAAGAGTATGCAACTCTGCTGAAAGTCAGCTCTACTGTGCATCGGGTCAGTTAGGGAAAGAAAGAATCTGGAGAAAGCACAGGCTCTGGTCTTTCAGGGAAAACTGGTGCACGACTCACTGCCATGAATACATCATTCCCAAGAAATTAAATGACTCTTTAGTTAACAGCTCTTCATTCCAAGTAGTTTTCCTCTTACCCTACAGATGTATTGGTTCCGCTCGCCTGGAGAGAAGGTTTGTGAGCGCACTATCATGCTGTTCCTGACAAAGGGACGCTGTCTTGAGCTCCAGCTGGCTCTGTCCTTGGGTCGGACCATTGCATTCTCGTTAACCAATTCCTCAGTGTTAGTCTCTTTATCAACCTATAAAAAGGAATTCAGTTTATAAGAACCACTATATTGAGACACATGCCACCGTGTAGCTTTGGATATTACAAGCATCCTTGTTACCTTGCAGGGGTGCAAAAAGACCAGCATAGAAAAGCATCCTGCAGATACAGAGAAGCTGTGGTAAGTGAAGAACCACAGAACTCCTGAAACACTGATCAGTGTGTGGAGTCTTTGAAGGTACTCACTGTATTCAGTAAAAGCAAAGCTTTGCCAGAAAGGCCTTTGCTGCCCTGCCATAGGTGTAATAAAACCGCAGTGCAACCAGTGTCCTGCAGAAGGGCCTGCTGCTGTTGTCCCACACGTGCCATGGGGCTCCTCAGGTGCCAACATCCCTGTCAGGGGCACAGCCTGTGCTTACATGCCAGATCATCTTGACAGCCAGGCTCAAGCAAGCACTGCAGCAGCTGGCACATCTCGTGTCACTGATGTGCACTGGAGCATTTTCTTCAACTCAGATAATTTAATGAGGTTCATAGTTTTCAGTGTGCAGGTGACAAACACAACGACCTAAATAGCACAACTGCAACCCCGAGAGGATCTGGCACACGCAGATCTATACCATGGCTGGCTTTACAATCAGCTCTGCTGTCTTTCACTCACTGTCCATATCCATCCAGCCTCGCCTTAGCAAAACGCTTGCGTGCGTGCCTCACCTTCAGATGTTGTCCTGGATGCTTCCTCTTACCCAGTTAGGGCTTTGATCTAGATTTGCTTGCTACTCAGCAGACCGTCAGTCCTTTTTTTATACAACGGCCTTAGCTTCTTTGGTGTTTTGCCACAGTAATTGAAAATGTTGAACTTAATATATTGTCAAACTGTAAGGAACGGGTGTCATTCTTTGCCTTTTTACTGTCACTATTTTACAGAACCTGTGTTTTTAACACATACAACAGTGCTTTCATGAAGATTCAGAAAGGTCTTCTAAAAATTTTAGTTCTAGATTATGTGATGCCACACCACATTTTTTAGTAAAAAAAAATTTACTAACAGTCCTTTCAGAAAAGTGGAATATAACTTAAAGTGAACAGTTAAGAAGAACATGGAATTAGATTCTGTTATGTGCAATGCAGGGGTAGTTCAACAGTACACAGTTAAAAACACATTTTGGAATTTTCTATTCATTAATCCTTCCTCTTCACTACTAAGCCAGTTTTCTTATTTCACACCTTCAAATAAAGGGAAGAAATAAGAAAATCCCTTAATTGGTTTAAAAGATCTTGACCCCTGTTCTGTCTTTCCCCCATTTATTGGATGAATCGGGTAGAAAAAAAAAAGAAACAGATGTGCAGAAATATTTTAAATACACACAGGTTGAAGCTACTGAACTGCACTTGTATTTTTAATATTATCCCTGTGCAAAAGCAAAGATATACATTTTCTCTTAATTGTCTTTGACTTCAAAGTTCTACCTGGCATATCTGTTGAATGTCCTCTTCACAGGGCAGAAGCGACCATGACAATTTTCTTAAAAACAGATACCAACAAGTGCTACAGCAAACTGTGAATGCTCAGATGCAGCAGACTTCTGCATTACCTGCTCAGAAATAGATCTTCAGAGAGGGTAAGATACCATAGGAATGTGTATTTTAAGATATTCACCAGTGTTAGTACTGAAGCAGCTTGCTGGCTTTCATGGGCCTCAGCACTGATCTCTCTGTCCTTGGCTTCATTTGTTTCTGGCGCATCAATGAGTAACCCCACATCATCAGTGCAGTTGCCTTCTGCTGCCACCTTAATCCCATCTTCCTCTTCATCCACAATTTCATCAGAGGCTTCTGTGAGCATTTCTAACCTGCATGAACAGAAGTAGCCCAAGGCTTATTCTCAAAGTGAAAAAGCCAACCAGAGAAAGGCCTAGGCCTTCACCTCTGTATAATGTATGCATTTTCCTGACAGGGAGAACAAGAGCATCATCCAATGCTTCCACTTAGTTCATGTGAAGGCACATTTCATTATATACTCCAGTAAAACCCAGCACAGTTCACCTTCAAGATCATTATGACAACACTGCACTACATTCAATAGCTGTATGTTGATAACACTGAAGGACTTTGGTTGCAATGTATTTATAAAACAAGGGAGACTCCTCTTCTCCCGTAACAATTTATTTTTACACTGCACCTAAGAAACTGCATGGGAACAGAACTTAACAGAGCAATTTAGCAAGAAATCTGTTTCCTGGGAAAGGTCAGCTTCAAAATCAAGACCATCAATGGAAGCACACACACACTGACTTTGTCAGTGGGTCTCTTCAAATCGTATTAGTTGCTTATTGCCGTTAATGTAAACAGTACTAGGTATGAGACCTTCCAGTACTCCTCCAGTGCCTTAGACTCCCCAAGGGATTTCACGGGAAGACGTACATGGAATGGAGTTAGCAGAGAAACCAAGACACCATAAATGAAGGTGAATGAATTGACCACACGAGGGAACAAGACTTTACCCCAATTCCAGTGAATTGGTGAGATGCTGGAACAGGTTTCCCAGAGAAGCTGTGGATGTCCCCTCCCTGGAAGTGTTCAAGGCCAGGATGGATGGCGCTTTGAACAACCCCATGTAGTGAAAGGTGTCCTTGCCCGTGGCAGGGGTGGGTTGGAACTAGATGATCTTTAAGGTCCATTCCAACCCAAACTATTCTATGAGTTGATGATCTCCTCCAAAACTACAGCTCTTTCATTTGTCTAAAACAGGAGGAATGAGCAGAATCGCTCAGGCACAGAGAGGGAGAAAAGTGGCTTTACCAGTCTTCCTCTGAGCCCCTTTGCTCTTGTTCCTCCTCCTCTTCATCTTCAGCCAGTTCTTGTTCTACTGCTTCCAGCTCAGCAGATGTCCTCTCCAGCAGAGCTGACACAGCATCCTGCTCACAAAAAAAACCCAAAAAACAAAAAACCCCCAGGATTGTGTGATACAGAGCAGGTAAAACAATGACAACTCTTGCAAAAGCCACATTGCCCCAAAGCTCCCTGATGCCAGCCAAAACATGACTCAGATCACAAGTATAAGGCATTTGAATTTTCAGTGCGTAGTACATTATGTTATTGTTTTTATACAGAGTAAATTGCAAACAAAAATAGATTGTTTGTACAACGATAATGGAATCAGGTATGTTCCTGTCATCCTTTAATGTCTCACCTCTTCCTCTTATACTTGAAATATCCCTGGGTAAAAGAAGGTTCTTCTTAAAAGTTACATTTTTTTAATGTAGTAAGGAAGTATTAAAGCAGAGAAGCTTGTTAGACCAGTAGAATTAGTACGTGTTTTACATAAAGAGCATTTCTGGTGCAATGGCTTTAAGTATGCAAATTCAAATAATTAACAAATAGCCATTTTTAAAGTGTTCACATGAAAATAAAGGAAGCTCTTCAATAACATTATTTTACAAATGAAACAAGAGCTGAAGTGTTTCAAATTGGAGTGCAATTTTGTATCCTGATGCGGATAGGGCTGCTGCTCCTTACTTGCTAACAAGACTGAAACCCTCCTGCAGGGCCTGCTGGCACAGAGGCACTATTGTCAAAAGGGCCTGCAAGACAACAGTGCCTTGGACCTTCAGGGAACCACATTCACATATTGAAATTACTACAGTGCAACAGCACAAGTCTGTGGCTTTTTTTCTTGCTGTTACAGTAACGGTCAACTCATTACTCACCAAGTCCAACGACTGCTTGCTTAACAGAAACATGGATTCTTCATTTTGTTCCTTGGTGTTTTTGCTAGGAATTTGCTTGCAAGGCAACAGGTTGTACCACAGAGTATAAGTCTCATCAGAAAATGATAAATCTGCCAGACTGATCTGAGTCCCAGCCTGAAAAAGATAAAAGGGAAGAAAATTGTTTAAATTTGTTTTATTTCCTGAAAAATAACCTGAAAACATGATATATTCTATCATGTAAAACTGACAGCACAAATTTGACATGAATTTTAATTCCCTTTTTAACTGCACAATTTTCTATTTCCCTCCACTTCTAGGTAAAATAAACAAAAAGAATTACTTGGAAATGTCCTTCAGCTATCTTTGATTTCAGCCTGAGGAATTTCTCCCCATATGCAGAGAGATACAAACCCCTCTGTATCCCTGTTAACACGTCTGCTTTCTGCAGCATTCAATAATGAAAAGTTCTGTCAATGAAACCTTCAGCATCAACCCACGGAGCAGCAAGTTTCAGTCAATTTTTCAGTTGTTTCACCACAAAGATCATCAGTACGACAAACAACAACGGATGATCTCATTTGCTCTAACCAGTGAGGAAGCAGATGAAAAGACAGTAGAAGACATTAAGAAATCCTTTCATTTGGACGGAGTTGGCATGCTGGGAAAACTTGGTAAGTACTTGTGTTTGGGCAGTGCCTTGGAGATTAAAATCCTCTGTTCTTTGGCAAAGCAGATCATCTTCACAGCTACTGGGCTGTGTACACAGCTCTTGCCAAGACTCAGGTCATGCTGCCCAGGACTTTCTGCTGGGGGTGGTGCTCCCAACTCTCTTCTGATCTTGTGATTAACTCTCATGTCTTTGGTGTGGGGTTTTTTTTTGTTTGGTGGTTGTTGTGGGTTTTTTCCTTCACCTTTGTATCCTACCTTTTGTTGCATTTTTGTTTTGCTGCCCTTCCCTTACCCAAGGGGAAACCTGCTGCATACTGAAAAAGGCCAACATGTTCCCCAGGGATTAAGTTAACATCTTCAGTTTTAAAAGCGAAGGGTTGTTCCCAGTAGTTGGAGCTGATGAACTCCACCATATTCCAGCATCTCTTCAGCGTGTCGTAACTGAAAAAATCTCACTGTGCAAGTAAGTCAGGCTCGTGGTGAAAAACTAAACTGTGTTCTACCAGACCACGCAAAAGCAATCTGAAATTAATTGAAGCACCGCTAATTAGGTGATGACCACATTAACAAGAAAATTAAGGAAGTGCCAGTTTCCAATCGACTGGTCATGAATGTCGTGCCTTATTATTTTTACAGAGCACAAAGCCTAAAAAGGTGGACATGGTGTAATCTGCAGCAACATGCAAAATGTAGCTTAGTTTGTTCTTTGTGACTGAACTGTGGTAACGAGTCTGGGCTTTTTCTGACATCCTGTGGCTCTTATGCAGCTTCTATTTGAAAATCTAGCATTAGAGTTAATGCTGCAATGTAGCTTATGGGTGGTTTTTATGTACAAAACTGCAAAGATAGAATATCAATCTGCAATTAAAGGCTTAAGGCAATGTAGTGTTAGTATTATCAAAACACCTAAATCTTCCATCCAGGATCAGATTCTCTATTGGGAATGTCAGAGAAAGGTGGGATCTTAGGCACTATAGCAACAACCAAGTTACACTTCAGACTTTCTCCAAGTACTGTGGAATTTTAGCAGCCTTGACCCTCAAAATAAGAGGAAACACTATAAACAGATGCATGCCAAAAAAAAAAGCTCCAAATAAAACTGCATACCAAGCATTCTTCCCGACGACTTCTACTGACAGCACAAACATCTACTCTCAGCGTCTTCTGTAGCAATGTTACTTGGGAAATGGCTACTCTGAATATCTCGTTGAGTAAAATGGTTTCCATGGCAGGATGAACTTTTGTGCGGAACAGACAGCTGGTATCAGTTGAGGATGGGAGCACTGCTACTCTAACATACCTGCCGGAAACAAAACAAAGGCTTTACCTGTAGATAGGGTCACACTTGCTGGTGATGCATGGTAGAACTTGACCCCATCAGCTAAAGGGCTGCATGGCAAGAACATGAAACAGTAACAAAAAAAAGAGGTGAAAAAGAGAAGTGAGAAACTCCTCCCACCCCCTGCAGAAACATTTCCCAGAAAGGAATTTCTGTGCCTGGTAAGGTAGTAGCGAGAGAGGTAGCTATTTCTGTCTCTACCCAAATTTACCCTCTGGTTTAGCACTGAACGCTGAATATCATGGCACAAAGAGGAGGAAACGTGACCTTAATGTCAATTAAAGAAATGAGAAAAATTTGGGTGGATGTAAAAAACTGTTAGAACAATGTAAGCAGCACTGAAAAGCAGTGATGACTTTTAATCTTTCAAAGACAGAAATGAAACAAAACCTCCAAAGAAACCAGAAAACTAAGGAAAATGAGGAAAAAATAGCTAGGGCTGTTTAAGATAAATTCATAATCTGTTAAGCGAGACTGAGAACAAGGCATCTTGCAAGCCTAGGTTTAAGCATAGGGAATAACTTGAAACTGTTACATGGCTGCATTCTTTTTATGTAGCAACTGTGAATGGATATTGTGTGGATAAATAGAACAGCAGCTAACTTGCAGGGCTCATTTCGGTAGCAGCTCGATAAAGACCTTCCTAATGCAGCGTGCACGTGTTATCTGTTGTGCAGTTTCTCATGCACCTGCATGAGCACGGTAACTGTTTCACATCTTTTCTGTGCCCATGCATCGGTCTGTTTCTGGTATTTGCTATAAATACAGTTGACAATCACTGCAGAATAGAACACAGCGAAGCTAGCTAAAGGGAGGAGAAAAAGTGGGCTGAGGTTCTCCCTAAATTTCTAGTACTATTCCTATATTTTCTGGTAATGACTTTGTATACATTGTTATTATTATTATCAAAAAAATAGTTTTGCATTCATTAAACCCAAGGAAACTAGGTCTGTGAGAAATCGAATTTTGTTATTTGAATTTGGGCAGAGTCTTCACTCCCCATTTATGCCAAGTTTATTCCAAGAATGGGTAAGATCCAAGTTGTTTGCTTTGCATGTATAGCTCAGGGAGAAGGTGTCCAGCATTTTGACAAAAGATAATAATAATTCCAAAGTTCGGTGGCAGCATAATGTAATTCCAGTAACACTGCTGCTGTATTCACCTAAGTGCAGGTGACCCAGTGGGATGGTCTGCTGGAAACAGGCATTGTAATAGATTAAGCAGCTAGAGAACATTGAGAAAATCTGAAGGAATAGAAAATCAAGTATATTAAAGTATGTTTAAAAGGTGGTTCATGGGAACATTCTTTTAATGGTTGCTAAACAATTTTTTGGTATCAGGCCACAATGAGGGGTATACAGAGAAGTAAAAGGCTGCTCGCTGGCTTTGTTTTACGAGTGCTTACTCTTAATTCAAGAGGTTAAAAAGTCAACCAGTGCCTCTGATTTTGCTGTGACAAGCCTATGATTTTCCATCTGATGAAAACATGACACTGACACAAATAGTAAGTATTCCGTTAGGCTCTACCTACTCTAGAAGTGAACAGCTTTTACAAACAGTGTAGAAACAGGTTATCAAGTCAGGCCTCATGTCGGGTTTACTCCTCTGTGTGTAAAGGTTCAAAAACATACTAACCTATCCATTTCTGATGTTCTAGAAAATAGAGTTATAACATAGCACTGTTTTCCAGACCCCATTTTGTCACTGTGTGTGTCTGGACAGTATATAGACACAGGCACACCATGGCAAGTGACAGAAAAATTGCCACTTGCAAGGTCCTTGTTTTACCCTGTCCTTTCTTCTTCATTGTTTTGTGTAGCTTTAGTTTTATTACATCTATAGTAGCAGCAGCAGGCCTGGGCTTCTGCATTGAAGACATCTGACTACTAATTGCAATTTCATACTTTAACTCCTAAAACGATGCCAGCTATGACCTAACTTTATCTTACTGAGTATTTTATTGCCATTCTTTTATATTCTGTATTATCTACTTTTCATCTTATCTGGATCTAATTATTCTTCTGCAGTTTTTCTGTATTCTTGTCCTAAATGCTCATGGACTTGGAAGGTCAGCAGGGGAAAGATGGAGGTCAAAGAAGGAAGGATGGTAGTAAACAGAAAAATCTAACAAGCAGCCAGGCCTGTATCCTTGTACATCCTTTCCACATTCAGTGACTTCATATTAATCTGCCAATCAAATTCAAGGTGATGGGGGACAGGGGAAAGAGAACCAGCAAAAAACCCACTTCTTCCAAGGATTGATTGTGTTCTATGCTAATCTTAAGAAGTTTCTCAACAGTTTAAGGCAGCTTTCCAGTCTGTAAAATAGCCCACTGAAGTACAAGTGACCCAAGGAGCCAAGGCAAAGCTGTACTTGTTTGTACAGGTGAGAGTTTTTGATTAGAATCTCCGTGGTATTTCCTTATTCGGTGTTTTTGTTCATCTCCTACCTGTGACTTCTGCTGTAATTACTTTTAGACCTTTCCTGTTCAACACAAGAGCTAATTCTCAACAGACCTCCAGCAAGCTCCAGTTGTTAGGGAGGGGGTATCTCAATGCAGCTGTGCTTGTCCACCTCCAATTTATCAATTTACCCCTTAACTTTAAAAGCTCACTTAGAAGACATACCATTTTAACATCATTTTACATCAAAATGCCACATAAATGTAAGAAGCAATACTCTGAGCTGAAAGAATGACAAAGAATCAGAGGAATGTTTTTTAGAAGCTAGAGAATAGCCATCCTGCACTCACAAGGCTACAGAATGTTTAAGAACACTAAATGAAGCATCATTTTTAAAATCTCCTGTTTGTTCCACTTCAGTGGAACATCCAAATTTCCTGATAACTTATTTTTCTTGCTGCATTACCGGACGATGTAAAGGTTAAGTACTGTGCAGTTTGAAAAGTATTATACATATTTTAGTGCCGTTAAGCAGTAAATCAATCCCTTCCCTGGGAGAATTTGTACAATGTATTATTATACTCTCATATTTCAACGCTACTGCTCAGTGATTGTTTGACTTACACTTTAGAGCCAAGGGGGACAGAAAACGCTGGAAGGTTTCTGAGCTGTACTATGATTATCACAAAACTGGAATTCCTCTGGTCATACCTGTTAAAGAAAGGACAGCAGGAGGGAAGTTTACTATTCACGTTTATGTATGAATGGAAATATTCCCTTTGCTGGTCACTTACCTGAGTCCTATTTGTACCTGGGCAGCCTCCAGAGTTGTTGCATCATCTTCACTATATGCCATGTCCTCCGTTTCATTCGGTCTAGGGCAAACAGGCAAATGTGCAGATTTAGGGGAATGATAGTTGGCTCTCAGCAGTAATTAAGCTCTGCAGACACAGATTTATATACATTCTCCTGAACAGGCTGATCTAATTAGAGTGTGCACTCCAAATGAGAATTTCAGAGCCTACACAACAGCCATACCTGTCGCTGCCTGAACAGTTTGACAACTGCAGTAATGAGTCGTCAGGCCTTAGGCTGATTACTGAACAGGCCAGACTAACAGGCAAGAGGAAGACTCAAGACTTTTTCCTCTACATACTTTACTACTTCTTTATCCCTCTGAATACAAAATTAGAAATTAAAACTTGTAATAAACATCAGAGCACATGTAAACTGGATATAAAATCCTGCTCTGGAGAATATCTGAGAAGCAGGGGCTCTGTGACATGAAGAGGTTTCTGTGCAAACAACAAGAAGCATCTTTCCTCTGAGCCTCTTTTCAGAAGCATTCAAATAAATAAACGGGCTGAACTCCTGCAGCTGAAGAGCACCTCCAGCATTGAACGAAATTACGGAGAATCCGTGTGCAAAATAATTTCCCCTCACTCTCTGGGAGGTTTGAGGGAGGATGTGGTATTAATGTGTTTCATTGATTTTTAAAACTAGACTGTTGGGATCGATAAACAAGATCAAGATAGAAAATGTCAAGATAGGAAATGTGGAGAATGACAGAGACATCCCAACAAGACATGACAGCGTTATTTTAAGACTCTGCATTTAGAGGCTTCTTTTTTTACTATTCATTTCCTGGCTGATGGCTAATTTGAAAGTGTATTTATTTCTTCTCCTGCCTTAAATTACTCAATACAAAGAATGAGTCTATATAGCAGAAATCACTGTACTGTAAACCTCAGGAGCACACTGACAAATTGTAAGTCATTCCATCCATAAAGACACTTCTTCTAAGCATAAGCATCTCACACAGAGGCACTCATTACCTTTTCACTACTTCCTGCTCACCAGTAAGAGCATCCACACCTGGTGCTACCCCAGAATAACCAGAGTCTGTGAATCTTAGCTTGCACAAACAGCAATAGCTTCCTTTTGTACACAGGTTTAGGGGATGTAACTGTCTCCTTTTCTCCTGAGCAATGACTGGAAGACAACAGGAATCTGTTGTGGTTTCCACCCATCCCACCACCTGCAGTCCTCAGAGAGGACAGCTAAAGATTTGCTCCACATAACATCCACAGCTTTTGTTCCAATGTCTGTTCACTTCTACCCACTGGACTTACAACTGGAGCAGACAGTAAGCTTTGTTCACAGTGGCTCAGAACTGAAAGAAAATTCCCAGTCAAGCGAAGGCTGAGTTTTTAATAGATGGGAGTTTATTTCAGCCTAAGAAGTTGCATTGGATCTAACTGAATACATGGAGCAAACTAATACTAGGACTCAGAGGTCAGGGTGAAATATGGATCCAGGACCTAAATGAGATTGACCAGACATTGTAACAGTTCAGGAGAAATCCCTTTTGTATTTGAGCTTTTTAATGTGATCTCCTCTATTTTTAATACCTTTTAATTTGAGAAAGGCTCGAGAAGCAGAAGTAATTTTATCAGAGGCTAACAAAACCCATTTATGGTACCATAATGAACCTGTGCCTGTCCTAACAGGAAAGCATTTAGGCTGGCACCAGAAGACGTGCAGCTACATCTTTGTAACTAGCCTTCTAAAACATCTCTCAATACTCAAATGGACAAAAAAAAATTCTTCATGTCACCTGCTTGCCAAAACTGAAGTGAAAAATAAAGATTTTGGTTTCTCTCATAGTTTGCAATATTCTTCTGTTATTTATTCTAAAGTTCATTGTTCTCACTGCCAGAAGACAGACAATACTGTGTAAAATAGCATGAAGAATCCTGTAGAAAATGTCTTGTCAAAAAGCAACAACAGCAAATACACTTCTTATATTCTGTTCACCACAGTGGAGCACTACACCCTGGATTATTTCTATACCAACACTGCAATGGAGGATTTTCCTACCTTTCTGATAGCTTTTTGAAAAAGAAAATACACAAGGTATGAAAATATTCAATGCTATGCAATCTTAAGATTGTATCGAATCAATACAAGGAGTAACGAGTCACTCTGAGTAGAGTCAATACAGCTGCATAGTAGAAACTGGGTAATTTACATCCAGCTTTTCTCTACAAACACTTCTGGCATGAAAAAAACCCCAAGATTAGAAGGTAGTGTATTAGTGCTACTCAGCCGAGTTATGCAGGCACTCTAATGCAAATTCATTAGCTCAAAAAACCCAATCAAACTTCACTGTTGGGTAAATGTGCCTTCCTTTCGATATGAAAGTACAAAGTACTTATCAAAAAGGCAAGAACGAGAAACTACTTCTGCTGGCATTATAGAGCTGCTTACAGATGTATTTAATTTTGTTTTGTGGAAAGATTTGCATTATTTCTCAAACCTACTGTTTCACAGAGGCTTCATATACACCACTGTCTCCAGCTACAGACTCGTCGGACACGGCAGCAGACACACAAGCCGTTTTCTCCTCGAGCAGGTGACCAGCTGTTCTTCTCCGCAAGTCAACACCTACAGAAATGAAGAATGAAAATTAGTCCACGAGATTAATAGTCAAAAAGAGGGAAGCACATAGCCTAGAAGGTTGTCAAGTTGAAAGCGGTGACCCTTGACTGAGCATATCATGGAGTAGTTTAGTTCCACACCATTTAACATTCTGAGACTGTACTACTGTTATCACATATCTGGCTAGCGTAGAGCCAAACCGATGAACTTGAAACTGTACAACTACTATTCCTTTCCAGAGATACAGGCTCCTGTCATCACCTGTATCCGCTGAGCTAGTTATTACCCTTTGTTATCAACCCCCTTACCCCGATCTTTCATCTTGTGTTTGCCATATTCTCATTCTGCACTGTGGTAGCACTCTGGCTACACGCAACGTGCTTGTCTGCTGTTTATTAAATATTCACAAGTCAGACAGACACCTTCTCCCCAGTAATATAACTGCTAGAAATGAAAAATCCCCTCTGTCTTCTTATCATCAAAAACTTCTTATGCTACAGTCTCTTTACTATCAACTGCTACTTTGCTTTAATCTCCAACTGGCATTCATGTGCGAGTGTCTCGCAGCAAAGTGGCAGCGTTCACAGAAAGCCACATTCTGCAGCATAAGTAAGCTGAGGGCCTATGCAGTACTTTTTCCGGCCAAGGGGTGAGGATATTGGTATGCATTATCATCCCCACCTGAATCATGACTTCACATCTTGTTAAGATGTTTAAAATGTAAGGCTTCAGATGAGATGATTGATTGCTGCATTCATGCTTTTATTTATGGCAGCAGGAATGCTTTTTCCTTGATGATGAAGTGCTCTTTCCCTTCCCCCCACCACATAAGGGGTGAAGGTGATGACATGATTTATTGATTACCCTTAGGAATTACCACAGCAGCCTCAATTGACTTTGACAATGACAGAGACTGACTGTGGAAGAACTACATGATATTCCAACTTGGTTTCTGAAAGCACAGAGATGTGCAGAGGCGCAAATATCTGTATGGTTCACCTGTAAAGAGAAGCAGGTGAACACTGCACCTAAAGAGCCAGTGCAGGTTATTCCATGCTATGCTCTCTTCAGCCGTGCTCATCCACCTCCACGTTAAGCTTAAGCAGCATTCAGATTTGGAACCCTGTAAAACTTAAGTGTGTGGGCTGAAATTTTCCATGCAGGTTTTATGCCTCCAGCTGACTTCATTGAAAACCTTCCCGTTTGGCATCGCAGCAGTTCCAAGAATGAAATGGGAGTAGAAACACTGAACCAACCCCAGGTCTGCATCTCCCTGCTGATGTACTGAAGTCTCACCATGAGGCCCATTTTACTGTGGAAACTAGAGGTACTGAAGCATAATTAACTACCACCTGGCTTTTCAAAACGTGAGTGCTTGTTTTGGCAATCTCAGTACAGATTAAAAGATAATTTGTATCATATATGTGATCCTATATGAGGAAGTATCAGCATGAAGTATCCTAGGATGATTTTATATTTCAAAACAATAACTAGTTATAGTATTAGGGTATCTTTGAAATCTGTCTAGCAAAAAAAGCTCAAAAATGTTAGACAACCACATGATGCCTTTGAAAATAATGGTCTAAAGAAATAAATTTAAAATAATAATCTGATTTGTCATAGTCCTGTGTTTTACCAAGCTCCAATCCATCTTAAATTCAGTTCTCAGACTAGGCGAGTAGCAGACAGATTGCAAAGACAGACAGACTGAAAGTTGTTAATCTGGAAGGATACGCTGCTGAAATATGGGAAGGAAAATTGATTACTCTTTTTTTCTCTTTTAGAATATGTCTCTAAAGCAAACTAACTATCGTGTTCCAATCTGTTGAAAAGACAAAGGACAAAATGGCCCTCTAATCCCCAAATCTCCTTCCATGCATTTTCACTTTGCATTTCACAGGTTCAGGCTGTTAGAACATCAGTTAATTTTTATTTTCTTTTCTTTCTGCATAGTTGAACAGAGGGGGCGTCCCCAGCTTGTACTATGTACACCATACATTTCTCTTCTGGTGTCACATTGCTCTGGTCAATAGTAAAATTACTACAGCACCACAGTAAGCTAATTAGTTAACCAATATATGTTGCAATAATTCCTTTTATATATATATAAAAAAGCTAATTTCTCATTATATGCCAGTATCAATATCTTCGGGTACCTTTAATAAAAGCTGTCAAACTCAGGACATAAGGCTTTGAGCCTGGCAACAGATCTGGACAATGCACTCTCTAGAGCAGGCTGCATTTAATCGAAAGCACCCTAACTCCTTAGTTAGCCACTTCGACATCAACTCAGGCCCCGAAATGCATAGCTGGGAGTGCTACATGCTGGTCGGGTTTCTAACAGGGCTGCCAGTGCTCCACACAAGTGGAAATCTAGCTCCTGCATTTTTCCTTTGGGAAAACAGAGCTGCTGTGCAACATAAACACATGAATAGTTTGCAACATACTTAATGACACAGACTGACACTAGAAAAAGTCAATAGATGAACAGAGAAAGCACAACATGCTGTCAATCCTAACAAAAGGCAGCAAAGTCAGTGCTCTAAGACCGAGGACAAGTCATCAGCTCTTGACAGCTAGGATTTTTGAAGTTCTGACTCTTTGAAAGGCATTGACAATTTAAAACCAAGTCTATTGCATGGCTTTTGCTGCAGACTAGAAGAGGACTTCAGCCATCTAATAAAATGCAACTAGTTAACTACTTACTAAGGATACAACAGGAACTCACAGGATTATTCATCCCACCTTCCTCAAAGGGAAGTATGTTTTAGGACAAGATGGAAGTTATCCCCAGATGGCAGGGGAAGCCTAGACTAGCTTAGGAAGTCTCTTCTAACTCAGATGAAAAGATGAAAGCTACAAAATCCATGTAAAAAAAAAAATAAATGAGGAGAGTCTCACTGTAACATACTTGGCACATGATACATCTTTCACATAAACACATTAAAAAAGAACTGCAGATCTTTCAGTGACAGCAGGTTCCAAGAACTAGATATACATATGCACATAAAATTCCTAACTCTTAAGTCCAGAAATCTCTTTTAGTGAAGATGTTAGTTTATAACTTACTCTTCAGTGAGAAACAACGGGTTTGATTTCACGTTACCAAAACCTGCCAAGTCTATTTTTTTCTCTATCCCCATACATCCTGATAATACCTGGGATCACCACACATCCTCCATGTCTCCAAGATCCAGCTTCAGGTTTTTCTTTTATTTATTTTTCCCTCCCATGACAGAGTCTGCAATATGTGAACTCTCCTTCTGAGACAGCTATTGAAAAGTGCAGATGGAATCTGGGTGATTGCAGCTCTCTGCTGCCAGAACTAGAAGTTATGTAACCTCCCTCAGACTTACTGACTGCCCGCCACAGCAGATATATGCTGATCAAGAAATTCTTCAGTTACATGAGGTACCTTCCCATTCAAGAGCCAGCTCTTAGTTCAAAATTTTCATGTTACGTATATGCTTGGTAGCAGATCTATTTTATTACCTGAACTTCCTTCATGTAGAGAAGGCAGAGGCTGCCTAATGCCTTCATTAAGTTCTTTATTATCTGTAGGAATCTGAGATCCTGCTCTGGCTTCAGAGTCCAATAATATTTGGTTCTCACAGAGACTAATGCCTGCAAAATCACCCGAAAGGTCATAGTCTTCGAAGTCCGTAGTGAGGTGGTGCAGAGGGGAATTTTGAGCTGACACTGAAAATGCAGCTTCTAAAACCAAAGGGGAGCCAGGAGGGGACAAGGAGGACAGTGAGGATCTGGAAGACAGTGACGTCACAGATTTGGGAGGCTCAGTCAATTTGGGATGGTCTGCAGCTGAAGGAGAGTCACTGTAACCCAGCCTCCCATGGGAACTGACCACTTCATTTTCATGAATAGTAGTGATAGGCCCCGAAGGAATGTAACTGCTTTTTTCTTGCAATATGAAGTCGAGTTTATACTGATAGTCCAAATCCGTTATTTGATCGCCTTGGTTATAGTAGAGATCCGTGGAGCTGAGCGAGTTTAGTGAACCTCTGCTTGATGTGTTCAGAGATCCCCGGCTGGATGCCAGAGATCCCAGACTGCTCCCTGAAGACACGGATAACGTACTGGCTGAGAGGCTGCAAGGAAAGCACAAACATGTACACACTGATGTTACTAAATTAAACCAGCACAAAATGTACAAGGCTAGGTAAGACTGACTGGAGCTGCTCGAGGCAGTATGTTTTTTTTAAGCACCCATACTTGGCTTAGATCAGTGTGCCCAACCTGCAGCTATCAGGCCAATCTATCCATCTTACCACCTTGTTGCCAAAGCCCTTTTTCTTCTGGAGAAGGCTGCAGATCTGACTGGGCTGGCAGTAACAGCAGCCTTCTCAGCCACTATATTCCCTCAAAGACCCGGGTGCTCGTGGGGTCAATGTGACAGGAAAGGGATCCCCATGAAGGAAGTTCTGGCAGCAGAGTAGTGCTGACACCTCTCGAGTAATTTAAGCAGCCTGTCCTCTGCCCAAGCACCTGGGAAAGATGGAAACTAGAAGGACACGTCTTACAGCAGAAGTGCTTCACATCTGTAAGACAACACACACTCTACATGCACAGTAAATCCAACTACATAAGCATGACAAAGGCCATCTTCTTTTAGTAACGGGAGATAGGGAGCTCCTTCCCTAACTATTACACCTGCATTTTCTTACTTAAATATTAAACAAATTTGTTCAGCTTCCAGCTAAGAGAAAACCCTAAGAATGAAGTTGAGGCATCCAGGTCCACCAGACTGTCACTGAAAACACGATTTACTTTATGCAGACCAGTCTCACCTCCTAAGCTGTGAATGCAAATAAGTGGTTAACTTCGTAGTTTCTTCAAGTTTCTGTACCAGCTCTTTTCTTCTCTCCTCCAATTTCAATCTGGAAAAAGGGGTACATAGGAAAGTGTTACACAATAATCTGGAGGCTAAAATACTTCATAGATAGGAGAGAAACCAAGAGAAGGTCCCTCATATTTTCATCTGGTTGCCAGCTATGAAAATCCAAGAGACTGTGTTAGCTCTCAGTCTAAAACCTAAGCAGTGTCAGCAGTGACTTTACCTGCAGAACACCAAGAACTGTAACAAACCTGCTGAGCGAATGAGCCCGTGGGGTGTCAGTTGGTGCACACTGTACCAAGGGAACGTGCACCCAGTAAAAGAGTAACAGATGAGTACCGGGAAAATAGCTGCAACTTCCAAGAAACAAAAATCCCAAAGCCCACTAATGCCAGTATTAGTTCTGATAATACAAGAACTTGGGGTAGCACTGCAGGAAGTTTAAAATTAAAGCACTCCCTTTGATTTCTAAGGCTTCGTATAAAGACAACGCACAACAAATTACAGCAGCATTCAGGCACAAGGATCCGAGATGACGGACCATATTTGGGAGTCCCTGGTAAAGATTTCTCCATCCTCAACAGTTTTGTCATCACCTCAGAGTTATGCAGTATTGTGAGGCTTATTATCAAGATTCATCTTTATGAAAAAGCAGGATTTATTGCCACCTGGGCATTATCCAGTATAGGTCTAAAACCACAAACAGTGGACCTCTCCCATACCTTTTGTCTGGCTGCTAGCAGAATGGATTCACTAAACATTACAGAGATTTTAAACTTTTCTAGTTGCCTTTTATCACTCCATTTACAACACAAAATATATTCCTTTCCCTCAGTGGATTCAGCTAAAATCCTCCCGTAGTTGTGGATTAGTATATGCTCCTCTAGCCCTTGCTCAGTCAACTGATACATGCCACAAGTTCTCAAGTAACTAATCTGAGCCATAAGAAAGTATCTACCCTCCTTAAAGAAAAAAAAAAAAAAAAGTCGATGCTCATTCTCAGAAACCTTCCTTTGGCCTTTCTGGCATCTGCAAGATGTATAAATTAAAATTCAAATGCAGACAACACTTAAAAGAACAAAACCCCAAAATCAACCATTGCTTTCTTATGCAAACTGAACGAAATACTCAGGAGTTCCCAGAACTCACTCTCTTTGAGTGTCAGATACCAGTAAAAAGACATTAAGTCCTCAATTCAGCAAAGCATGAAAAGCACTTGCTTATATCCATGCTTATTCAGTGAGCAAATCCGGGTTATGCAAAGGTGAATAAGTTACCCCGAGGTCAGCCAGGGTGCGAACTTCCACTCCACTGCCTACGCCGCGCGTGCTCTCACACCGCAGTACCGCGCTCATCTGCCAATACCTGCCAAGGCCGTTAAAAGCATACATGGTGTTTTTCTTTGCCCGGGAAGACACATGCCCTGGTTTCCAAACTAAGAATTATGCTCATCTATGGTATCAGGCATTCCTTCCTACCATTTTACGATTTATCAGTGACTTCTGTCTTCTTTTAAAGCCTAATCTATCCTGCTTTTCCCAGGCAGGACTGCTCTGCACTAGCTCTTTTGTGGATTTTCAATAGTGAACTATCATTTTATCTTCACGGGAGAGGCACAAAAATTGCTGTGTGTATTCAGTGGGAAAAGGCAAGAAAGAAAATTAAAAGCTCAGGAACTTCTTTGACTGGAGTCCTCAAAACAGAATGTGTTGTTTCACTGAATTTGTACTATTACAACTAAGAAGCTTGGGGTTTTTTTCTCCAAAGGACAAGCAAAGATTTGTTTTCCTTTATTTCAAGAGGTTGATAAAATATCATTAATCCCATAGAAATTAGATCCCCAAAAAGTTATTTCCTGGATGTAATTTGCTCTCCTAGCAATTAAAGAAGTAGTGGTAATACTTGTAGGTAAATTTCAGAAAGATATTAGTGACATCACAAGCACAAGCTCGATGATGCTATCGCTCCTGGAAGTTACAAGACACCCAGGAAATAATTTTATTATCTCACAAAAAATTGAGATTCCAGGACTTATTCCTCATTCTACATCAGGCCAAATTAAAAACCAAGCAACCACGCTACCAACCAACAACATTCAAACAGCAACCTTCCTTCTTTATAGCATAAGCAGGAACTTTAACATCCCCCAAACCATGTGAATAGCTGAACAACCATCCTGTGATCTATTCTGACACGGGCCTCTCTCACCCCTCCTGTACAAATTATCCTCTTACTCACTGTAGGAGTGACCTGAGTATTAGTGAGCCATCCTACTCCAGGGGTGATCTCATGTTTTAAAAAAAATTAAAAGACTGCACAGAATCTTAAAAAAATCCAACCAAACAAAACCCAAAACCAAACCAAAACCCAACCAAAACATAAAAAAGATGAAGTGCAGTGTAAAGTTACATGGACACATTTGTGTACCTAGGCAGAAGGGCAGGGGCCAGTTTTGCAGGCAAGAGCACAGTCAAGCAGCTGAATCACGCATCTGTTTAAATGCCTGTGATTAGTTCGAAGCTTTTGCCAAGGGCTAAAGCAGTCGTGGAATCTCCCTGCCGTTAATGCAGAGGCAAGAATGTAGCAAATAGTTTTCAACAGTTTCACAATCCAGTTATTTCTAGATAGTTGCTGGAAGGCTTCTTAGAGCAGTCAAGAGCATGCCCTGTCTCTGCTTTCTTGAAGCTGATACGTTATGATTTATACCCTCCTTCTGTAAATTGATTCCGAGTACATCTACTAGTGGCAATTTTCAGCATCCTACTCCAAAATAACCCAGGGCTATGCTATAATGTTTTTGTTTTAAGTCAGGGCGAGTCTCTTATTACTTCCCCCTTTAGAAAAAAAACAAAACAAAACAACATCCCCCCCAAACAAAGCTCAAAACACACCACCAAAAAAAAAAAAAAACCCAAACCAAGAAAACAGAAAACAAAACCCAAAAAAAACCCCAGAAAAAACAACCCAAACAAAACTCTCCTGACATTAAGCTCTGACACAATCCATAGCTTCTTACACTGTTGCTTCCTGATCAGTACCTGTGAAAACACTGAACACAACAACAGTGCAGCACTTTGAAGATGTTATGGCTCCTCCACTGATAATGGAGAGGAGGATCTTCCTCAGCTCCAAGAATCAAAATGCTGATGGTTGATCTGATACAATTAAATGTATCCTTTTCTCAGATTAGTATTTCAGGAAAAGTTTCACCATCTGAATCCTTCTACGGAAGGAAGATTTTCTTTATAGCAGACACATAAATAAAAAAATAGCCTGGTGTGAAAGAATTGATCAGCTCTCAAGTCATCAAGGCAGACAGTTTTAATATCATAAACAGCTGCATGTAGAAATTCACTGGAGATTTACTGGAAGAGCAAAAGCAGCAAACCAGAAGCCACCATAAATGCTACCTTAATGAGCAGGGTATGACATGAAATCTTACAGTAACCTAAGGAAAAAAGGGAGAGCTCTAACGACTACTTGTGTCACTACACATTGGAAAAACATCTGCTGTTTCATTTCTTCTTGACAGTGGGAGACAATTTTACTTCCCCTTGGTACTCCAAGTTTGGCATCTGACACATATGGGAAAACGGTCAGGTGTGACATTTTCTTTGGTACTAAACAAATCCAAACCACAAGACTAAGAAACTGGCTACCTATATACAGCATGGGTCAAAATTTAGCTATTACAACAGCATATTATCAGACTCCTAGATTCAAATGACTTGAGAATGCAATTCTGTTATTGACCCCTTGTACATTTATTAATGGAAGTGTGAAAGCAAGGGATCCATGGTACTTCAGATACTAACACCACCGACAGGAAACCTTTCCTGTGAAAATACAGCTGAGTAGGACATAACCCTTCTTCTAAACCATGCCTGAATTAGCAAGATAATGCACTTAAACTATTCTAAAGCAACAAGTATGTTTAAAAATCATGCTTAATACACACATATGTACTTTTTAAACAAAAAAAAATTCCTCACTACTTAGCTATGATTTCAGACCCAGCTTCAAAAGCCAGTAAGAGGACTCCTGCCATTCAGTGAAGCTGGAGCAACAGCAGGTGTTTCCTAGCAGAGGGAAGAGGGAAAGGCTTGCAGTGCTGATCGTGTTACTTTGATAAGGCATGCTACGTGGATACACACAATGACATTTTGGGTTTATTGCATTTTATGTGTGCTAGAGGTGCCCATAAATTTATTTCCACTTGCAGCTGATGAAAAGTCCATTTGTGAGAGTCACCTTTCATTTTCTTGAACTCTGAATCTGGCTAAAACAATTTATTGTGGAAGTTGCTTTGGTTACCAGTTAGGTAGCAGCAAGTTAGGAAAGTTTTGCAGCACTTAAACTTCTCTGAACTTTTTCCTTTTTTTGCCCCTCTTTTGGTTGCATTTTTGTATGTAATAAAACTCACAATGAAAGGCTCAGATGTTGCAACAATTAAGATAATCTTTGTAACCCGAGTTCAAATAGTTTACAGCTATTATCAGAAAGGAGTGAATGATGTATTGCCCTCCTGCTGGTATGCTGACATTCCTCAGTTATTTAACATCTGTCACAGGCATTTTCATGCTGGTAACAAACGCAGAGCGACTGATATTGCAGAGCACATGCAGGGTGTTCACATTCTCTCACAGTACAGAAGACTTCTTTGTGTTTCTGCACAGTGGGCTAATAACAGATTTAATTAAGATCTACATAGAACAGTTACTGAAGGAAAACAGCCCATCAAGGCATAGTTCAGGGTCTGTAATGAGTACAAAGGTTAGATTGCAGAAAGCAGCATTTAATATTAGCAAAAGACAACCCCTTACCTTTCAGCAAGTGCTTGGCTGGGTGTGCTTTTTACAGACAGCAGCTCTTCTTCGAGCCTCTTCCTTTCTGCTTCTAGCTGCTCTAGCTCATCTTGAGTGCGTTTGCGTGGCGTAATAAACTGCAGTTCTTTCAAAAGCTCTTCTTTTTCATTGATTAACATCAGTTTTTCCTTTTCAACATCCAGTGCCCCAGGCCAGGCTTCACTATCTAGCTTAGCGAGTTCAATCTTCAGATTAGCCATGCTAAAACAAAACACAGCAAATTTGTCTGAGCCCAGCACAGCACACAAATCCCAGGAAAGGCAGAAGCGATACGTTATTTTGAACTGTATCAGGACATAACAACGTTTTCTAGTCAAAGCCACACTTGTAATTAGTTTTGCTTCAAAACAATGCAGACTATGCCAGTAAAGCAAGCCACCTATCCAAGCTGACAGCATCGTGCATACACATTAAAAATTAGTTGCTCTCATTCCAGCGCCCAGTTGAAGCCATAACACCAACGAAAGCTTTATTCATCGTGATCTGTCTGGTATCATACTAGTGGCACCATGCTTTCCTCATTGAGGAGTACGAGGGATTTCACCTAAGCTGTTGGGAAGCTGACTGCTCCTCAGAAACACCAACGACCATGGTGAAACAACTAGCACCAGAGCAAGGTGCTCACTTCAGCCAAACGCACCTATGCAGATCTTAAAAGGCTGGAAGCATTGCTCTTCTACATGATTAAAATAAAAGGTAAAATGACAGCAACTACCTAAAGAAGGGAGATTATTAACTCAGAAGTTTGAGTTTGTGCAACTGCTGTTCCCATTGCAGGTGTCAAATCACAGAGATAAAGACTTGGTTATCCACACACGTTGTACAGATACGCACATATAATGGAAGCAGAAACTTCCCTAAATTATTATTATTCCATAGCTCATCCCGATTAAAACAGGTTCTTTCCAGTGTACAGTCTACATAACCATTCTGTCTATGGGCTCAGCAGCATAGCTTAAGAAGTGGAGGTCTTGCAATAGAAGTCCATTTGTCCACTAAGAAAGCCTTAAAAATTCCCATTCCAGATGCCACATATCTAGTAAGATGGCAACTTTCAGTCACTTCCAGCTTTAGCCACACCAGAACCAGCTGCACAGCTAAAGATATGGAAGCTTTGCACTATGTTGCAGTTCCTGGCTTTCTGCACCTCTCTCTCATAGGCTGGGAAAAAGGCAGAGGAAGAAGTCAAAATAGAATGACATTCCCGTACAATCCAGGGCAAGAGGAGCAGATCAGTTTATTTATTTGTAATTGTCACAGTTAAATACACCTAACTCAGCTCAACTGATACAAGTCTGTGCAACTGCAATGTTACCAGGCTCTAGGTGAGGTGCTGACCTACGCCACACTTCAGAAATAAACAGAGATAATTGGGTGTGTATAATCTTTCTGCAGTTCTGACAGATTTCTGGGAGAACATTTTTCTTCCTTCCAGTTTGCTTCCTATGATTAACAAACTAATAATACCACGCTTATTTTGCATCTACAGCATTAATTTTACAGTACATTAAGGCATTTATTTATGGTTGAAGCTAAGAATAGTTAATGTCAACTAACTCTCCCACTGCTTACACTAGAAGCTTAAGAGTAATCACCTCCCTTTCTTTTTCCATAGGTAACATTTTGTTTTCATCTGCACCTCAATGGAGAAACAAGAGCTTCAGAAATGAAAACCCATACTCCCACCAAACTCCTGCAGCAACAACTTTGACACAGGGTATTTTCACAGAAAAAAACAAAGTAAAGTAAACAAATACTATGAGCAGTTGCTACTAAATGGCAGGCTGAAAGGAAATTTAGCTTTTGAACATTTTGCAGCTCTTATGTGTATCATTTCTATTCCACAGTCCTTCAGAGGAGCAGTACTCGGAGGGAAAACAACCAAATTATTTCAGATGGATAATGAAATGTTAAGATTTCATCTCCAGGTCAGTGGTTCTAGCTAACCTTGTTCTGAAAGTAGCTGCTACTGACAGCTGCTTAATGGGTTATGGGATGATGGTCTCCAAACGGTTACTTCCTCTGCTATAGACGACCCTCTGCTACTGTAACTGACACTCTTTTCAGCTGCCTCCTCAGACAGGCAAAGGACTAGATGAAAAAAACCCGAACTGGTCTCAGTCTTTTGAGAAAGTCCTTGCTCAAGAGGTCAAAGAAGAGTATTAGCCAGATTCCATCTCTTCGAGACATTCTGCTGGCTAAGCAATGTAAAATACGCAACCTACAAAATTATCTGATCATTTTCAAGTAGAGAAGTTCTTACAAAATGTTCTCTCTTACTTTAACACAGAATAACTTAAGACTTTGCACACTTAATATTTTAGAAAAGATGGCCAATGCTTATTAAACTAGAATGATGATTACAATGGCCACAATAATGAAGGGATATGTAAGTGGGTACTGAACTTTATGTGCCAGCTGGTATCCCAAGATACATACAATTTATTAATTTCTTCCTGTAGCCACTGATAAAACCAGTATGTGCAAACACTTGAAAGACTTTAATGGTGTCTTCAAGGCATATGATTTCCTTATTTAGAGCTGAAAGAATGATTTATTACTGGGCAGTTTTCAGACAAAATTGAATAAAGATACTATTTAAAAGGAGGTTAATTTAACCTTGAAACACACTGATGTTTTATAGAACAAATAGTTGTGCAAAGGTAACTACACGAGCTGCTGAATTTTTGACCCACAATCTTATCTTGTTTGACTAAATTCTGAGAAATTGAGATACTGTTCATGTCTTTTAATTTATTTTAGGTAGAAGTGGCAAAGTGATTAGTGCCAGTAACTTTTTTGCTCCTACAAAGGAGACACAAAACACAATGCTGGGACTTCTGGGTATCAAAACATAGTCAAAATAGAGGATAATCTGGTTTTGGATTAAGTACAACAGAGGAGAAAATTCCATCTATCTGCATGTAATACACCATCTGATAATTAATATTATATACATGATGATGCTGAGCCCAAATCATGTATGTTCCCATACTGAACAAACACAATAGCCTTAGCACTCTGATAAATGCACTGATTATATCATGAAGTTTTATGAACCATAATAAGGATATAAAGGATTATTATTGTTACCAGCAAGGATAGTAGCTACTGCTTTGTATGAGAAAGATATATATAGGGGTGGGGGGGTGGGGGGAAGTTGGTTGTTCAGCGTTCTGCCTTTCAAGCAGAACAAAATATGTCTTTACTTGGTACTTACATGCTGCAATTTTTTCCCCCATTTTTCTACCTGACAATACCACAGTAAATGCCAAGTGAAATAATACTTAATTCTCATTTAGGAGATAATTAAATCAATTCAATGGCATTTCAGGGACAGTTTTCACCTGGGGAGAAGTGCTATTTTTTATTTTATTGCCTTGTTTAGTTCTTTACAGTAAAATAAGCAACTTTGGATGTGGGATAACTTTTTAGAGTTCTGTTCATCTTACATTACAAAGAATCTCTGTAACAAAAACCATTGAGATTTCTCAACAGATAACACCTAATTTTGTGTAAAGTATTAGAAAATAATACAACATAATTAATACTTTATTAATGGAGAGATATCTCCCCACACACTTTTTTAATATAGTGAATGATCCCCCAGCACTATGCAGCATTTCTGGTGCACCAGAAGACGTGCCATTCTAATCTCAAACGTTCTGCTTTTTGATGCCCATTCTTCAGTGCTGTGGCAATTCATCAAAGTGGCACTGCTTTCGGGAGCAACCGCCGCAGAACTTAATTTGAAAGGCATTCCACATTCATCAGTGGAGCAGTTCCTGATGTCTTTTCTCCTCAGGTTAAACTCATTAAAAAAACCAACCCCATAGTGATAACAAGTATTTAAATTATCCAAAGTCCCCGGGTAAATAATTAAGCCTACTAAATCTGCACTGGAAGTCTGAAGCAACTCTAAAATTGAAGAGCCTTCAGTGGCATAGTAAACTGAAATGATGATCCCAAAGAAGGATATAATGAACATAAATAACCTGGCACCTCATTTCAGCAGAGAGCCAGCTCACTCTATTCCCTGAATCCTGGAGCTGCCATTAATTTATCACTGTCTGCATTTACTTTCTTAAGACATTCAACTTAGCGTTTAATGTAAAATCTCCCGTTCAAAAGCACCGACTGCTCCTGGAAGTCTGCTCGCCTTCTGAAGGAGCAGAAAGCTTTGCAGGAATGCCCGGTGCCGACAGAGAATCGCCCACTAGAGGTCACTGCCAGCACGATGTTAGTGCTGCAGAGGCACCCTCACTTCAGAAAGCCACTAGCCCAATTACCTTCTCTTCGCCTCTTCATATTGCAGGCTAAGTCTGACCTTCTCTGCTAAATTTGATCTACTTCTTGCTCCAACCTGTTCAGAAACAAAGATAATAAAAAATTTAGTCTTACTACTGTGTAAAGTTGTGAAATGTATCAAGAAAACCTGTGCACAGGCTAGAAAATACAGCTTTGAAAACAAATAAAAGCACACCCACCTGCAGCCACAGACTTGCTGTTAAATGCCTAGTTATCTACTCAGATGTACAAAGTAGTGTTGTTTTCCTCTGATTCAGCTCATGTATTTTTAACTTCTGTACTACCAAATGCCTATATTTCTTCACAGTAAAACAAGAGCATTTTCAAAGCCTTGCAGTGACTGCACCCAAAATATTTATCTCCTACTTTGAGCTCCACTGAACACAGAATTTAGAACTAAGTGCATTTCAAAGTAAGAGTTCAATAAAATTGCTACATAACATAAGCTTAGCTCTTTGGAAAACCTTGTACAGGCTCTTCGTATAAACTGAGCTCTCAGAACTTCAAAGGCGGCACCAAAATTAAGCACAGCTTTCTGTGTATGTAAAATACACAATCAGTGAAACAGAGAAGGTTTTAATGAATCACTGAACAAGTAGCTCCCCTAACAGTTTTTCAGGTGCATGAAATGAAATTACCCATTTAAATTCTGAGCTCTTGTTTCTGAAAATTAAAACAAACTTCATACTGAAATAAGTCTGTAAGGTGAAACAGATCCCATAGACAGGTGCAAAAAATACTGTTGACTTATGTTGATCTTCACTGTACTGGAAAGATTTGATTAAATCACATTGTCATAAATGTTTCATGCCAAACATATACATTTCATCTGAATCTTGATTTCAAATGTAGGGGGAAAACATCAGATAACTGATTCCAAGTCATTCTTTCAAACATGCATATATAGACACCTATCAGCAACAGTATACAACCATTGGATTCCAATTCCAGTAACTGCTGCATTCTGAATCAATTTCTTTTTACAGCTGACAAAATGGAAAAAAGCTCACCTCACCAGAAATGTCAGTCTGAGACCCTGTATCCAGAGTCTGCCTAGAAAAACACAGCTGGGAATTTACAGAGCTGGAATTCAGGTCTGGTTCAGATGTCCCAATGGTCTGGTCAAGATTGAATTTCTCTCTCAGCTTTGCAAGACTCTGTCCAGGAAACAGAGAAAGAGGTAGTATTAAAGTTCCTTTGCACTTTACCATGTTTATATCAATTTATCTTTTTCTTTACCTAAGAGACTCACATAAAAATCCTGGGTTTACTTTATATTAAGCAAAATATCCTTTTATTCAAGCAGTTGACAGGTGACACAAAGGGTGACCAACACCTATGGCCATGTGGCTTTGTGTCTTTTGGTTTGGGGTTGTGTTTGGTTGTTTGGTTTTTGTTTGTTTTGGGGGTTAGGGTGTGTGTTTTTAACTTGCCAAGCAACTAAACATTTGGCTGATTTAAAAAAAGAGATCTGCTTTCAAAATAGGACAATTTAGATTTGGAAAATTCTGACTGATTTAGAAAATGGCCATGCATCTCAAACACATCTCTCAATTTTGTCCACTTAGTCTTTTGAATTGTGGTTTAGAAGTGACATGCGCATTGTACCTTACATACAAGTTCAGAAATCTACATTCTCTGCCTGACCTAGAGCAGGTTTTTGAACTAGGGAAGTCACAGGCTTCAGTTTCTGCACCTGAAAATTGATTTTAATACTAGTCTGGCTCAAAGAGTTTTGAGACTTCAAGAATCTCTTAAAGTAGAAAATGGAAAAGTATCATCAGGAAAGTGAGTCATGTTAAAAGAAATCCACACAAAGCTTAAGTCAGCCACTCAAAATACCTTCATTAAATCTTGTTTTTCTCTCTCCCCTGAACTTATTGCTTTTCTGATGGACTTCAGTTCACTCAGGATGGCTTTGGCCTCACACAGTTCGTACCCACTCTGGCCTCCAGACATTTTTTGGTCAATTCTACACGAAAAGAAAATATTAATATCAGATAAAGAAATTAACAGTAGTATCTCTGCTGTTCTGCTTCAGGCAGAAGCACAGTTAGAGAACAGAAGGAGAGGAGATAAGAGATATAATTTCCTGTAACAGACATGTAAAGAGGAAAGAGGACATTGAAGTCTCCATTAAAATACTTACTACTGAATAGCTACTACTTGGCAAAAATGTCAAGCTATCTGACAGGTACGCAGTCAATGGCTTCTGCTAACATCAGGAAATTTTATGGAAAGATCCTTCCGTTGGCTTTAAAACCACCTCAGCTAAACTACTGGGGCCTTACCAAAGGCAGAAACTCCACAAACAATTCTAGTCAACCCAGTCTGAAAGATGTAAGGGGCACAGAGCACCGATGACTGCTCTGCACACCACCAGGAGTGCAGCATTATTGCTGACAACACTGCCAAAATTCCCATCCTCACCACGAGGCTGCGGCATGGACGCTCGTTCAGGGTACACCTTTCATAATATTCACTGCTTGTGGTGCTTACAGAAACAGGATTTATTATTAGCAGTGTTCCTCTGCCCAGACCCACATCACACCACGGCAGACAGGCAAGCTTCTTGGTACTAATCAGCCTTGTGGAGAAGAAATGTAACCAGCACCAGTCTTGTCTCAGCTTCTCTCTGGTTCACCCTAATCCTAGGCATTAACTGTCTGGAACAGTTGTTCTGCTCGGCCAGTCACCAGGCTCTCTTTATTCACAGAATCTCTAGATAATTAATACCATATGTCATACACTGGACAACTTATTAAATTCCTAGACTATCAATGATTTTAAAAAACATAACTTGAAAATATAAAAAAAAAAAGCCCCTAAACTTAAAGAGATGAAATGTTATTTCATTCTAGTGTTTCCACATTTATTCCAAGTAGTACAGTTTGTAAACACATTTCTCAGATCTCTGGTTTAACTGAATATTTTATGGCATCATAGAAATGACTGCAGCCATGCTTTGCAAAATTAAAACCAACAGTCATCTTAACAAAAGTCAAGCATTTGCTAGAGAATACATTCTTTTATAAATCATTTTTTCTATCATCATTCATCATCTTTGCTGGAAGACCTTAACCTCGTGAGTGAGGAATGAGCAATTTAATGATCTCGAGCATTCTCTGCAAGAACAGCAACTCGCAAACACTCCTGTAACTGTGTTCTATTTTCTTCCATGTTGTGCACAAAGATATCAAGGCTCCAAAGCAGTCTTTAAAGCTGTGGGCATGCCTGTTTACCTTTCTCCACATTTCAGTTTTTGTACAAACTGCATTTGTGCAACAAAATTACCTATGTGACTCAGAACTCAAGATGCCTATTCAAGGATATATTTGTTTCAGCTTGAAAGTTCCTCAAATTTTTTCATAGGTAGGCACTTACTGTCTGACAACACTCAATTTCTGGTACCTTATCAGGTTGCTAAGGTCAAACAGATACGGGCTATACCAACAACTGAGCTCACGAATGAACAGTTGGGTAATACACCATATGCTGCCCAGTAATACGACGTGCCACATTCAAATCACAACTGCTTTATTCTGTATATAATCAAGATGGACAAGAAGGATCTCTGACATATACGATATTCCATCTTCCTGTTTTAAATTAATGGGATTAGTACTGTTTGAAAGTGGCTGACTGAATTTTAAAAACAAACGTCCATTGTGTTTCTGTGGAATGCTGTTGACAGTTTCTGAAACATGCTTTGGATTCCTATCAAAATGGCTTGTGAGCAAGCTGCTTTAAAACAATACTTCATTGTTGAATTAATATAATAAAACCAGCATGATTGGCTAACCTTTAATCCTGGGACAGCAGCATGAGCTTTTATCACCTTAAGCTTTAGAATCAATGTGCCTTTCTTTCTTCTATATTTTGCTTCAAATGAAATCTGATTTATGGTTAAATAAATTCAATCGACTATCCTTTTCTCCCTTCACTCCTTGCTAGTCTTTATATATCTGAATAATAAACAAGTCTCACATTTCTGTTTTTGTCAGAATGAAAGAGGATAGAAACTTGATTGGCATCCTCCTAAGATACTGAGGGTTTTCAGTTCCAAATTCACTACAAAGTCCTCATACCAGAAAAACATTTTTTTATCCATTCTGACATGTCTCCAATTATGATTGGCCATTTCCTGGACCAGAATTTGTTTCTCTCATTAAAACAAAACAAAAAAACAAAACAAAAAACAAAAAACCAACAACCTACCATATAGATCTGATCTATTAAAATACAGAGGCAGACAAGATGTTTTTGTTAGAACTGGGAACTGAAGTCCAACCTCTCAGCTCCCAACACAGAAGCTCTGTCATCCTTTGCAAATCACTTCTCTGCATTCTAGTACTCTACCTGGAAGCTGGAAATGCACTTCCCTTCTCTCACCTTTTGCCCATCTTCCCTATATATTCTACAAGATCTCCAGGATAGAGATTATTACTTATCTGGCAGTACTATGCCATACACAGGAGGTCCCGAGAAAAAGGGTAAATGAATCCAGACAATATTCTATTAAGGCTGCAACATTCCTTCTGCTGCTGCTGGAACTGGTGTACTAAGAGCACAGCATTTCAGGACATAAATGTATCCTTAATGTATGGGTGGGTACAAACCACAGGACACAAACCAACGAGCATTAATAAATTTCTGTTCACTTTAGTCAAGAAAACACACTTGTTAGCAAGGTTTCCCCTGCAGCAATATCTCTGATGAGAATTCCAGTGATATTGTAGGGCACAACAACAAAAAAAAAAAAGCAGGGGGGACCAGAACGGAAAAATCTTTCCCTAATAATCCAGCTGGTTGAATACCCAGAATGCTCAGTCAGTTCTGCATCAGCCCATTGGACACCAGGCATTCCAGCAACTGGAACAAAGAAAGTCAGGTCTCTAATCCTCAAATTGTCACTCATTTCCAACTCTGCACAGTTGTGCACCATCTATACTTCTGAGAACAGCACCCTCTTCTGAGCTCAGAAGTGGGGAAGAAGACAGACCTAATTACTTTCAGAAATGTTAAAAATGCAGTTTTTAAAATGGAACATGCAAAGCAGCTAAATACTTCCTCAGGACCCTTAAGCACCGTTCTTCTTTCTACCTCTTTGCAACACAAGCTACCTCATGGGAAAAAATAAAATGAAATAGGAGGGGGAAGAGATTTCTCCTGGTAACACTTGCACAGTAGGTTTGTCATTTCTACAGATTTCCTGCTTCTGAACTGCAACAAAAAGAGTTACTGGATTCTCGTTTGTCCCTCCAAATAATTCCCTCATGTAAGATGGATTCAATTCCATGCTAAAAAAGGAATCAATTTCAACTATTTTCTTTTACTCACTGTTGCAGTGTTTCAAAGCCCTGCTCCTTGTACAGCAGCTCTTGCTTCATCTGAGAGAGTTCCCTCTTCAGCTTCTTAACCTTGTGTGTTAAATCAAAGCAAGAGTTAGAAAATTCCTCTTGTTAAATGGCGTAACACATGGCTTTGAACAATTAATGTATTCTCCACATCAGATGAGACAAAAAGAGAGAGTAAATTGCTCCAATGACACATATTAAAACCAAAAGGATCCGTTCTCTGCCTGATGTCTATGGGCAACATGCTTTAGTATTAAAGGAACACAAACAGATTAAATCACATTCCTTATTTATATCGATACCACACTGTGTTATTAAACCTGGGAGAACTTTAACAAGTAATTTACTTCTCACTTGTTAAGCATGCATTTCAACTGTCCTACAGGGACATGCCTGTTTATTTTTAGGCTTATTATATTTTCACTTTTTCATTCCAGGAAGCTCTCAAGTCATTTGCACTGTAAAAAGACAAAGTGTAGACTTTTTTTTTCCTTCCTCTTGTGAACCATCCATTCTTACAAAGCTTTACAGCCACTAGATCCCTAAATATATAATACATGTTTGTTTAATTAAAAAGATAACAATCAATAAACATCTTTGGTTTGCAAATAGGTGTCCATTCATTAGAAATGTTCTTGGCAAAACATTCCTTACATTTGCATACTCAATTGCTTTTTAATCTTAGTATTGCTATTTCAGATGTTAGCAGCCAAGAGTACACACAAAATATTTATGAATCAAGATGAAATACTCCATTTTTTTATGTCACACTTCCAAAATGTACTAAAACAACGTTTCTAGATCACCTACAAGGGAGTGTGCTTCAGCAAAAATGACAGTTTATCCTTAGCATACATTTAGAGACAGAAATGCCTTCTTGAAATGCAGAGTCCCACATTTTTTTGATTTATTTGTACATCTCTATTTGGCTCATTTGCACTCTACATACGAGCCAGATATTGTCAGGTTTTTTACCTTTCCAATTAATAAGGTGAAAAAAGGAAAGGCCTGCTGGAAGTCCCTTGCTCTCACCTACCACTGTGAAATTCCTGCTTGTTTTCATATCGTCCACAGACAGGCCACTTTTGAGAAATGGATTATATCATAATGGAGAATTTTGACCAATTTAACTGAAATCAATTTCAAAACATGTCTCCAGGTCTTTTTGTACCCAGATGCCCATAGATTTCCCACTTGGTGCTATTCTTCGAATTTAAAGGGAAAAAAAGTGAGATTTGCAACATGCCAGGTGAGTAACAGTACTGAGCGTCAGCAGTTGCTGCAGTTTTCCAGGAGAATTAAAATGCTTTGCAAGTCTAAAAGAACCAGTGATTCGCAGGGAGGATTGTATCTCACAGAAACCCTTACATTTTTTCTCAAGATCATCTTCTGAGTGTCCTCTGCTGTAATTCATCATCATTTCATTATCAAGAAATGTGAGTTAGCACATTATCCTAGAAGGACGTGACCTACATCATAACAGACTCTGTGTTTACTGCATTGTACTTGCATTAAAATATTCTCATGCTCTTTGTCTTCTCCTTCAGAACTTCCATATAATTCCCACTTGTTCACAACACTTTGTTTTATCCTTCACCCCCTTCCTACTGCTTCTGTATATCATCTCAAGTCACCTGAGAGGCCTCTTGCTTCCTCCTCCTAACCACATCTTTAAGAGGGCTCCAGTGCTAACTCTCTTCTGTTACCAGCACCTCGAGCAGTAACGAACTGCAATGACAAATTGCCCCCTTGTTGTTTTACAGAGGTACACCCCATACTCACTGCACATACATAAACCATACTGTGATCATATGTTCTTTGTGTTGTTTGAATTATCTCACTGATGATTAAGACCCCAAATGGCTGCACTCAAAATCCACTGCAGAATCAGATCCTTCAATTTTAATCTTGTGCAAAAAGTCTTTCTTCTCCTGCTTATTTCGTTTAGCAGCTTTCTGGTTTCTATCATATTTTCTCCACCAGCTATTGTGGAACAGGCAATTCTCATATCCAAAAGGCTCCACATGCATGTATTAAGCACAGCTAACAAGGAAAAGGCCAAAGGCCAATTTAGAACTTCCTCAAATGCTGAGTTTCCACCCTCCAGCCACCATTAACCCAATGATACCAGCAAGCCTCAGTGAGACAGAGAAACAGATTTAGTACATCTGACCTAACAGTTCACTAAACAAGTTCTAACTAGCTGGCTAGCAGTTTACTAATGACTAACTTTGTTTCCCATTAAGTCCATGCATGAGTATCCTGTAAAATGCCGAGAGATGGCACATCAGCAAGCATCCTCAAACAGTCAAATAAGGGTAAACTATCATAGCAGTCATACCTCTCTTGCCATCTTCCACGAAAACCACTTCCCAGCCCTAGCAGCACAGGGCTCCACTTTTTCTTATCGCAATGATTTTCACATCCAGTGGCTTTGGATGACAACACACTTTCTGTTGATACAGATATTCTTGGACTGCACCCTTCTAAACTCTGCAGACAAGATTCAGGTCACCCATTTTAGCCACATAGGACTTTGCAATGGCAATAAATCAGGCGTTGGGAAGCAACGGGATATTAGGCTCCTTGACTCCAACAAACAATAAAGAAAGGAAAGCATCTCCAAAAAATTAATTACTGGGATTAACACATCTGCCTCTTTCCTCAGGGAACAGATCATACATCTGCAGCCAAGAGGGAACTCTTGTTTCTGCATCTTGAGCTGGGAGGCTATCAGCACTAAGTAAGAGGAGAAACTGAGCATGGGACCATGTCTACATTTTCACCTCTGACTTCACAGGAAGTTTGGGGTTGGAAGGGACCTTTACAGATCATCTAGTCCACCCTCAGACAACTTGCAGGTAACTGTATTTACATTTGGTCATGTATTTTGTTCTTCAGAAACACTGTTAATTTCCAAAATATAGTAGTGATGGCCTCGACAGAGGTAACATCTGTTACTGCTCCACTTATTTTAGAAAGAAGTTGTCGCCTTGTCTTTTCATTCTTGTTCCTGACAGGGTCCTCACTGCTGTTGATTCTCCCTACTAAACTTAAAAGCAAAACAAAGAAAAAGCTTAAAGACTTCAGCTTTTGCTCCCACCTCCTCCACTGTTAAAATAAGCTCTCTTGCTAACCACGTGACCCTCTCCAAGAGACTACAAACTGACTGTAAGTATGATTGGCCATGTAAGCAGTCAGAAGGGCAACATCCAGATGCCCGTTTTACAACATACTCTATCCTCGATTTGTACCAAGTTAAACAATTTTAATTATCTATTTCACTGCTATTGTTTAGACTCCTAATCAGAATTCTTACTGCAGGTGAAGGAGGATGTTATGCTCAGAGGTTCTAGGAGTGCTGCTCTGTGCAGAAACCAGGAGGGGGCAATGGAAGAGCTGAGTAACTGCTGTCGCTTGTGCTGCTTCTGCTCCCACAGAGTCTGTATTCCAGGCCTCATCGAAGGGCTATGCTGTGAGGTGATGTCTTTTGAGCCTGCATGGTTTGATCTAGTTTCTCATTACTACCTACAGAAAGCCTAGGCTAGCCATAAAGCATTATATGCCACACCTAAAATAAATGCCCTATGCATATTTTAAATGTCTTCTGCACCACTTCCACCTTGTTCCCAATAAATCCACTAGGCATTACCACGTGAATGGAAGCCCTTTATATGGAGTCTGTGACCGTACTGAACACAGATGATCAAATGGTGGGGTTTTGTTCATTACCAGTTTCAAACACAAACTTTCATTCTTGATCCGAACTGTTCCATTTTGACAAAAGTTTCACACCATTATTAAACACTGTTTTGTAAGTACACAGAAATTTGTGAGGCAGTTCAAAAAGCTAATAATGCATTTCTCACAGAAGAAAGATTCTGTAAAAACAGTCATCCAGCTGCAGCTCAACTTGGCCTACAACTTTTCCTTTTTCACCTAAAGATTTTTATTGTTTTAAAAACAAAAGCTTACAAGTGAAGATAGCTATCAGATTTATCTGAATCCACATCTAATTAGAATACCTGCCAAAGTTTGCCCAAAATGTGTTATCTGAAAGTGACAGAAATAGCTTTAAAAGTTAAACACCTCTGAATGGTATTTAATGAGAATATTAAGAAGTTTCAGTACCAGGGTACAAGTTACATCTGCTAGTTCAAGCATTGCTTATTCTATAGCAATAATCTTCACACAGAGAATACAAATGAATATGAGTTAAACACTCTCACCCTTAATCTTGTAGTGGAGATTTCTGCCTTCAGAATGTCAGGGTCATACTTCGTGCTTGATGAGGAGCCTGAGAACACTTTTTTTAAATGACAAAAAAAAAAATTAAGTACTTTACAATCATTAATTAGTCCTTTCCTTGATGAATCCACAGAGATCTAAAACTACAAACTACATAATACTTTCAAAAAGCCAACCATATCCTTTTATAGAATAGTCAGCATTTCAGGATGGCAATAATCAATGGATAATCAAAATTCCCCCCTTTCTCCCCTACCACTATTTGGTATCTCTCCTCCTCTGCTTATCCCAGGATCCTAAAGTAGCACCCTCATTCTTCCTGGTTTTCCATCCCTTGTTTTTTGTTCCCAGTCTTCTTGGTGAGCCATCTTGTGATCGATCACCTTTTCCAAGAAGCTGTAATTTCTAAGGAGATTTCTGGAGAGAGGATGATTTATTCAGAAGCCTCAGAGGTCCACCACTCACTCAGATCTTCCACAGCTGTACATGTTACTTTTATCACACTATCTACTTTTAAGAGTGATGTTTGGTCAACAACAAGCCTCTGACAGCACTTAAAACTGCATGCCAATTCCTGGGCCAAAATTGTAAAACGTGTCTGCTCTTTACCCCTGATCACAGCACGCAGGCTACAAAACTGGTTTATGCTGCTCTTAAAAAGAAGCAACAGTTCACATCTTGTTCTGCTGCAGACACCTGTCAACAAAGCAGGGTCATTTCAGCATGCAGCCATGAAGTGCAAAGAGAGCCTCTTTACTTTGAGCCTAGATTTTGCAGAATTTTGTTCTGACAAGCTGCACGACAGAATAGATTTCAGAGCCAACTCTCTAAAGCGTGGCTCAAAAGAGTTCAATTTTATCAGAGATAAGAGGGTTCTCTCCAGCAGAATATGTTTATACTAATTAATAATAATGATAATAATAGAGATGCTAACTCTAAAAAAGCCAGAGAACAAGCTGTTCATAGCAAACCTTGAAAAGTCATCCTAAAGAGTAACAGGATTCCCTGCAAGGCAAAGATCAAAGACCTTGCATTGTATTTTCTACTGTACTTACAGCTTGTACGAGAGCTTGATTTTTCTTTGTAGGCATCGTTCAGCCGTACATACTCATCCAGTGCAAGTGCCAGCCTCTGTTCTTTCACCTGGTACAGTTCTTTCTGAGTACTGAGAGCATCCTGGGCTACCATAAGATAATCTTTTAACATTCTCTCTTGTTCTTGCCTCCACTGTTTCCTGGGATCTTCTATTTGTGTCGTTTCTTCACAGGAGAAAAAGAAAAGATTTAAAAAGACCTCTGCTGAAATCTGTTGACAACCAAATTGTTTCTTTGCTGGTAATCAACATCTATAGATCTCCAAACCACAGCTTGCCTTTGGTTACTAAGCAGATGCTCCATTTTATTTAAGCTTTTCTTTGTCACAACAGTGCGTGTAACAAACGGTATCTAGGGGATCAATAGCAAATTAGGAATTAGCGTGCAATAGGTAAATGCTTATGTAGATCATTCACACATCTCCAGTCTTGAATTAATAACATCCTGAAACTCAAAGGTATTGGGGTTTGCATCAGAGTGTTTGGAAATAATTGGATCAATAGTCTTTCAATGGCATCTTAAAACTTAACGCATTCCTGAACAAAAAGGAGAAGTAATCTTGGCTATTACACTTTTTTCAACACCACTCCCCTACACACTTCATTAATTTTTACAGCTATACATTATTCATGTTTTATACTGGTTATCTCTCTCCTTTCCCTCTACAAAACCAGCTTTATCTTTTCTCCTGTAACTGAACTAGCAGATCATTAGCTGTCCACATCATCTCACCGGACTCTATCCCTATCCCTGCTAGGCATCTGATCCGAGATACAACTTTCTTTTAGTCATAGACAGAGAGGGCCATCCTCACAGGGCACTTCACCAAAGACAGGTGCCCAAGATACACGGGACCAAACTGCTTTGTTGAGACATCTACCACTTCTTTCCATGGGCTACCCAGGCTATATAAATGAGTAGGTTGAACAGGCCCCTAATTCAGAACGGGCTGCAGGCCAACCACTTCAACTGCAGCAGACAGACAGAAGACAGACTTGCACAGAACGCCTAGACGAGAGGATCCAACAGAACACGTTGGTATATATTAAGAAAATTGGTGATGAGATCAATCTAATTGTATGTATTAAGATTTATTTTTTATCATAAGCATGCAAAGAGGAAGAGTTAAGGCTGAATATTCAATCTTACAATTAATATTTCCCGATTTAGTGCAGCACTTTTTGAAGTTGTACAATGAGTAGTCTTTGTACAAGATGTACAAAGTATAAAAATAGTCTAATAGGTATGGAAAGTTTGAAATCTGAATGCAAATATGAAAACATTTTCTTTGTAAGTTAACATAGTATGAATCCACACAGATTTACAGAGGAAAAAAGTAACATTCAGTACCAAAGTATTTAAGTGCAAAGTATTTAAATTACTTCAGAATTTTTCTGCAAAAGGAGGAGGGCAGTTTATTCTCTGGGTTAGATTTCTGCCACTGAAGTTCTCTGAATTGCTTTACTGTGAGAGCCAGTGCAGGGATGAAATAAAAATGGGAACGTGTGGCTGAAGAGTGGGAGAAAGAACGAATTGCAGCAGAACCAATCTGCTTCCCCTCAACTGTAGCTGAAGTGCACTTTTGGGGAGAAGGCACTCTTTCAACTCCACATATGAGAGGATATTTTGTAACAGCAGAAGCTGGTGAGAACAGGTTCTGGTTAATAACAATTTCCCACACTGACCAGCTACTGTGTTTCAAAAAAGCCTTTTTTGGTGTTAATATCATATAAACCAAAAGACATGCAAATAAAAAGGAGCATCCCATAAAACTAACCCTTTTGAATCCTAAACTGGCACTGTCTATGGAACTACAGATGCTTTAAAAAAACCAACAATCCAAACCCACCAAAAATCAAAACCCACAAAAAACCCAAACAGAAATAAACAGACAGACACTTCACCCTCCACCACTTACGGACACAGCAAGGTTTTGTATTTCTACTTGGGAAAGGTATTTCTTGGATGCACACAGAGTATAAATCACGTAAACTCAAGTGTGGTATATAAAAGACTAAAGCAGAGAAGCTCTATATGCAGTTGGTTTTCCAATAACCTCAACAGGAGCACTCTCTCCAAAAAAACTAGCTATAGCTGCGGACACACACATATATCCATGTTTATAGCCACCTGCTCTCCTCCACAAAGATATCAGGCACACAAAGAAGCAAATCGATACCTTTTCTCTTCTAAATAGTCAACACATGGCCCTGTCTGCGGCCACTTATTGCTGTTGTGCTTTAACACACCTTCACATCCACAGTTATTTACACAAGATAAGAAGTGCTGGTTTCCAGAGCTGTCCTTTTTTGTGAAGCAGGATGAAGAGCATGAAGCAGGACTCTCATGGGTCAATGATCAAATAGGATAAATGCAGTTATGTTGGTTTTTTAGAAGAATGTAATGATGTGATTGTGTTTTAAGAGTACAACCAGCAGCCACCAAATAATCTTACAAGATTGGAAGGTCTCATCTTCGAGCATGTTGTAGGTAATTGCTTTGTAGGTTTTAAGTGAGGATTGCTCAACATGCAGCCCAAAGACCAAATGTAGCCTGCAGAGTTCTAAAACGTGGCCTACAGATGCCCTGTCCTTGTGACTGCAAGAGAAGGACAAAGCTGATCAAAAGCAGATTATTTTGTATTGCTGACAAATACAATCAAACGTTTTCTTTTTGCCTCTCTAAGCTGCATGTGCAAAACAATACCATGATTATATGAGCTAAAAACTTTTGTACTGATAGTGATAAACAAGTTAAAGGTGACCATGCATTTTAAAAATTGTACACTAACTTCAGCATAGCAAGGTGTGGGTATTAGCCAGCGTAGGTACACTGACTGGTAACGTTACTCTCACCCAATTCGAGCTGCATCCATTTTATTCCAGAGTGGATGCTCATTCTGGAAGATAGGGAACACTGGGAAAAGCAAAGCTGTACTGGAACGACTACTGGGGAATTGTTACTCAGTTTTTACCAAGCAGAGAAGGCTATGGAGTATTTTTCACTCTATGCCTTCTTAAATATGATGAAGTGGAAAACTCCAAAGAGCATATCACTTGTTTGGCAAGTTGTGTTATATACACACACACACACACACACATATATATATATATATAAAAACCCATGTGCCTGTGTAGTGACACCATATGCTTGTTGATCTATGATTTTTCATCTGTCTCAGTTCTAATCAGTAGGTCTACCCCACAGAGCAAGAAGACAGAACTATGGATAATATTTCTGGTACTGTAGTGCTGCATTTTGAAAGGTATGTTTATGTTTATCTAGAGCACATGCACTTTCTAAGAGCCAGTAACATTTTTTACAAGCAGAGTTCTTTCAAAACCAAATGTTTATACTTCTCAGGGTAAAGCCTCACAAAGATAAGGTGGTTTTGTTTTTTTGTTTTTTTTTTTTTCTTGGATGAGAATGTTTTAAGCACCTGTTATTAAGGTCAAACTTGTATACATAATAATACTATTGGGACAGTTACATGCACATCATTGAGGGAAGAGCTCGCTGAACTTTTAGAAATGAGATGTGAGGCCCTTCATGCTTAAACCAAAGAGTGAGATTTAAACCACAAAGAACAGCCAAACATTTTCCTACGCTTATTATTCGACAGCTAATGTAAAACAAACTTGGAAGATCTGATTCCATTTTTAGGGTAGATCAGTGTTTCCACTGGTGACTGTATGAGGATGCCTTACCATCTCACCTGCAGCAGACATGAATTGTGAAACAAGCAGCTTTCTAGCCAGACAGATGGGGAAATGTTACCTCTGCTGGTCAGGTGAGGGGTAAGCACTGGATATGACAGTTGTTGGGTTGTATCAGTTCTAGAAAGTGCTCACTGAACTTCAATCATCAGCAGTGGAGAATGAATAGACCATCTGTCTGGGCACAACCTCTCCCACACTTTCTGAATCACCAGACAGTTCAAGAGTTCAGCTGTCTCTGGTAGAGAAAATGCAGAAGATATACTGCCATCATTTTCTGCGGTGCAAACTCAGATATGAACTGAAGGAATCTGCTTAAAGTAGATCTTTAAACGACTAAGAGTGGTGCATCAGGCTCTATCAAGAGCACTGCTTAGATTTAAGAAGATCTTTATGTATCAGCTTCCTCTGACCATTCACAATGCAAAATAAAGATCCTTAGTAACAGAATAAGGAGAGTGGTAGCGTGCCTGATATTCAGGTTACTTATTCCTAATTTGACTGGCTTTTAGCATCATCTGGCAAAGCCACTTGCAAATCAAAATTACTCAATTCTATTAAGAGATCTTGATTTAAACCCAATTAATGTAACCTTAAACAAATTACCACAAGTGCATAGTTAATAGATTTTTATATATATATAAAATTATAAATAAGCAATTTATTTCCTCCTATTTGTAGAGATCTGAGTGAGTACCCAGACTGGAGGGAGACTGAGCCAGCAAGCACTTGCAGTCTCACCCAGGGAACCGCGCAAGGGCAGGACGGCACGCTTCACCCGAGGCCATTCCTGCGCGCTGGAAGAGGAAGCTGCGCTGGCTTTAATCACAGGGCTCTTCATGAACTACACTCTTCCTGGCTCATTGCCAGACAGGTTTGATACACTTAAACTCCGGCAAGAATTTGGCTCAATAACAATAATTCAAAATCAAAATGCCAGGACTGACTTTAGGCCTTGAAAGTTTTGTTTATTCCTTTGGCTAGAACTTGCTGGAACACTGCTGTTTATGCATGCTCTGTGTAACTATACATAAGAGATGTATTATACGTAAGACCCAGGCCATAGTCAGGCATGCCGGGTTTTTCTGAGATACTTTCCTATGTTAAGTTCCTGTTTGCTATCAAGAAGCTCTGCCAAATATTTACAGTCTCCATGAACAGAAGGAAACTATTACCTTATCAGCAGTAGATCGCATTTCCCTCAAATACATGAAATTAAAATCCCACAGGGCAGGGAACGGCTCCCTGACGCCCTACCGCTAGACATGAGAGAATTGGATATTTTACTACAGGACTAACAATATGTGGAAGCAATAGTTTTTCAACATCTCTCCTGGCCAAACAAAATAATAGCATTGATTTGCTCTAGAATGACCCACTTATAAGCTGTCTTCAGTCAGACACGCTGCATTTAAGCAACAGTTAGAACACGTATTCTCAAGGGGTCCCGCTGAAAGAAAATGCTCGACTGCTTCTGAGGAGGACATATACATGCTCAAATCGTGTCTTTATACTTTTCATCTTGAAGAGAGAACTCTCCTCTGTCTAAGCACATGCCCATATTATTCTAGCTTGCAAATGTAGAAGAATTGCCATCTCAGAAGAAAGGCTGTTTAAAGAGAAACCAGTTGAACTAGCGGGGAACAAGGACCAGTGAGCTAAGATTTGTAGTGAGGAGAGCAGGGGGAGTTGCATGCCATAGCTGGAGCTGCTCTAATAGCCCTCTTTTTTGACAGTAATGGTTTCCACCTCAGCCCACACTCCCCAACATTACATATTCACATGTTCTCTTTTACGCAGTCTTTGATGCTCACTCAACCCAGCACAAAGCCTGTTCCATGTACTAAACCCACCCAAACACCTACCAGCTCCAAGATGTAACATGAAAGCAGGAACATCATGTCCTGGCAGGTTAGGTGAGTTGTGCCACGTTACCAAAGGTCCAGTAAGCCTGAATAAAAGAGGAAGAACCACCTAGATGGGGAAAGAACGAGGCATCCTTTTTTTTTTTTTGGCAGCAGCAAGCTTACTTATGCATCCAGTCATCCATTATACTCATCAATATCATGCACCTTCTACCTCAATATACTAACTTACAGAAAAGCTTCCATACATGGAAACCAGGGCTACAAGGCAGGACAAGAGATGGCAAAACTGCAGTTGCTGAGCCCTGAAAAGAAGCTAGTTCTGATTGATGCAGAAGAGAGCCACACAGAGCTGGCTGTGCCATGGGCTGCGCCATGTCACAACTCATCCAGCTGCTCAGTGTCAGGGTAGCAACTTTTCTGTCTGAAATAGTAAGTGATGACAATATAATTCCATTACACCCAATACCTTTGGTTATCTGGCTTAATAACTGCAGGACTACTACTTTCAACCAAACAGAACACCACCTTCAAGAGAGTAACTCAGGTCTCAAAACTCCAAACCCAACAGCAGACTACATTCAGGATTCCTCATCACTGGTGCTTCTCCTGAACCCCAGTGGCTGAAAAAAATTGTGCATGCTAAATCCAGATTGGCTTTTGAACAGCCCACAATACCTTTGCTGTGGTAGATTCCATCCTACTCCACAGAGATGGTTTGAAGAGAAGTGTCCTAGTTTGAGTGAAAAGAGAACTAATTCTCTTCAGTGATACTGCCTTTCACGTGTCTTCTAAGTGCACTGTCTCAAGTTAACAGCAGATTTTTGCAAACTGTGTTGTTTTCTAGAAGTGATAACACTCAATGTTTAGAGTTACTGGCAAGGATTGGTGCGCAGACCAAGGTCATGGCTAAATTTTGTGTGCCACATGGGGGGTGCAGAAAGTACAAGGCCACATCTGCAGGGAGAAGAGGACTGGACAGGTGACCCTACACTGACCAACAAGGCATTCCATCCCAGATATATCATAGCTGGTACAAAACTGAGGGATCATGAGGATCAAGCTCTCTTCTTCAAAGTCCGGCATCCTCCATCCATTCTGTCTTTGATCCCAACCTGTATGTTCCCGAATCCATTTCCAGAATCCAGCTCACATCCGCTGCAAAGTCCAGCCTGGGACTTCCCCAGTGCCTGCTCCGCATAACTGCCAGCAGGGGGTTGGGTCTGATACTGGTTTTGTATATATTCCATTTCATCATTTTCATTAAACCTATTCTACTCTTCTAATCATCACATCTCTCTTCCCCTTCGGAGAGGGGTTAGCAGAGTGTCTCTGTTATAGGCCTACTGGATGGCCCTGACCCAAAACCTTGACAAGGTGATACCTGGAAAGCAGCCTACCACATGCCGAAGGCAAGCCCCTGGAAAAAGGCTGCAGCCAAGCCAAACCGGGGCCAACCACAGCGACGGAGAATCAAGATTTCAATGGCACATCCCATGAAAAATGTCTCAAGATGGCACAAACAAAACCAACAACCCCCCTTTGACATTTAACATCAGAAGAGGAAAAATAGTGTCTGCTCTCAACCATCACAGGATAACATGAGTTAGCTCAGTCATGGGTGGTGAAAGCAACTTTATGAACAACATTACACAACCACAATGGGGGTGTTTATTCTAGAAGTATATCCCACGTTACTTAAACTGTCTTTCATACCTCCAGTACTATTGCCTGCAATCAGACAAAAATACACTTTAAAAAAGGAGTGCAAATATTACTTCATTGTACTTCAGTTGGCATAACAAATATTGCAGTCCTAATGAACAGCAAAGCAGGAAATGGCACCAGCACTAGTTTCAGGGAGAAAAACCAAGTGTTACTAAACTGGCTTAAGGAATGCACTTCATTCTTTACATGCCATTCCTGAAAGCACTTTTTTTTTTTCCTTCTTATTCCTTTCTCCTTTGCTTTTTAAAGTACTCAGCAAAAGCTCAAACAAGAAAAGCAATTTATACAGAAAAATTTGAGGATGAATTCACAAACAAATGCCGTATCATTTAACACTGATATATTTCTTCCATAGGTACATAAAAATAAAGAACAGCACATTACAGAGACAGGACAGCAGGACAATGCAGCCCAACAAGATGACACATACAGTGTCTTAAAATGATCTAAATCTTTGCTGGATACTCAAAGAAAATCAAATTCTACCACATAATAAGATAGAATATAGGTTCTAAAGTGAGACATGGAAGAAAATTAGGTTATTGAGAATATGCTCTAAACTGAGCTCCCTACAGTTCATTTCCTGCCATAGAGCTTGCACTCAAAAAATGCCTCCTCTCTTCCAGACACCTCCTTCACTCTTCCATAAAATAATTTTGTGCTTGAATTTGAGTAATGAGATAAAATGAGAATGTTTTCCAGCTACACTGTGCAAGTATAAGCAGATTTCCAAGAAATATTTATTCAGATATTTTTATGAAGAAGCATTGAACATGTTATCCTTATGGCACATTCGTTTCCCCTCAATACTGGTTAGCATATGCTTAGATATCTCTGAGTCAAAGGCAGTAAAAACTGTGCATTTTGTTCTACATTATCCAGTAAGTAACTATCAGAACCAAGACATAAGAAAACCACACAAATATGATCCTTAAAAGTCTACAGCTATAATCATCTTTAATCCAGAGTCTTCAATTCCTGAGCCCTCCAGTAGACAGCATGTACCAGATTACTCTAATGCCTTCCTATAGCCAGGGGGAAGAGTATATACCTATAAATAAGATTCAGAATAACATACACCACACTTGGGCTTTCACCATGTGTGTTTTCTGACTGTGAAGAGTCTTCATGAGCATTTCAGAAATGCTTACACATCACTCTTTGCTTAGAAGATGGTGGTAGGTTGTGAGAACAAACAGTACACACAATCCTTATACCATTTGACTCCCTCAAGCTTATGAGAACTGCAGACTCATGGTGGGATTCTCAGACTTCTTCCCTTGTCTGAAAAATGCCTGGCATACTTTCATAGATGCAGATGTACTCGAGTCCCATGCTGGAGCAAAGAAGAGTCAGTCTATCCCCAAAAATCCCAGTTGCACAGGCATAAACTGTCACAAAAGCCTTTAAGATTACAATAAGAAATAGAATACCTGTAGTTATAATACTGCGTCAAAAGCATCAAACAGTGAAGGTAAATAGGCTTTGAAATGTGAGGATGGAAGGAAACCAAGCAAGGAAACAGGGACCTCCAATGAATTCTAATCCAAGCTAAGCAGACACAGATCTCTCTACCTCTATGCTTCCTGATGTTTTAGTATCACTCTGACTCAGTTTTCTGACACACACACTCTGCTGCTGGTCACTAGACCAAGGCAATGAGGAAAGCAACCACTTTCCTGGCTATTCCTGAAAATAAAAACTGGAAATAAAAGGGTAAGTTATTTAGGAATATGTAAAGTGCTGAAGGCAAGACAGTACTTGTTCCAGACCAGGAATCCTTCAGAGTCTGTTAAGCCAGAAGCAGAAGTTTCCCTTTCTTGCAACCATTACCTCCAAAGCTATGTTAAGCTACACACATCCCATGCAGTCATCCAGATCAGAAAACCTGATCAGCTGGAGGAAGGAAGGAGGAGGTGGGGAATGACAACTTGCACACCTCGGGAAGCAGAGTGCTTCCGTCCAGACACAATGTTGGGGCAGGAACCAGAGCAAGCAACAACAGCTGCTTCAGCTGCTGCCACCACCTGAGAAGTGTACCTGGAAATCACAGGCTCGAGAGTCCAAACTGCTTCCTGGCAAACCTGCACAGGGCGTGGAACAGATGAGAGTTCAAGGGTGTCATCTCAAAATACACTGAACCAGTGCTACCATGGTAAACTGTGGTCCCCTGTCTCTGCCACCTGACTGTTCATTCACATCCCCAGGTCACTTTCCATCTCTTGCTTGAATAAATAGGGGTGTGGAAAGGACAAACAGCAACTTCTTTTGTTTTGTTTTGTTTAATCCATACTGGATTAGTTTCAACTCAAATCAGCTCCCTGATCTGATTCACTGTCTGGCCACGCAAATGTTCATGATAGCACAGGTAAAAACACTGCAGGGACAGAACAAAAGGCCAGAGGCAGCAGGACCAATTCTTTTAGAGATTATATCAGCTTAAAAGCGCTTGCAAATTCAAGCTCTAAAAGCAGAAATGTTTGCATCTCAGCCACTTAACACCTGATGTTGAAAACCCTGCAGAAGAATTGGAAAAGTTTGAAAGTCATGACTCTGCCTGTAGGTACACAAAATAAAATGGAGGAATAGGTCTGTGTTATTCTTGCCATTGCCTTGAGTTTCTAACTGTGCTGTTTAGCAAAATGAGTAAAAGTTGGCAAATTAGCCGAAGTAGACAAACACACAAGTACATCTATGCAATAATGATTCTAACAGTAAACAGCATAAGCTATAAAATCTTTGGACTCTCCCAAACTACAGTAAGAAGGGTCCTGCACAAAAGGAACTTCTCAGTTCATGGCCACCGAAGTATAGCCCTTCAGTCAGCCCTCTAACAAATGGTGCTATTGAACCACAGGGTATAAGCATTTAGGCTCTTAGGGTATTAGCTACCCACATCATAGGAACATTCTGCTTTACCAGATGGCCTGTAATCTGGTCTCCCTTGAAGCTGAAAGCATCACATTAAAACTCCTAATTGGAGTAATATATTCATAAAGGAATGACCTCAGTCAGTGTTTCTCAAAGTGGGTTGTATCATCCAAATTGATAATGAGAAAACTCTAAGGCAAACAGCAAGAGATACCAAAAAAATAAAGCTGTGTTTGAAAAAAACAAAACAAAACAAAAAACCCAAACAACCCTCATTAAAATACATAAAATTATAGAAAGTGTGATAGCACAACCAAACCACACTGAAATGTACTGACACCAAAAGAAAGATCCCCAAGTATGGGGAGTGTTTCGCAATTGCCAACTGGTCACATCCAACTACTACGGAGGGGAAACCGAGCTGCCACCAGCAGTTAAGGAAAGTGCTTTTCTCAGTGGGAGTTTTGCCAACATCCACCCTTCCAGAGGAGCCAAAAGTCCCACACTGACCAATGGAAATTCCATCCTTAACATTTTCAAACTGGAGATTTTGACAGAAATGGAGGGAACAACCATGAGCAAGACTTTCTGAATTTACAGTCTATTGCTCTGACGTCTACCTGCTGATCATAGCTTATTGGGGTGGTTTGAGAAATCTAACAAGACTGGCCAGTTCTATTACAACAGCTCCAAAGTCCCGTGGACAACCTGAAACTTCGTTTGATAGCTTTTTACAGAGACATACAGCAGGAACAATAATAGAAAAAGAAATGAAAGAGAGGACGGATAGACAAGCTGTTTGGAATAATTAATTATGAGATGCAGGAGAAGAGAATCAATGGGCCTTCCCTCATCATTTTGCTGAAATAAATTCAGCCAGAAGGCAGTGAACGTGTAACACCTTTAGTCACCTCTCCCTGCCTGACAAATGGGAGCAGATTTCTTCCCAGAGCACTATCCCGCAAGCTGCCACTTATGGGTCCTAAAATTCCATTTCATCCAATAAGTTTTTCAGGCATCTATCCATCTGGTCCTCCTCCTAGAAACAGGTAGTTTTTCTCTCTTTCATTTGGCTTCTTTTCCCAGTACAAGAGAGAATTAAGAAAAGTATAACTGATACAGGTGAAAGAGTAAAGGAGTCTTCCTTGTTCCAACATAGCCACTGTCCTGACAGAGAATTTTAGCTGTTCAGATCCAAAAAAGCACATTCAACACATGTGAACTATTATACTGCTAATACAGCAGTAAGCAGATGCACCTCCTGATGTCCAGAAAGGTTTTTCTCCACCAATTATGAGAGACCTCCCTACTAGAGATTTCAATAGCATCAAAATGATGCACATACCCCAGTCAGATGAAGTAGAAGTCCTAATGTCTACATCTGGCACATCAGGCACATGACTTACATGCAAGATTTTTAGGCACTTTACTTTCCTCCAACTCAAGAGTGCCCTCACCAAAACACTGTGCAAAATACAGTGTACAAACCAAAACAAACACCACTTTACAAAACAAGAAGTTTCACTGAAACTGGTACAAAGAACACATACTTTAGCATAACAAGAACCAAATGCGCTACTGAACAATGGATGGAGACCACTTTAAGGATACCAAAGTCTAAAGCACACTACTTTGTAATCCATTATGCACATTAATGTAACACACATTAATATAAGATAAAGAAACCTAGCTAATAGCACTTATTTGTCCAGATGTACAGGTGGCTATACACAACTCTTCTCTATTAAGTGGAAACATTAGTGTTTGCAGTATATTAACAATTTTCTCCAAGACAATGCTGTCCATGCCTCAACACCTTAAATGTATGTGTACCAGAACTTCAGCCCATGAACAGTTTACAGTATTCAGGAATGCACCTTCAATGCACTGAAACAGCATTTAGAAGTAAAGAAAGTATTTAACTTCTTTCTGAAAAAAAAACAACACCCAAAACCCCAAAATCTACAACACTGAGATTTTTAGAATTGATTTAAAGCTTTGAACTTGCATGAAAAAAAAGAACATGATTATCAGAGCAATGACCTGAAAGCACTTTCAAAACAGACAGAAATGTAGATTGCATCTCAAAACTTTACAGCTTTAAGTTTTATAATTTTGACCAAACCAGAAGTTAAAGAGAAGTATCCTCTGATAACGGCTTTTAGATTCAGAACAAATCCCTTACTTTTTTCACCTTTTGAATTCAATCAAGTATGTGTCTAGTTCTGAAAGGTCAGAAACCTTTGACACCACACATAAGATCAGAGGACTCTCGTGGTTATTGCAGTGAAGCAGAGCTATGAAAGCCCGGATGAAGTTACTGGGTGGGATACAGCTCAAGATTACATTTCTGCCTGCAGATACTCAATAAGCACAGTAGATACTTCATGTCCCATTCCAGTTCCAGTACAACCCAATCAAAGGAGCTTAAACTAGCTACGTCACACTTTACATTGACTGTATCTCCTAGCTAGCTACTGACTACAATGGCAGCTTGGTTATCTCCAGGTTGATTCATTTGACCACGTGTGAGGTGTCATGGGGAACGAGCCTTGTCTCCAGCTTTTGTTCCAGAACACCAGTGGCCTTTTACTGTCCTGCCTTATCTACTAACCTTCACTGTGCAATCAACTCTGCAATCCTAAAGCATCCAAAATGGTCCTAGACCACTTTTAAGTAAGTCTATAGCACTGCCAGCACAGATGCAGGCACCCATAATCAGGTATTCATCTCAAATAGAATCTCCTCTATTTATGCTATTAAAGACAATTTCTGAGAGGTATCAATTAATATGGATTAATAAACCCATAAAAAAAGATAGAAACACTTTCAGGAATATATTCATTTCAGTAGGTCCAACAAGTATTGTATTTTAAATTTTGCTATAGTTTTGTTTGGTATTGTTTTCTATAATACTCTTAGAACTACAGTACATTTGTCAGATGTCATGAAGTTACAAACACTACCCCAAACTCCATCCTAACTTATATGCAACAGTTCCTTTCAGGAGTTAGACTGAAGCCAGTTTCTGTTACTCAGATCAGACTATTTCTGACAGAGTGCATTGCTGAATATTCAATAGCTACCAAACATCCTACACTTTACAGATACCAACCACCTTTATTTACTACACATCATCTTTTTTTTTGTGGAAGAAATCTATGCAGAGTTGTATGAGTAATTTTGAGCCAGCTCTAACAGATGTGCTGCCATCCCCAACACAGCCATGCACACAAACAGGATAATCTGCCAACCGAAAATCATAAATGGTTCCTTTAACTACACTTCTCTCACCAGAAATCTTCCCCTACCCACAGTCATACTTTAGAAGCTTCTCAGGAAAGTCTAATCAAGATAAGCCTTCTTATATAATCCATGTAGAAGATGGAACACTACTCACGGTTGATGTGGTCGATGTAGTATACACCAATCTGAGGATCGTAGGCAGCTTCCCATCCCCATGGCAGCTCATCCCCAACACAATCCGCAAATGACAAGGGCTTTGTTAACCTAAAAACAAAGAAACAAGTACAGCTTTTCTCTCTTCCCTACACACGTTTGCTATTCACATCAATTCCTATTATGACAGAAAGAAATGCAGAATTACTCCCGAGCAGCTTTTTAAAACGTGGAAAGCTTTGTACATCACAAGATCACAATTACTTAGGAGTGTTACATGTCCATGACTCTTTCTTGTTCCAGAATCTTTTAATAGCATGAGAGTTTTGAGCCTGACAGAGTCTTATACAATTTAGCAGTATCACAAAGTGATACCCAATTGTTCAGGGCCCTGAGAACTGTCTCAACGTGAACAGCATTTCCTGTCACTGTACATATGGCAAACGGATGAGATGAACACCATGCAAAGTAAAAAGTACGTGAAAATTGGCAAAACAAAAGTTGAAAGCAAAGAGTTACAAGATGTAATTAGAAAGGAAATAATACCTAGGAGCAAGGCCTGAAGGAATCTTGTCTGTCTGAAGATCATTATCTGTGACATAATAACCTCTGATAGACAGACTGACATGACATTTGTTAACTGTGACCCAAGAAAAATGAGGGTTATTGCACCATAATAGAGGATTAAGTACTGCATCTCAGGGCACTGATGTTTTGAGGTAGTTTATAAGACCTGTTTTTATCCAGACTCACATGTGTGAGTACAGCTTGACATGTTTTGCTTAGAAAATTGATGCAAATATTTCTATCGCACACTGATTTATTGTGATACATGTAGTGGAGGGTGTGGGGGAAGAGAGGAGTAGGCAGATCTCACAACCATGCCCACAACAAATGAGACACATCTTTTCCTCAGTCAGAAAGAAGGAAACTGCAGATTGGCAAGAGGTACATAAATACTTGTGAATTTTGAACAGGTTCATCCTAATCTTTCAAAATGACTTCCAGGAATACCTTCTTTGCTGTATGGTGCCTCACCTACAGTCAAGACTTGGAGCTTCGAGTTTAACTATAACTAGGGTCACTGCTAAACTTCTATAGCAGACATGCATATGAAAACTTCCTCTAAATCCCAGTTGTGCCCTATCCAAAATAACCCCATGTTATTTGCCAAGTAGCAAGATCTTCAGTGACACTTGCATGAAGTACTGTACGGATTAAATTTCACACCATCCATTCTCCTATATAATGATGTACGTTACACATTATCTTCTCTCACAGTGCAGTACTCACTAGGACTTTTTATAGACAGAAACTGTTCAGAAAAAAATACACCTCCTCTCCACACTCTACATATTGAGAAGACAAAGCATAAGTTACTATTCAGATGTGCAGGAATGAGCATCTATGAAAACACAACAGAAGAAATGCAGTGATGGAAGAACCACAGGTACACTGACCTGGAATCGGTCTCATTTAACAACCACCACCATTACAGAAGGGTGTACAGATGAATTACCAGTAACACAATACAACAGTTAACATCGTTTCCTTTGAGTGCTTCCCTACACAGAACAGGAACATATGATCAGCATCAGCTAATTTCTTATTCTGCAAAAGGAGGACAAAGTATTTAATTCTTATTTTGACCCAGTAGCTCAAGACCAGCAAATGTAAAAATTTAGATCAACTGATCAGGGACAGGAATGTATCAACAGATGAAAAATTGTTCCAAATTCTTCACTAGAACTCCTGGATGTAGTGCTGAAGTTCATTTTTACCCAACCTTCTAATGCTACAGGCACTGCAGCTTGGAAGGATCTATAAACATGTCTTCTAACCTTCAAATATCCTCCCAAACATGGATTTTTTTCAGGCACCCCAGATGGATTTCTTATATAAAACTCAGGGTCGCATCTAATCTCATAAACTTACACATTAGTTACTTAACCTGAATTACTCCTTTAGGTTCCCAGGAAAGGCTGATTTAACACATCTATTTAAATTGAAGATAAACCATACTCTAAGTTTCCCTCTTTTCTAGTGACAAAAGGAGCCTGAATGCAAGGCTCCTTAGCCTGTATAAGGTAACTACATTTAAGCAGCTGAGCACTATACTAGGCAGCAGACCGAGTGCATACGGAATGGCAAAAGAGACCAACCTGTAGATCCATGTGGCAGGCCAAACAGAGGCACTGCCACTCCCTAGGGCTGAGGTCAGTATCCATCTGCAGCATGGAAGTTACATTACATCAGGAAGACCATTTTCTCTTCCACAAATGACAGTGGCTGAAGCTGCATACAATATAATGCATTTACTTTCTATTCATAATCTGCTGTCACTTTCCTAGCTTTAGAAAGTGGTAATTGGGCTGTTTACCTGTAGAAAGGGATGAAATTTGTATGCCCCATAAAATACCCTTTTGCCATATTCTTTGTTCATTCAATTCTACGAACTAGCAAATCCCACATGCAATCTCTTTCTCTCAAAAGCTCATTCATAAGTCTGCTGACAGGATTTCAGCTTCTAAACACCATGTTCTTAACACAGTTGTGCCTCCTGATCAGATACCAGGCCAAAACATCATGTACAATCTTTGTATTAGGTACATTCTCTTTTAGCAAGGGTGTTATTAACATATACTGCTACTTGATTACAGGTATTGTTTTGAAAAAGCAACTAATTGGACATCAGTACCACTTTAGAACACATCAGACAAGGAACAGCATGGTGGCAGCCCCTGTTTTAGAACAGTGGTGTAAAATAAATATGGTAAGGTCATGCATCTGTTCACCTTGTTCACAAGATGTGTGCAACTAAATGTCAACAAATGTCTGTATTTAAAAGTCAGCAAACATGCATCTTCCTTCTTCCTACCCCAATACCTATAAGATAGGTCGAACTAAATGTCACTCCACTCTTTATGAAAAATTCTCAATAACATTAAATTATGCTGCTTGATGCCTAGAGGAATAGGTCTGCAGTCAAAGGTTGCTAGCCAGGCTCCCAGCACTCAGAGAGGGCAGTCAGCACTACACTGGCAGCAGCCAAGCCTTTGCCTTTTTGAGCCACAACTGAACACTCAACAACCAACTGCAGAGAATAAAGTCACAGCAGAGCTATATACTTTCAGGAGGCAAAGATTTACTAACTACATCGACAAGTATTTCCTGGTGGGGACATTTAATGAATTTTCTCTTGTTTTCTGGATTTCAGATTATTTTGCTCCTGGCAATACAGACTTGGGAAAACAGTCAATTTTCTAAAAAGGAAACTTCAGATATTTGGGCACCGATTCTAGTTTTCTAAAAAAGCATACAGGTCTAATATAATCTTTAATAGCTTGCAATTGCTATCCTATGATTCTTTAAGCCCTTGAATACTTCTGACAGGCAGGAGGCCTTAAAGAAATACCCTTCCTTAGATTTAGAGGGTTTTCTTGGTAAATGAAAGTGTCCACTCACAAAGACAGGGAGTTATAGTAGAAGACCTCCATGAGTGAGTTTGCCACCTTACGGTGACACAGAATGGCTGGACAGTATTGGGTATGTCCTACTGGGATAATGGCCTCTCAACTATTTTACAGGCTCAAACACTTGGCTTTCCAGTACTGTACTCTGTGGTTTCAAACACCTCCCACGTTACAAGTGAGCTGTGGGTTCACATAGGCAGGACGAGACCACAGCCAATGATGTTCCAGGTAACATCTAGGGCTTTGAAAAATACAATTTCTACTAAGAGACTCTTGTCTAGCTAACCAGCAGCCCAGGTGAACACAATAATGTGCTGAGGAAGCACACAAAGGTCAAGCAGAAATTAAAATCTAATCATTTTTCATCTTTGTAAGGTTTGAGCATTTTAAAACCTCTTTTAGGGTATTGAATAAGCTGCTGCTTCTCTGTAATTTAGGCTAAGTCCTCAAGGCTGGTTTGAAATGCTTTGCTGCAAAGGGCAGTTGTGCTACACAGAGCCTTACCTAGAGCACCTTCCAGAGACAGCTGCATTACTGCTGCCATGGGAAACCAGTATCAGCCCAGCCTCAGCTCTGACTGCCAGGGCAAGGACAAAACCAAACCAACTAACCTTTCTGCAACCCTACTACAACAAAAAAAATCCTAAATTAAATGTATTTATATAGCACTTAACCTTGTACAACATCAAAAACCAGAAACCTGACAGAAGTTTTTTGTTTTCAATACAGCTTTGTATTAAGTAGAGAAGATGCCTTGTAGATAGAGAACGACAATTCTTTAAAACAAAATGATAAATCTGCTTAGAACTGCAAAGAATTTGAGTCCACTTATTTCAGCAGCAGCACAAGTTTTCAAAAACACAAGACGATAACAAAACCAGATGAATTAATAAAAATAAATTGGGGTTTTTCTCCCTTAGAGGATCCAGCAAAATCAATAGAAATAGTGAACTAAGCTAAAAAACAAGANNNAGAAGGTGATAATAAAAGCAAAACAAATTAAAAAAAAATTTCTCAAAACTCACTTTCCTAACTCACTCTGCAGTTCTGCAAGTGTCCTGTAACATCACCAGCCCATTAAGTGCTTGCAATATATTAACAAAAATGACTCTCCTTTTCATTTCTTTATTTTAAAGGACTTCTCTTCAAAGCTCTTGGGTTTTGTACGGCAAAAAACCCAACCAAATCGCTACCGGGAATTTGTTTATCCCCTCAAGGTTGCCAAGTTCAATGCAAAGATGACATTTTGAAAGGCTGGGGGAAGGGGCAGAGGAGTGGAAATGGGTAACGCCGTGAATGTTTTCTCCTGTTTTTCTTTGACACAGCAGTTGGTCCTGTGCTGGCATGTAAGCACTATAATATTAGACACCTGGAATGTGAGGAATGTCTGATAACCATACCCTAGCACGGGGATAATTCCACAGCCATAAACCAACGACCCAACCTTTGAGCCTTCCCCCGGAAAGCTCAAATGCAGTGACATTACGAAAGGCTATGGTGCGGTGTTGCGGCAGGTTATTTCTGTATACACGCCTCTACCCTGATGATGCTGGCATCCATCGAGAACACTGGTAACAAACTTAACCTCTTGGTTTTAATCTAAGCCCATAAACACCATGATATTTTTCCAGTAATTTTAAGTGTTTACAATCCTACAATCTCTACCTGCAAACTTGACTTGGAAGTGTTTCCTTTACCTGTCTTGTACTCCTCTGCTTCTCATTTCATACACTTAACATCAACTATTCCTCCACAATAAGAAAACATCACCAGTAAAAAAAAAAGTAAAAAAAACCCCCACCATCTACCATTATTTTGTGACATTCAAAAAAGGCTCAAACTCTGCAATAATTTCTAGATACAAACAGGAGCAATATCTGTCCCCAAAAGCTTACAATTTCATTAAAGCATAATATAACAAACAGGAGAAAAATATCCACAGATTGGAATCCTTTATTAGAATAAACCAAACCAGATACACTTCTAATAAAGGATTAAAACATTCTGCCATTTTGGATGACTTCTCAGCTTGGCTGCCAGGCACAAAGTATCAAAAGCAGGCTTTGTGGCAGATAGTTAACTACTAAAGGGTCAAATGTAGGACATTTCTGTAGTGTGAAAATTGAATCTGGGAAAGAGAAATTAACACAGAAAAAGAAAGAAGGAACACAGTCAAGACCAGGAAACAATCATGATATTTAATGTCAGTGCTAAAAGATCTTCCCTATCCCTGACCTTTCCCCTTCCTCTTTTCTGTAATTTCATACACACACTATTCAAAATCACCCCACTACTCACCTCACTGGCTACAGAAAATGATTGTGAAAATTTTGTTCTGTGAACTCCCCTTTAATCTTTCTGCAAACAAACCTTTCAAGGAACCTCTGGATTTATGGAGAAGACGACTCTCCTCACCTAACTCTACTCACACTTAAGTCAGCAGGAGCATTACCAATTTCAGTAGCAGGAAACTTAAACCTGTGACAAACCGTGCTGAAAAGTACCATCCACCTCAACATCTCCAATAACCTCACAAACATTCAACTTCAGTGCTGTGAAGCACTCCAGCCAAGCACACCAATCATTCCAGGAGCAGGGAAGAACAAACCCAAGTTAACTGTCCAAGGTCACTGTAACTTGGTTACAAACTGCACCTGATGGGAGAGAGCACCTCAGTCTAACTGTTATTCCCAATATTGACTTCATGTCCCAGTTTCTAGCTTTTCAACCAGTCACTTGTTTTCTAACAATTTTTAATGCACACTCTGTTAAATCATTATCTGTTTGAAGTACACTGCAGGTCCTGTTCTGGCCTACATTTAATCCCTCCCACAAATTATTTTAATATGTAGAACTCTAGTTAGCAATGTCTTTATTAAAATTAAGCTGCCTTTCTTCACATATTCCAAGACACTCCCAAAACAGCATTACCTTACATAAAATCAATGCAGAGCTCCTTCAGCACCTCTGCTGCTTTTACATTTCCTTATTCACAATATTAATTGAAGTTTTAGAATCAATTTATTCCCCGTGTCAGTAAAGTTTGAGGAATGGGAAATATGCAACAATTATCCAACAGGAAACACTCAGTTTTCTGCTGTGACTTCCTTCCCACACACCCACTCCTAGAAACCGCCTGAAACCCCTCCCCTCCCAAAACCTGAGCAACTCTGATCTCACAGCTGGCAATGCTTTTTGTGTGTAATTTAAATCTTTGCTATCACCAGACTTCCAAACCATGTGTGCACATATTCATAGCTGTGTACTCACTCCTGCCTTGCCTTTGTTTCTTGGGGCTTAGAACTCCATCATGGGTTATCTTGACTACAGAAAAATAACCTTTGTTACTTGCCTGTATCACACCAAATACTGAGGTTCCATAAAAATTCAAGTGGATGTGATGTGGCTATCACAGTTTGTTCCTCCTCCATGCCACATGTCCACTCCCTTTCTTTTACTTGTGGTGGCACTCCTCTGACTCATAAGATGACAGTTCAATGAAATGAACTAGTAAGAGAGATTCAAATTTATTTACTAATGACTTCAGCTAACCAGGCCACTACTAGGACAAATACCATGCAAGGGAGAGGGTGGAAGCACCAGCAGTCCCAGTTCAGATTGGTATGAACTAGTCATGAAACAAGAGTTTCTAAAAGACACTGGACCCCTGGTTCTTGATGGAGATCACAGGCAGCACTGTAATATGCAGCATTACTGCTCCTCCTCCTTACAGTTAAGCTATTATCAGACAGATAAGGCCAAACATACCAAATGGGAGAGGTGCTTAATCACCTTGGGCAGTTTTTATGCAGTGAAAGTGAAGAGGCTGATTTCGGTAGGTTGAGGGGGTTTTGGACTAAATTTGAACCTTAACTAAAGCAAAGCCCTAATTCTGAAAAAAGGAAGAAACTGCAGAGAACACCACTTAATTCCTATTGTATTTTGATATGGAAACACTTGGGCAACTAGGAAAATTTCCATTTACTGCAGTACCTTGATCTACTGGCTACCTGAATTTCAAATCAGAACAATGTAAATCAGTGTAGTGTCCAGTCCTGCAGAGGGGACACTTCACAGAGCAAGCCAAGGGAACTTCCATGTGCTACCTCCTACACCAAAGTCAAAGGCAGACTTCAACGTGAACAGAAGCAAACTTTATATGGGGTTAATACTTTAGTTGCCTGATTTTGTCATGCCTGCCAAAATAAAATCTAAAAGGTATTTTGTCCTTCTGTGAGAGGCCTTACCTTTGCAATTTTGACTTTTAGCCAAAACTAGTTCCTTAATGAGGCTCTAGTAAGGAGAGAGTTTAAAAACAATTGCTAATGACACTGAAAACTACAATAGTGTCTCAAACACTGAGCAGAAGCACTTTCATAGAAAAACACCCCTAAGCATAAACGATTGATTAAACAGTAATCTCCCACGCCGCAGATATCTTTTGTACTGGAAGAGACGAGTTGCCATATAAGCAATGTTTCAATAAATTCAGCTGACTAGAAAGCTGCAATTTCCACAGACTTCTGGAATTTCTTAGACAAAGTATTTTTAAATGATTACTTCATACAAATCACTTGAAGTATTTTGTGGGATGCAAAGTTTTTATGCCGAGTACTGAAAACCCTCAACATTAGCTGAGACAGTGGAAACATGCAGTCAATTCCTTGACAAGATGAGCATTACATCTCCATTTGCCATTTATTATTATTTTAAACTGAATACAGAAGATTGCTCTTCAGAGATAGTCCAGATACAAATCTCTACTATCCAATTACTTATGTAATCTCTTTAAACTTCTCAATGGAAATCTCTTTCTCTCTCTCATAAATCAATCTATATCAGTTGCTTTTGTGAAAAATCTTTAAGATAAATATTAATACTTGGAGATACTATTTTTTCCTCCAATTCTACATGATATACTTAGGTTCCTTTGGGAAATTACTTCATGTATCATTCAAGCTTTTAAAACAAAATGTATCTGCTTGTAGGCTAGGCTTCTAACTCTCATCCTATAAGCATCAGTCATCTAAACCAATTTTTAGAAGCATCAGAAAGCTTCAAAGTAGGCACACTGTAATTAAACAGGAGTTAAACTTCTAATCTGTTGAAAATGTCATCAAGTCCCTACATGCATTTTTATGTTCCACTGTATATTATGTAAAGCAATAAAAACATACATACAAGGAACATTACTATTCAGTCAGAAGGGGTATGAGCATGGAGTTTGACCTAACAAGACAAGAGATTTCCAAGCTCATGAGAGTCCATGCAATTCTTTTTCAGTTTATCTGCAGGCATTTAGTGCAGCTAAAGTTGTATTTTAAAAAGCATGTGAAAAGGTTAGGGAAGAAAGAGAGGATCGTGATTATTCACAGTCCAGCACAAATCTGTTTTCTGCAATGTAGACTCTGGGGATTCCATAGTAAATTTAAGAGAAGAAGCTGGAATTTCCTGATCTGGCAGATATAACCTAGGGTGGGGGGAAGGATAATTCTCAAAAGAGCTTTCAAATGTGGGCTTGGAATTTTGCCAGGCAGAACAATGATTGATTTAAATCAGCCATAAAAAGAGAGATCTGATCTGCTGTCAAGTCTTTGAAATGGTAGAAGTTAATAGGAATCATCAGTGCTGCATGCTTGTTTAATGAAAAATCATTTCTTTTACATTTAGTTCTAAACTTTAATGCACTTGTGTGCTGATGGCTTCATGTTTTCTGTTGTCAGTATACCAAGCACCTCTTTTTGTGCCATGCTATGAAGAACTGAACTTTTATAGGCATGAACAGTAAGGAAGAAAGGTAAGGTTTTGCAATAAAATAAAGCACTTGTATTCCTTCCTGAAGTTGATCTGTACAGCTTTTCCCTGACTTTTTCAGTATATGGTAATTTTACACTCTCCCAACCTAACTCTTGTGGTTAATCCGTTTTTACACTGAATAAATAGTGGGAAAACACTGCTCTTTATTGGAAGTCTGGGTGACAGGGTCTAAATTCGGTCTTTTTTGCTGACTTCACTGCTTTATATCAAAAGATACAATAAGCATTTCGTTTTTCCCATCACATTTTCTCTCCTTCACCTTACTGCTTTCTCTGTGTTAAAGTACTTGCATTTCTACCACTTGTATTTACAATCAACAGATTGTAGCAAGGTCTCTGGTTCGGTTTACATAAACTTACATAAATAGCAATAGCACTTTAAAGGGCTAGAGACATCCACCGAATGGTAGCAGAGCTCTCTCGGGGTACCAGGGAGCAACAGCACTGCTCATTTCTTAACACTACAGTACTTCATTTCTGCATCAACACAAACAAGACATTCTGTCTAGAAGTGATTTCCACCTTCAAGAATCTAATCGTACTGCAGACATCTTTCATTTGCAATACTAATGATAGAAAAAAAACCCCAAACCAGCAATCAAACAAAACCCACCAACCACACACCACCACATTTAGTTTTTGATAACAACATCTGGCTTCATTCGACCAAAGCCTGCAGAAGAAATGCATGGGCTTGTGCAACACAGACAGATGGAGTTTGAGAACTAACTAACAGTGTTGTCATCTTGTTTTTCCATGCCTGGATTCCATGCCTGGATTGTTCTTCCTGTTGTCCCTCTAAAGCCAGCTGCTGGGAGATATGCAAGGAAGCAGCAGAGCTTGGTGACCCTCACTGGCAGCCAAAGAATTAGTCTGGTTGACAGAGCATGGCAATCCACTGTGCCAGCTGAAAAAAAAAGCAGGCTAGAGCATTTTTTGATCTTTTCACTGGGCTTTGGGAAGCCAAAATCTCTTCCTTTCACAAACCTGACTAGGAAGCTTAACTGACATCCAAAGGACCTTTACCGTACTGACACTTGCTATGCTTAGGCAATAACCAAACTCCTTTATGGATGGCCCAAATACTTGTGAACGGGCTGTAACTGAGAGTGTGCTGCAGGATTGATAACTGCTTCAGACAGTAGGAACAGAGCCAAAATGATCCATGTAGCACGATGCTCCTGTCATACTCACATTAGACAGAAAGACTGTTAAGGCTGTCAGTAAAGCAAAGTGGGGCAGAGTATAGCTTGCAGAGCATGACTGGCAGTCACTAGGAGCAGAATGAGGTAGAGAAGGGTCAGAGAAATCCCTCAGCTGAGACATGGAGGATGTCTGTTGCCTTCAAACTCCCTACTAAGGCACTATACGGACCAAAACCCCACCCCAGTCCTGACCCTCACGTCTTTGTTTCCTCCTGTTTTGCTTCCTCCAGCTGCTATATGCCTCAGAAAAAGAAAGCAGAAGGGAAACAGCAATTTCCAAGGGTAAATGTAGTCCAACACACAGCCAGGGCCTTCGCAAATGTTTTTTGGGATCTGCAAATGAAGGCCTGACTACGCATGCCTTTGTGGCCCAAGAAGCAGAACTAACATGAACTGTACAGAGCAAATCATGCTCCTCCTGCCAGTCACTAACAGTCCTAGTTGTGTGGTTAAGCTGTCAACAAGCTAAAATGTATTGTGGACTTCAGGGCACTGAAAAACATTTCATTCTCCTGCTGCCATCACCCTTACCTTATTCCATACTGTTGATCCAGATGGAGTGATGTATTTGAACATGCTAAGGCCCACTCTGTCCATCACAGTCCTATCTTCTGCTTATTCACTTGAGCTATTTTCTGAATGAGAAGAGATCAAATGCTAGGAGCAGAAGGTGCACAGGACATGGCAATTGAAGCTGGGAACTGATGTTGACAAAAATGTGAGAGGAATTTATGGAGATTGCAGGTAGTCTTTGACTGGTTAATTATTCCCAGTGATAGGCAGAATACTACTTCTACTGTCTAGAGGACAATAATTACATTTCACAGGAACTACTACAGCATTGTTTCTTTTTATTCAGTTGTCCACTTTTCCCTCAAGACAAATTTCAAAGCATTCCATTTTCAAAACTGAAACCTAGATCTTCCTGTTGCTTTTGGTTACAGCAGCTCAGAAAACAGGCCTGGGATGTTCAGGTACCTCTTCTCTCTCATTCATTCAGGGGAGATAGATTTCAATAGCACCAAGTCATTCTGAGCCCAGAAAGGGACTGGAATCTGATTCTTACACATTCCAGACCAGTACCCTGACTAACAAACAATAAAATCTTCCCAGTCTTTTACACTCCCAAAAAGAGCCTGCAACAAAAAACTTCATCAGAACAGAAAAATGGAACATTTTATACAGCCCAATCAACACTGCAACTTCTGTGGAGGGGGAAAAAAAAAAAATAAAAAAAGGCTGTTTATTTGAATATTTCAAGCAGCTTCAGCTGTCAGTGTCTCATGACATGCATTTTCTCTTCTGCCTGTCTTGTTGGTAAGAAGTCCAATGAAACACCTGTGGAGAAACACACAGCACGCTGCTGCCACATTAATATTTTTCATAAAGTACTAAAGGAGCATTGCTTTTGTACACCACTGTCATGGATGTCACTTGGAGCTTTCCCTGTCACAAATGTATCTCTTACAAATTAAACAGTCCATCAGCAACTATTAGTAGAATAATTATTCACTACATCATTTATGGCTTCCAGTGGAAAAATAATGCAAAATAAACAGCATCTTTATAACTTTTAAAAAATCACCTCTGTATATCTTAGCTTGAAATGATACTCTTTAAAACAAGAAGAAAATTAAAGGTAGAATTACTGTTCTTCCTAAAATGGCAAACAAACCAACAATGCAGTACAAAGATTAGAAAATGCTAGGATCATCAAGAACGCCATGTAATTTAAAGGCAACTTCAAGATAGCCCTCAATCAAACCAAATATGCAGCCAGCAGGACAGTTCTTTCAAGTATTCATCCACAGGTAGTAATTTAGAAAACAATCACAGTGGTGAATAAAAGCTGTTATGATCTATGAAGTACAGCAAGGTGTCATTCAGGAGAGTTGTTTTCAATCATCCATCTCTGAAAGTGCCTTCTGGAACAAACTTTAAAACGTTCCTCCTTCCAAAGTCACATTTGAAGGAACAAGAAAACAATCATAACTAGATGCTTGCAGTACATTTAGTAGTAGTGGCTTTAATGCTGCACTGCAAATAATGCAGCCTGAACAGAGGTATCATCAATAAACCAATTGCTAGATGTAATACACATTTTTCTCATCAAATTCTAAAATTCAAGTTATTAGAGGTTCATGCTAAATCTTGGGTGTTGGAGATCTATATCAGTACTATACAGAGTAGAGCTGATCTTCAAAGGGAGAAATTTAATTTGTATACTTTTGCTTTTGGGTTTGATGGCTAGAGCAAAATGAAGCTGAAGATAATTTTATATTATTTTCTCTTTCTTTTCGGGGGAAAAAAAAAAAGCAATTGGAGAACAATGTTGGTGGGAAGGAACATCTGGAGGTCATCTGGTCCAACATCCTTGCCCAATTCAGGACACCTCTGAAATCAGCCGGGGTTGCTGTGAGTCACACCCACCACCACTCAGGGCAGCCTGTTCCAGTGTTGGCCCAGCAATGTCAGCCTGCACTGCCATTTGTTTTTGATTCAGCAAATCATTGCTATTCCATTTGCACTTATTTCTAAAGCTCTTCTGGTATACAGATTATACATTGGCCCATCAGTTTCAACAAAATGAACAGTATCAATTCTATCTCCATGATAAAACACTGTGGTTTCTCTTTAAAAAAAAATTAATTTTCATCAGTCACCCTTTGTTACCATCACATGCTTCAGTATCATTATAGAAGACCAATCAGTATTCATTCAGAACATGCTCTGTATCTAATTTACCCTTAGTCTCCACATCATCCAGATGCTGTGCTTTGACAAGAAAAAGTCTCCAGTACCAAAGCTAGTTTAAGGAAGATGATGCATGTTTTCAAAGGGGAAAAAAACCCCAAAGGTTGAAAATTCACTTTTCACTGCTGCAGTACTACTACAACCTTTTGTTTCAGTGACCTTTAATGGGATACTTTTTTAATCTTTGCTCTTGTGGCTTTAAACCTTTCTACCTTGTTTCACAGCAAAGTTGAACAAAGAGCTGTGCAGTACCACTGAAGTGTCAAACAGAAACAAAAGATGGAAAGGATGGAAGCATACCACCTCAATAAGCAGTAACATTACTGCCACAAGAAAGGTCCTCTGGTAAGTACTGTCACCCCACAACACCAGACACGTACAGTGAAAGTGCTTCACAAGAACTTCAGGCAGCTGGCTGAAGCTGTTTATCTAGAGTACCTCTGCCATATCGAGAATAAAAGTTAATATTATTATGGGAACGCTATTTGGGGGTTGGTTGTTTTTGCTTGTGGGTTTGTTTGGTTGGTTTTAATACTTTTCCTACATCTGTGAAGTGCCAGGCAGATTAGGCACCACAACTTCGACCAAAAACCTCACAACTTTCAGCAAAACCTAACAAAAACCCCACATTAAATACCAAGTACAAGAGGTTTTAAAAGTTTTCAGTACAAATCCCTTAACTGTTTTACATTTGTCCTCAAAGCATATTTTCTTGCCCAAAATCTTGCCTGGTAAAAATGAAGTTTTGATCACTTTCCTGGATCCTGAGCAAATGGGCCAGCCAGGTTGTGAATGCAAATCAGAGCCTGCCACAGCACAGAAGTCCATAGTGCATTCTAGATCACCGTAAGCCATGCCAGCGAGTGAGGCAGAACAACAACCAGCCAAACAAACAAGAACATAAGCAAGAACCAAAAAGCCTAATCCGTATCACCCTAATAATTTGGTTTGCTATGAGCAATTCACCTTCTAGAACACAGGATAATTAATTTGGCTAGCCACTGTAACCCATTAACAACTCCTTAGCAAACCTCAAACTTGAGTTCACGGAGGTCTCTCTCTCAGAATAGATATCAAAAGAGAGTCTAGGAATTATAAGTAAGAGAAGAAAACCAGAAAAGAACATGCAGGGTTCAGAAACTTCAACAGATCATCTGTTTACTGTGTAAGTTCCTGCATATTAGGCCTGCCTTACTGCAGTAGTAAACCACTGACTGCACCAGCCTGCCTAAAAGGCTTACGGTATTGGTGTGTTCTGCTGCATCCGTAGTTTCTCCAGTCACTTGTACACTATGTCAGGAATGTCCTGTAGAGGTCTCAGATGATTAGTCACATCCATAGCATTCTGCTCTTCACTAGAACGATTGTAAATACGTTAACAGTTCATTTCAAACACTGCAATACAACATGACAGAGAGGTCTTGGCTCCTTGACAGATTGATGTCTTGAATTGCATCCTCTTTACGTACAATCGTCTACTACTCAATGCTTCACCAAAATACATTTTAAATAGATTTAATATATTCCATTTCAAATAATCTTTCTTCATGTTGTAACCCACTCAAGCACCAGCTCAAGCCTGCCACTTCTCTGCAAAACAAAGCTGGCAACTGCAAAAGAATGTGGGAAATATGAAAAACTTTGGCAAAACTCCTACTGTCCAGGAACATTAAGGTACAGAAGCACAGAAGAGTTTGATTTCTGGGGCTTCTCTACAGGTCTATGCTCCAGTTAATTAAAGGGAATGCTATTATTTACTTTAGAGGGGTGAAATTCAAGTCAGACCTTCAGAGATCTCATCATCTGAGCAGTATTCTGTTTTCTCTGTTTCACTCCAACTCTACTGACATTCCAATTCCAGTTTTGGCAGTTTGTCACCATTCACTCTGGAATTTAGTACTGAATGGTTTTGTGCATTACACTCCTACTGTAGCTTATTTTGCAAATCTCTCCGAGAGAAGTCCACAGCACTCCAAACAAGCATCGTTCACCACTGTACACATCCAAACAAAAAAAGGGGCTAAATGCAAACCTTTGCACTTTGTACTAAAAGTCTCAAGCAACAAAAACTCAGGATACCATTTAGGTCAGATCCTGCACACAATAAATCTGCCCGTTACTGGGAACATGTTTACAATCAATGCAAAAATGCACTTACACGTAACGTTTGCAAGGTCATACTTCAAAATTTATCACAAATTACTGTACAAACTGGAATAATGTGTTAAGACAGCACTCACAGAATGTGATAAAAAGGATTTTTGGTTTTGGTAATATGTGAATACTCTGACTACACATTTTAGAGGTCTTGGGAATAGCAGGGGTGAGCTCTGGACAGGACAATGGGCTTAGATACACCTGGGAATACAACCCCAAGGGGTGCACAAAAAGCATAATTAAGTATCCTAAACCCAGGACCTAACTTTTGTGAAAGTTTTAACAATGTATTAATACATTCCTACCCAGACATCACTTCCTAAAGTAAATAAGCTACTAGGCTTCTAAATGTCTGAAGGCTCATGAGATCCTCACAGGATGATTGCTGTATTGCTTTAAAAATAATAAAAAATTTACATTACATTATTTGGTGCTGTACCAAAGACAGGATGTATAAAAAGCTACCTCAAGCTGGGTATTCACAGTGTAACTCAAGACAGCCAAAATGTTTTAAAAATGAAACCAAACCTCAATTAGCAACACACATTTGACAAGAGAAGTACAAGTACACTTGAGTGGCGGATGATTTATGCAACAGAAATGTCACTTAGCTCACCAGAAAATCCTGTATCATGTGCATTTCAGATAAAAACACCAAAGATTAAATGCAGGTCAAAGAAGCTTTATAAGCAACAGTAACCACAGACTTTCACAGAAGCAAAGTCCATCACATTCCATTACATGTCCCACTTTCCCCAATGCCCCCCCAAAAGTAAGAATAATGTTTAAATGTTCCCTTCCTAGTTCAGCTCCCAGCTACTCCAGCCTTATTGCACTAAAACCCATTCTCCATGACAACTGGTCTCCACTGGATCTTGGTAAAACAGAAGCCAAAACCAGAAACCCCTGGTCAGGCTCTGCATCAGTCAGGCTACAGTGAGGACAGCAGCAGACACTTAAAGGTCGATGCAGCCAAGACAGCCCATGAACATGAATCGAATCACAGGGTGAGACTGTAATCAGTGGCTAAATAACAGCATTTCTCAAATCCAATTCATAATCCAGAATCACATCTTTCTCTGACGCACAGTAACTGCGTGAAATTGAAAAACTGCAATTTTGCACAGGGTTACTTCTACGAGGAGTTAGGAGTTTTCATAGAGACATGTTGTGAACACTGGTGAAAAGGCAGAAAGTTCTAAGACAACATAAACATTGTTAGCATCATCAAGAAATTAAGAATGAATTAAGAATGAAGGGATTGGGCTTTGAATAAGAGTACTCTTTCTCAGGTCATCAGGCCAAGAGGCAGGCATTTTTGGACTAGACTACAGTTTAACAGTTGATGGTATTAAACAAAGGAAAAAACCCACCCCGTTGTTTCCTCGACAAGAACAAATAAATGTCTTTCCCTGACAATTTTCTACAATCCACCACAGGCAGTGAGCAAGGTTAAAACACCTACTTTTTCAGCTGAAGTGGGCCATACCTCCTCTTCTCAAGGTATTAGAGAACCACATAGCAGATCACCCTGTCCTCCAATGACCAGAAGTGTCCCAGACAGTGACAGGCAGAATGGACCAGAACTGCTCCTCCACATCAGGATCCCAATAAAAACACTGCCATGCAGCTCTGTGACAGGAGACACCTGTGCTTTGGTCAAACCCCCTTACTTGACAAGATGCTACTAAGACATACGCCTGCCACACAGCTAAAGGCAAGCACCATTCACCATGCATTGGGCATATTTCCTGCCATATGGCACGATGTGCTTCTACATGATCTACAGAATATCAGACATTCATCTGCCACAGGATTAAAAAAATCCCGGCATCTTTGTCAGACATGACCAGCTCTGTGAGGGAGGTAAAGCTCTTAAGAATGAAGGGCCAGGCACTGAATCAGAGTAAGAATTCTCCACATGTCGTATCTGTAGGCCACAAGATACACTGATCTGGACAAGACCACAGTAAGCACTTAGAAGTACTTTAAGAAGAAACAACAGGTCTGTAAAGTACTGTTCCATCATTAACAGCACGATAAAGTTGCTAATAAAAGAGTGTCCTAGCAGAATTTAGGTAAAGCACAGATTCTTCTACATCTTTTCCTCTATACCAAAAGTAAAAAAATAATTGGTATTTCTGGACACTGAAAACCTGGTTACCAGAATAAACAGCATATTACAGACGACATCCCAGTACAGTTGTTCTTTTTGCTTTTCAAACAAATATTGAAGTTTGATTTAATGGCGTGAAAAAAATAGCAGAGACACACCAAAAGCAGGTCCAGCACACAGTATTGTACAACACGCAGCAAGAGTATGCAGAAATTTGTTTGCTCTCCCAAGACAATACCTCTTTACATATCCAATTACTTTGAATACAATATATATTCAGAGTTGATGAGATAAAGTTGCCTTTCTTTGAGTACAAACAGTATCCAAGTTCAAAGGATAGCATCTGATCTTATTCTATAAGATGCAAATGATTGTTTCACTTGACAGAGTACATTTAGATCACAGACAGACTACATCCAGCCCAAAAGTCCTAACCAACCAAAAAATTCCAAAAGCAAATTAGCCTTAAAAAAGTAGACCTAAAAAAAGGGAGATGGGGGGAAGCAATCTCTCCCCTAAAAAGCCTTTCATTAATTAGCCTTTTATAAAACAAAACCCAGAAATTTGTTTCACTGGGTAGGAACCCCACCATCACTAATGGTTTTGCACAAAAAAATACATCACTGAGCAGAGCAGTAAGACTCAGCAACACTCAAAATGTGCTATTTAAAGAGACCCAAATCCTATACACCCAAAGCAAAAACCCTACAAAATACTCCAGCAATACAACAGGGAAACCATAATTACTGTAGTGTTCCCCTTTTCAGCCCACAGCTATTCCTTCCAAATGAAGGACCGGTCAATTTGTCCATAGGGATGGCTCCCCTCAAATACATGAGGGCCAACGGCTCTGGTTTGTTTCACAAACTAAAACATTCAGCATCTTGAATTACACCATCATTCTGGTGAGATGCTTTCCAGCAGAGCCTAAACCACATTTTACAAATAATTAGGAAAAAAAAAAGGCACCAAAGTCAAAGAATTTCTGATCTTATTTCATTCACAGTGGAAATTAGCTGTTAATAAAAGCATGCTGTCAACAGCAGCACATTCCCAGAAAACAGGGTCTAATTCTACAACTTTTAAATGACAAAATTTATCTTCCAACAAGAGCTTCACAGTAACAAATGTTTAAAAAGTCAATAAAAAGTTCTAAGTGTCAAAGGTTTCTTGGTGACAGTAAACATATTTAATATCAAGATGTCTGTGACAGCTGCAGTGCTCATTCACAGAGCAAAGCAAAGGTGAAAAAGACATGGAGAAGAAAACGTAGAAACCCAACAAAAGAAATGAACACCTAAGAAGACAGTTTCATGGCAGCTACGCTTGATCTGCACCTTGGTTTTTACAGCACCACTCTCCTCTTTTGCTCCCAGCTTTGGACTTGCCTCCTGCCTCAAACCATCACTACTACTTATTCAGTGACACAACAAGCCAATTCAGCTGTAAAACAATCTTAAGAACAACGGGTTTCATTTTAGTCAAATCATCTCCTGGGGCCAGTTTACTATTTGATGTCAGGAGATGGACGGGTAAACAGAACCATGACAGTCCAGACTCAGTGGGCTGTGTTATCACTGCAACCCTTTTCCACTTCCCCTGCAGTTGTTAATAACGTGTTCAAAGAATAGGATCTTCACCAAACTTGAATGCAAGTTACTTAACTGGAGAAAGACAAGAACTCCTAATGCAATCTGGACAAGTCCCTGGAGTTGCAAGTAATTTGTCCTATTGGATCTATACATTGACCCTTTCCTATAAAAATGAAGACTTCATTCACAGCGATTACTTCAAAGTAAAGCCAGATCCCTTTTCTGAAAATATAGATTGTTATGAAGTATTCCTTCATTTAACCATATTGTAGGACAACATCTCTACCAACAGCTCAGCTTCACTCTTTTGAGGTGAAGTTTACTTTCCTTCACGTGTACAATTTCTCATTAAGGCTTATGTTGTGCATGACAGCTACAGCAATACTATCTTGTAAGTCAAAACAGGTTTTGAGCAAAATAGCTCCAGTAGGCAAGTGCTACAGACACAGGTCTGGATAAACCACAGTCTAGACCACTTGCCCTACTTTACATACCAGGTCACAGTCCTTGGCTTTAACCAGTGGTACATACTTTGCACACATAAGCAAATACTCCCTATTTCCTGACTTGTTAACTTCACATGCTGTGAGATGAAAGACACAGTACAGCCATATCACTCCCAGAGAAATAAAGAATAAAAGCATTATCTCAGAGCCATTACCATAGCCATTTTCACTAATGCTAAAATCAACACCACATAGCACCAAGCAAATGACAGTCTGGTTAAAACCCCCCCACACACAATCACTATGTATTTTAACACTGTCTGATGCTATCACAGCTATATTAGCACTGTAATATTAGAATTCTGCTTTACACTGGATAAACAAATGAAGGTGTCAGAAGTTCAGGCACAGCGAGTCTCTCATTGCAAGTTCAGTACTTGCATCACGGGTTTTATTTTGAATAAATATATACCAATTAAGTAAAAGCAGTTCCCAACCTGTCACTGAAACCAGAATGAAATACCAGACAGTTTCACAAAGAATATGCACATTCTTGAGCAGACAAGGAGACAGAAACAAATTACGTGGAATTAGGACAAAACCCAACAAATTATACTACAGGGTGAAACAAGGCAGAAAAAGATATTGGGGCAGGGGGCGAGGAGGGGAATAAAAATGTTGTCCTAGCCCACGACAGGATTACTGTGAGTTGTGCACCTTGGAGTGTCATCAAACGATCCTCTACTGATTTTCCAAAATAGGCACATAACTATTTCTTATCAAGGTCAGAACTTCATAAGGTATGTTGAGGCGATTGGTTAACAACTCCACGCCACCAAAACCATAAAACCCCACTCCTCTGCTAGCAGCAAACAAGGGAGATGCAAAGGAAAAGAGGGAGTCAGAAAGGGAACCTTTCAGTGATGGTTTGCCATTAAATGCATTCTTAGCAAGCAGCAGCCTGAAGAAAGGATTTATCAGGTAGTTGCTCTAGTTATATCCTAAATCAATGCAAATGTTGAGATTTGCATTGAAAACAGAATTATGATCCCCCCGTTTCAAAATGTAATGGCTAACACTTCATTGTAACATCATTATTCTTCAAAGGATAGATGAATTGTACTCCTGTTTCTTGCCTAAATTTTGTTCCCCCTCACCCACTCTGAATACTTCCCTATTTTAGCTGAAGCCCTGCAATCACCAATTTCACACGGAACTGTACTTGCCTTGAACTCCGTACACTTCAGATAATAAAAGCTACTGTTCTCAGCTGTCACAACACATCTTACTTCCATGCAAAAAAGAATTAATCCAAATATATTTTCCAGTCTCTGATGATACCTCCCATCGCATTACTCGCTTTTCAGCTTGCCTTTAACTTTTTGCTACCTTTAACTTTCAACAGCACAGTATCCTATATGCCTCCTACTTCTCCGAGCCTCCACTGTGAACAGAAGCCTTCTACCATGCGCCCGAGCTATGGGTAGTGCCCACAAAAGAGACAGGATGAAAGTACCCCCAACTCAAGTGACTTCAACCTCCTCACAGCCTCGGCCATTCACAGGACAAGAGAAAGCAAGTTCCAGTAAAAAAGTAAGGAACAAAGTGCCCTTCTTTTCTAACATTTAGCTGCTGAAACCTAATAAATGTTCTAATTTGGATAAATCTTGCACGTTACAGAACTCCATAACAAACATTGTAGTGTTTTCACCTCACCAAAAGATGAAAGCAGAAATGGAAAACTCATTCCTTCCCTCTCCACATCACCACAAAGAAAACTTTCACCATCTGTTAACTCCAAGTTCTCTCTTTTCTGCATACCCAATGTTTCTCAAGTACTTTCTTGGTTATATAGTTAGCAAGTACTCTAGAAACATTCTAGCAGAAGTATACTACAAACATACAATAAAATATTTCTGCATTTGAAGTAGTATAAACAGATTTTTCTCCTCACTGGAAAGACAAGTGAAAAGGGGGCATAAAGAAAATATAGCTTTGTTTTCATAGCAGCTCACTCTTTACTACTCTGACAAGGGTGTAGAAAAATATTTAAATAAAGATCACTTGCAGCTTCAGAATTTGTGATATGGAACTCATTTTAAGCAAGCTATTTAAAAAAAAAAAAAAAAAAAGAGAGAAATCTGGTTTTAGTCAGTGGAGATCAGCAGTGGAGCATGGACAATTTACTACATAGAAACCAAGATAAAAGAAGCCTGCATTCCTGGTGAGAAAACCAAACACCATCCCACTGCTGAAGATTTGAGGGTACAGAGATTCCTGTTTCCTATTCTGCTCCTCCTTGGTGCCCTACAAATATATAATAAACATGAGGCCTACTTAAAATGTGTTAAAAAAATAAGAAATTGTCCTTTTCAAATGTATGTCTCCACCCCAAGCCTTTCTTAATTGTCTATCAGAGAAAAAACCTAACCCATACCAACACCTTAGTGTAACTCTGTATCCCAGGAACTTGAAAGAGTTTCAAAGGAACTTCAAAGCAAAGTATGAATTCCTCTAACCCTTTCTCACCTTTTCATCTGGCTCATTCTCTTCAGTCCATAGTATTTTATAACTTTGTCAAGTAGTAGCAGGATACCATTGATATTTTGGGCTCTTGCCCTTCCTACAACACACCGATTTCAGATAACTGTCAAAATCAGTGAGTTCTGTTTGCTGTAGCTTGGAGGAGTCAAAGAAATAACATATATATATTTAGTGAGTGAAAATGTTGCTGCAACTTCCATACTCTTGCATTTATGTTTTTCTATCACATTTTATATCTTGAAGTGTCCTGTCTTTTAGGCCACCAGTCTTCATAAAACAAAACAAATCAACACAGCTCCCAAGTGTTTGGATAGAAGAATCACTGCTGAACAGCACAAAACATTGAAAGCCCCTGAAGAACACAACAGTTCAAATCACTTCCATGACATTCCTAAAACACAACATGCCAAGCCACTCTTGCATTACAAGTGTGAGATTCTCTAATATCAGTCGGATTACTCAGATGAGTGAAGTAGGCAAAACTCACAACTGAGCCCCAAGCCTGGAGCTGATGTGAGGGGATGTTTTTCCAGAGCTGTACACAAGGCTACCATTATACTAGCAGACCTGCACCATATAAGCAGCAGCAAATACACACACTACCAGAACAGCCTAGAAAAGTGCATGAGAAAAACCATCACTACATTAAAAAAAAACCCAAAACAAACAACCAGACAACACACAGAGAATTTTCCAAGAAGCTTTTAAACATGCCATTTTCAACTGTCAGAGTATTTCTAGGCATGCATATTTTAAACAAAGAGATTCCTAATTGTGCCCAATACACCTGGCAACCCACAGACAACTGGTTGCTATCTCAGTGTTTATATCTTCTAACTCAAAGAGGATAAAAACTATTTTAAAGCATCACGTGTGCCTTTTCTACATAATCATTCAGGGAATACAGTGTAAAAACAGCAGAAGGAATACTGTCCATAAAAACTGATCTATTCTACACTTGCTTTACCAATGAAAGATTTTAGGACCCCATGTATTATAATATTCCACAAGGACATTATGAAAACTTCATGACCTCCATCAGAGAAAATTCTTGGTTAAAAAAAAAAAGGAATCTAGAGCAAAGTCATCACAGAACTTTTGTGCATTTCTTACTCACTTTTCCAAACCAGGTCACCAATACAGATTGTAATTATGGATATTGTAACTACAAATACAGGAAGCTGCACATTAAATGGACTTGTCAGTCTCTCCTGTGCAGGCAGTTCAGCTTCACAGTTGAGCCATGTACATTAAAGCATGGATTCTCTCAAGCACCTAGGACAAAATCCCTCTGTTTTACATGACTGACATAGGTTAACAATTATTTCAGACACTGCTCTTTCCAAAAGAGGGTTTTAACTTCCTTAGTTCTCGTAACAGATTATCAAGTCTCAGGGCCTCATTTCTCTTTGACCTGTAATCAAGATATTGATGAAACAATATTTATTCTATCCCTATAGGATGGCAAACACCCAAATGTTACTCAAGCTGTCTAGTCTGTTAATAACAGGGGACTCCAATTTACTAGCAAATACACTCTTGAACTTCTCAGGACTACAGTGTGTAAAAATACCCTAATAATTAATTAACATGTTCATGAGGCAGTATTATAACAATTACACTCCAATGTCACATTTTGCTTCACCTCAATCACACCATCTTGCCTTTTGCTTTGCAAACACAAATTAGAAGTCTGAAACTTATCAAAACTTCAATTCACTATTTCTAGAGACAATAAACAAAAAAAATTGTACTGCCTGTGGTAAAAACAAACAAACAACGCCACCTCAATCACCTAGTCAGGCAGGCTGTGTATAATAAGTAACACTCTTCTGTACACCTTACCATCTCACTAATATTTGCAAGGTATTTCACATGTTTTGAAGTACAAAGGAATTGAAGTATTGTTTGTCACTCCTGGAATTTGCTGTTATAGCAAGTAGGACAGAGAAGTAGGCCTAACACGGCATATGATGCTTGTCAAAACCTTCCCTATGCAACGTACTGCCAGCAAGCTTCATCACAACTACCTTTTCTAATTCCACCAGAGAAATACAAACCAAGGCCTTCATTCATAATTCAGTGTAGCTTGTTCCATAAATTTTTAAAACTTCGGGAAGTTTTTTTATAATCAGACTGCATAGTTTTCAACAGCAACATTGTATTAGGTAATACACACAGAGTTTTATTTTTCAATTACTTTTCAGGACAACTTTGGACAAAATACACATATTACGATAGGTATCTTGTGCATCTATCAGCCAGCTATTAAAACCAGCCATTGAAGCCTACCCAACGAGCCGGAATCCCTCCCCAGCTGAAAAGACCTGCCCCGGTGATTCCTGGGCGAGAAGCCTTTGAGCTGGTTACCTCGCTCAGTGAAGCGCTTCCAAAGGAGGTTTGCCGATTTACAGCGCTTAGACCTGGAAAGGGCAGCAGTCACCCCCGGCTGGCGGGGGGCTGAGACGCTCTGGGCTTGCTGAGGCCTAGCCAGCACACGAGGCCTCCCGCAGCCCCAGCTCCTCCGCCAGCAGCCGAGACCTCTCCGGACGGCCGGGCCGGGCCGGCCTTGGGGCAA